>CAJHNH020003065.1:35000-62500 GCA_905116865.2 Candidula unifasciata
AAAGTAAAGGAAAGACAAAAAATATCCCTATGTTTTGACCAGTCTTTACTCAAAAAATAACCGGTTTGTTTCTTGGTTTATTTTCGCTGATAAAGGCCGTGTTGCCTTTTTTTCCCTTTTAAATTTACACGAAGATAAAGACTAGTTAAAGCATTCCACTGTATCTTTGCCAGTTGTTTTCATTTAATTCAGTTGTACTTCTTAAATACAACCTGCATTGTCTAAAGTTACGTCTTGATTCACTGGCATTAGACCAAAGTTGTCAAAGTGCCACATACTTGTTCGGGTTTCATGAAAGGTAGTACTTCATTTTTAAAGGAATTCACATTTATAAAAGGACCTTTTTCCACGCCTTCGGGCGTTTAGGGCTAGACCTATAATTTTATAGACCAGTCGGCACTAAGTAGGTTATGTGGTCAGCATCACGCCGGCCGCCTTTGCTTCCAAGGATTGTATCTTATACCCACTCAAGGCTGGGTCGACTTGAAGTCAGTTTAAAAAAAAAAGAACGTCTAGCTTCGTCAGGACCTGAGCCACCACACACACATACACAGAGAAAGAAAGAAAGAGAGAGAGAGAGAGAGAGAGCCGCCCCCCCTCCCCCGCCCAGTCAAGGAAAAAAATAACTTCAGTGAGAAACACGAAAATTGCACTTGAACGATTTTGGCTGGCAGTGTCCACGATAATCAGCTCCACTTTGCCCCTAATTTGACCGTAACTGTAGACAGAAATGATTGTGGGTTAAAAGGGAGAAGTCAAGGCACCATACCTTTTGTTCCTTCATGAGAGGATGGTAAAATTCCACATAATCGACGAAAACAATCAGCGGCGTGGATAAAGCCATGGTGAAGACAATGATCAAGGCAACTGCTAGAATGGCCTGCCTGTTGGATATCCGTGTCTTGAAAGGGTACACAATCAGCATGTAGCGATCCACGGCGATCATGAGGATAGCCAGGGAGGAGGAGAACAGAGGCACCCCAAAAGTTGGCATGGCCACGTAACACAGGATCCTGCCAAACATCCAGTTATCGCTGATCTGGTAGTGAAGCTGCAGGGGCATGTTGAAAACACACAGCGCCACTTCGGCTAACGCCAAGTAGCAGATGAAGATGTTGGTGACGGTGTGGAGCTGTTTGTAGCGGATAATGACCACCACGATGAGCAGGTTAGCGAAAAAGCCGAATATGATGACGAAAGAGTAGATTATAATGACCATCGTTTGCCACTGATCTTGCACAAGGACTGACCACTCACTTTTCCAGGCGTCGTAATGGTCTGTGGCATTGAGAAGCGCTAGCATATCCTCGAAGCTGACGTTGCTGTCGTACATCTGCTCAATTTCTTGGGGTCTGAGCATACCACGTTCCATCGCAACAGCCGATGACTCGGATATAAACTTATCAATCTGACTGATGTCTGTAGAGATACTCACTTCTCTAATTCCATTCCCATAGAAGCACACGCGCAGTGAAGGGAAAAAAAATGTAGAGTTTATATCTGCTGAGAACGATGATAACGTTGTTGTGATTGTGTTCGAAACTTCTGAATACGTTTTTCACGTGTTTCGATTAACTGATAACATTTAGAATGGCTCTTGTGGTACATTTAGCTCATTTAAAGAATTCTTTGCTTGCCCCAGCAAAAAATCAGCAGATTCCAGGGGGTCGTCATCCGAGCTTCCGAATTAATGCTTTGTGCGACGCTTTCAGTTGGTTATCTAGTTGCTGTCTGAGACAGATTAAAACAGTTTTTTTTAAAGTGAAGTTGATTCAATAACCTTTTTTTATTCTATTTTTTTATCTTCTGGCCCGTAAAAATCATGCATATTTGATCATGTTGGTTTGTTTGTTGTATCATGCAGTGCAGCCCAGATGGCTCAGCCTTCAATGTTAACTTTGTCAGTTTCACACTCGCTGTATGTAAATCATTTTTTTTTTTCCCCCTTCTTCCGTTGTCGTTTATGACTTCATACACTTTTGTCTGAACAGTCAACGCATGGTTTGTTGTGCATACATTTCACTGTTGGTCTCGGCAGCCGTCAGATCATATTAGGACCTTTATGCCAAAATGTGTACTTCAGCAGAAGCTGTGCGTTGATTTTCACAATGATGTGAACGTCCCAGCGTTCAGTAGCATCTTGAGACGACTGAACGTAAAATGGCGAAGTAAAATTATATACAGTCAATAAATGCTAGCATAATGATGCCCTCGAAGAGCATATGCAACTTACTAAATGTTTAGTGTCAGCATAAGTAGAATCAGCAGGTTTGACTGAAATATTATCACATATGTGGACCTGAATCAGAATGATCTAGCTGCACACGTAATGCCATACAGCATGTTCTGTTTTAGATTTATTCTTTATCCATCAGTTTCTGGGTGCCTACATAGTTTAGTCTTGGCACGGACGTTCGTTTGCAATGTAAGTTTACTATAAACAAGGAACACCATTGTTAAATAGGTCACACACAAGCTTCAGATTGTTAGAAATCCCAGAGATGCACTATCAGTTTTGTTAGTCACTATTTTGGGCGTGTGCGCCAAAGAACTACGAGATGGTCATCTGGTCGAAAAATGACCGCGAGCTTTTTAGTATGGAATGTATAGAACAGACTTTTGCTGAGGTTGGTCCTGACAAGGATTTGCCACCAACTTCAATCCAACAAAGGTCGCGATTGCATCATCCAAGTGCAATGGGAATGCATTGCTAGTAAGTGTAGATCATTACAGATGTTTCCACTCTTAGATGTTTCCTTTAGCTCCAAACCCATATGGAACTGTCAATGGCAGTGTGGGCGATTTCGAGAAAAATAGGCAGCAGGGAATTCATGACTTGCCGTTTTCTAACCTGCATGAACAGAAACATTGGTATTTAAAAAATTTTTTTTTTTTTTTGGCGAAGCATAAACATTTTTTGAAAGATGATAGATGATAAGTGTACTACCAAAGTATATCTTATGACCTCACATACTCAACGCTTGGGCACGCTAGGCATGTCCTTAAAGTACAGGTCTCCATGCTGACAATATATAACAGAATTTGTTTTTCTTTTCTTCTGGACCATCTAGGCAAGGCCTTTGCGCACTCGTTATTTCCCTTCTTAACTCTCTCTCTCTCTCTCTCTCTCTCTCTCTCTCTCTCTCTCTCTCTCTCTCTCTCTCTCACACTCACACACACACACACACACACACACTCCCCTACCTCCCCTTCTTATATTTTCTGCGAGTTAGTGGTTCCGTGCGGGTCATTGATGTGTGAGCATTTTATACAGCACTGGGAAGGTATATGACGACTGGATCACAAGAAATTACACTGACGGCTCCCAACACCTAATAATGCTATTTATTATTTTTTTTTTGTAGTTAAACAAGGATCAAACCCGTTAAGGCCCCCCACCCATAATATTCTATAAACGGGGCCTCAGAGGGCGTTTACCTTAATTCCGTAATGTCTACATGCATTAGGCGATGAGTACAAATTACATTTGACTTCTAGTTGAACGACGAGGTGCTGATGGTGGTTACTGTTAGCATTTAGGCGCAGGGGCGCCGACATTAAAAATGGGGTTAGGCCTTTTTTAAGTGTGCTGTAAAAATAATATTTTTGAAATACGTTAGTGTGTATAAGCAGAGCACCCAGTGTGGATTCCGTGGGCCCCTTATGGGGGGAAACAAGAATAGACCCACTTCCTATCAAGCAGAATTAGGGGTGTTCTTGGAAGTCGCATTGGGTCTGCATACAAATGAGCCAGGTCAGTAAAACGCATGTACCCGCAACACTCAAGTTTTGAAACAATACTACAGCTCTGGAGCCGGCGAATCAGAACTTTCCTCTGAAGTTTACAATCAATGAACGCTACGAAGAAGAAGAAGAAATACGCTGTAATAATAATAATAATAATAATAATAATAATAATAATTACTCTTGTAATTAATATCTACTTAATGGTGTATGTATATAATAATATATGAATAACTATGAATTGGAGAGAGAGAGAGAGATAGATAGAGAGAGAGATAGAGAGAGAGATAGAGAGAGAGAGAGAGAGAGAGAGAGAGAGAGAGAGAGCGAGAGAGAGAGAGAGCGCTTCTGTACATGGTTAGGAAAGCCGCTTAGCCATTTTGCACATTATTGGTGGGGATGGGGTGGTTGGGGGTGGGGGGTGGGGGGGGAGGGGAAGAAGCACACTCTCAGACATTTTTTTCTAAAAGGTCAGGAGACTATCATACCTGCCTGATACAAATGGGGGGGGGGGGCGCTGACGGTGCCCTGAACCCTTACGTCCCCGGCGCCCTTGTCTCGACTACTGCTTGAGCAACGTTAGTGTAAGTGCCCAGCAGGAATGCTGAGCGCTTTCGGATTCACTTGCTTTCCAGAGGGCCGCCTAGTTGTTGTATCTGATTTTTCTAGGAATCGACGCCTTTTCAGAGACCTGCGAACAGACTGTTGCCTCAGTGGGATCTGTCTCCATGAAACGGGCAATATGACATCTGTTAAACTGTGTATGCATTTGTTTCGGTCTCTCTCTCTCTCTCTCTCTCTCTCTCTCTCTCTCTCTCTCTCTCTCTCTCATACACAGTATGTATGCATGTCTGTCTGTCTCTGTGAGAGAGAGAGAGAGAGAGAGAGAGAGAGAGAGAGAGAGAGAATGTATACACAGACACGCACATAAATTTGGAGAGGGGGGCAGAAGGATTAGAAAAATCAGTTGAAAAAAGATACATCCAAACAACATAATACGAAGAAACGTGGTATTAAAAACCAAATGGTTGATGAATAGGTAAGGCCATCGTCATATCCGAGACAAAGTTGACAGTAACACCCCAGGGGGCAGTGAGGGGGAAACGATACAGACACACGGGAATAAGAAATGAATTGTCGGGTATCAGGTAATGGTATTCTGGTAAACATTGATAGATACCTACAGGAAGAGCACATACATCGCTAGGAGTTAATTAACTGCTAAATTGTGTGGGATATTTTTATGTGTAACACTAGAGGCTAGGGTCCTTTGTCGATACTTACTACCGTGCAGTCTAATTAAGTGTCTCGACGTATTGACATCCTGCAAAATTCATCTGAGCCAAGTTTTTTGGTCATTGCATGCGGGAGCCACTTGGGCAGACGTGTCAGTGAGTAAACAGAGCAATGCTCCCTGAAAAAGATCGAATTGAGTTGACCGAGGTATGCACATGAGCGATAGAAACAAAGTGGTTAAATCGAGGTTTGCCCATAAAGGATAGAAACGAAAGTGGTTGAACTGAGGTATGCACACGAAGGATAGAAACGAAAGTGGTTGAACTGAGGTATGCACACGAAGGATAGAAACGAAAGTGTTTGAACTGAGGTATGCACACGAAGGATAGAAACGAAAGTGGTTGAACTGAGGTATGCACACGAAGGATAGAAATGAAAGTGGTTGAACTGTGGTATGCACATGGAGGATAGAAACGAAAGTGATTGAAATGACATATGCACATAAAGGATAGAAACGAAAGTGATTGAAATGACATATGCACATAAAGGATAGAAACGAAAGTGATTGAACTGAGGTATGCATGTAAACAATAGAAAAGGAAGTGGCTGTACAAAGGTATAGGATGCGTATCTTGTGTATACATACGCCTGGTATATCACATTCATAGTTATGTCATGTGAATACCTATAGTATATCACATACATGTGTATATCATGTGCTCATCTCTTATATATCACATGCATAGTTATATCAGGTGCACAACTTCCGTATATCACATATACAGGTATATCTTGTGCATACCTCTGAAATATCACATACATAGACATAATAAAGATAGACATATGCTCGAAAATTTAAAAAAAAATCCGGGTTGGTCTCATATAAGGGTAGAGAGTCATTATTAGAAATTTAAAAAAAACAATGGAGTCGACATCTTGGTAACCACTGGCAGGATTGATGGAATGAGAGCAAGAGGAAGGCAAAGAGATTAATACCTGAATAGCCTGGCTAGATAGATTGGACGAGACAGAAACATTGACCTGATTCGTGATTCTGGTGATCGCTTGAGAAGACACCCTCTGCTTACTAGCATGACACGTGATGATTATGAGGGTGATTATAAGGGGGCGTGCGTGCATCCTTGCATGTATGTGGTTCTCGGGGAAAGGGGAAACAACAGAGGAGGTATGTAAGCAGTAGAAAGTAGGTACTTGTACCAAGTCCACATCAAACTATCTATCCCATTTATGTTCCACCAGTTTCGTTGTTATATCGCATCAAACTGAAGCGCTTGTAAAGTTTGTGTAACCGCATTAAAAAAAACACAGTCCTCCATATTACAGTGCAGCCTGCTCAAGGTAAGCTCGGATGTGGCGGATTTCTGTTGTGAGGAACAGCCCCCCCCCCCCCTGGAAATTTTTTATGCTTGAATTTTCATCTCTCGTCAGAGGCATTTTTTGACAAGAAATAACGAGTTATCCTCATCAGGTCCGCACTTTACAAACATCATAGTCATTCCAAATGACTGGCCGCTATCAAAGGTTTGAGTGTAATAAAGAAATCGGTATTAAATACGATTGTCTGTTCCTTTCCATCTTTTGAGCTTTCTTATCACATGCTGTTCTGTTTTAGTAATGTTTTAGGTGTTAAACTCTCTGACGCATCATGCGTTAATTGGGCTTCTAGGTAGGAACCTATGAACGTATGATGCGTTCCTTAAGACGCGTCTGCCGTACAGGGATTCGAACCTATATCAACAACCTGAGGCACCTGGCAACATAACATCTGTACCACTATTTCCTTCAATAATGGCAACTAGCTGTGGCTCTGCGACAAGCACAAGCAGGGACGCAGACCGGACTACACGAGTACACGCATATTAACAAGGCCGGAACAGCTCCTTAAACCCAACAATCACAGATGGATTAAATCTGTCACGGCCTAATGCCAGAAGATCTCCTTTGGAGCTGGGTTTATTCCCAGGCGTTAAATCTTCAGTCGCACTTAGAAGTTGTAGTCAACGTACACAGTATTGGCGAAAACAGCACTCTGGTCATCATCATCATCATCATCATCATCTTCATCAGCAACACCATCATCACTATCCTGCGCTTGCCACTAATTGTTCGGTGCTGGACACAAGCGATGTCATCGTTTCCTGCGAGGTGCATATCGCGTAAAAGAATATGGCAGAAGGCATGGCTGGGTATCCCTCTTCAAGTTGGTGGATATAGTGGCACACCCTGTAGCTGCCAGACATGAGCACCTGATTCGTCGCCCAGCTTCTGAGTTGAGTGCATGGCGTGACACTGTGAGCTACGTGTATTTTTCGTTGGCACAGGAGCGGAGCAACTATGGGGTGACCCGTTTGCTATGAAGCTGAAACTAGGATTACCAGATTACCAGACATGAGCATTTCCCTGACGGATCGAGGCGTTTGATTAACAACACGGCAAGCATGATCAGTCGTTTACCGCTTGTGGTGAGACTGAGCAAGGGACCTAAAAACTACGGATCTGTTCCACGTGCTGCGATGATAGTCTTTACTAATAGTTATCGTCACCACTTTCTACTTCAGTTGTCTTGCTAGCAGGGCAGGAATAATTATGGTCCAGCTCTCAGTGGGTGCCACTTGCTAGTGTTGTATTCTGGGTGAATCTTGTCTCGTGTCCCATTCCATCGTCTTGCTGCTCGCCCTCTTGATTCCACATCCGGTTTTCTTATCCCTGCGTGGGTTCCACGGGAACAAAGACCCTCCCTGACAAGCATGTCATGGATGAGCACGCAAAACTCGGGTCCTGAAACAAGAAAAATTCCAGAAGTAGACGAACAACCAGACCTTTCCACACCAGAACGCAAAGAAAAAGTTTTTCTTAGGAGGATACATTTATTTTCTCTACTCCTGGAATGCCTAGCGGCGTCAGGGCAGCAAGCGGTCTCTGGAACGGGTCCTTGTGTTCGCTTCATATAAATTACTTTTGAGTGTCGCTGATATGTCGACCTCTGGTTCTGTTACCGCTGTATCTGTATACCATTGCTGTCTGTGGAGAGGACACACAAGACTACATAAAAATATAAAACTATGGCGAGCACACAAAAGGGATCGAACCTGTCGCCTCTACACGACGGCAGAAGCAGGTGTACTTTAACAAATGGCCAACTTTATCTTTTTGCTTCGCATTTCCTGGGGACAAAAATTTACTTAAATAATCTGGGATTCGTGACAAATTTAAAACAAAAATATGAACCTGTAATACAAGTCATCATTATCACAGTCAAGTGCTTTGCCAGCTGGCTTAGTCGTTCATGCATCTCCACGGATTTCGGTCTTTGGTGTTCTGGATCAATTCTACTGATGATATTCCTCCATGGCACTGTCTAAAGCCCTCCTCCTTCATTTCTCCTGGTCTGTCTCTGCCTCTTCTACCAGTGTTCTTTCCAGTCGTCACGATATTTTCCAGTGCTCCTCTTCTCATCAAATAACCAAAGGACTTTGTTCGTTCTTCTAATAATACAAGTCACAAAGCAAATTTTCAATGACTGTTATGCAACGTTTCTTAACTGTTGTAGAAAGACATAAACTGAAGTAGTTATCAGGCAAACAAACATTGTACAATCGTTAGTACGTTCTATGCGATGTGGCCTTTTGCACCGGTGAGTGAAAGTTTGGATATCTTTACGTATTTTTCTTTATCTTGTTGGTTTGATCTTTGAAAATAAAAGTTAGTTCGTTTTTTTTTGGCCCCCCCCCCCCCCCTTTCCAAGTGGGCCTCCTGCCATAAGCATTGAATCTGTCGTAATTGGTACGAGGCAGTCGAGGATGTCTGTATTTGAGATAACAGACGCGATAAACATGCCATGACGTTAGCTGCCAGGGTGTTCGTCTCCCGTCAACAACTGGTTATTTTAATCTTTATATACTGTAGGACTTTGCATTAGGTAAGTGTCTTGTTGTTCCTTCCTTCCTTCCTTCTTTCTTTCTTTCTTTCTTTCTTTCTTTCTTTCTTTCTTTCTTTCTTTCTTTCTTTCTTTCTTTCTTTCTTTCTTTCTTTCTTTCTTTCTTTCTTTCTTTCTTTCTTTCTTTCTTTCTTTCTTTCTTTCTTTTCTTTTTCTTCTTCTTCTTCTTCTTCTTCTTCTTCTTCTTCTTCTTCTTCTTCTTCTTCTTCTTCTTCTTCTTCTTCTTCTACGAACGAACTTTTTTTTAAAGCGTTAAGAGTTTGACACACATTCTCGCCTATTATTCTTCATTATCGCTGGTGAAGGAGGTTGGAACATTAGATACAGCTGAAGGCCTTTATTTGACTCTCTGCAGCTGTTACTTTAACTCGTTCTGCCCAGGGCTATGGGTCTCTTGTTCTTAAGTATGCCCAGTATTTGAGGTTCATTGCTTCACATATCACCGGCTTCCGTTCGTCCCTCTACTATTCTTCTCTTTTACTTTGTGACTCGAATCTGAGAGATTAATAGGAGAACCAATGTACTAGTAATTAAAATATAAAGGGTTGATACACACACACGCGCGCGCGCACGCAAGCGCAAGCACACACACAAACACACACAACTGCGTCCTGTATCCACACAGATCTGTAAGTAAACCAGGGTATCAAATCATTGAAATACAGTTTCAGAGGAATGCATTAAAAAAAAAGCACATATTGTCTTTTTTGCATTCGCTCTTACAAGGTCATTTGGTACGTTATAATTTACAGATAGGCAGCGTTTTTCCGTTAATCACAGCGTATTTCTGAACATCCCTAATTCAGCGGTTCTCAAACTTGGTGCCGCGAACGTATGCCAGGGGTGCCGCGGCAAAAATCAAGAATTTTCCAAAATCGCTTGAGATCAGCGAAGACAGTAGTTTAAAACAGAAGTACTATGAAGGAAGCCACGAAGAGTCCTGGATGCAGGTGTATTCAGAAGACAATGCTATTGGCAAGGTTGCAGTGTATTCTCAACGTACGCTTACATTAAAAAAACAGATTCAGGAGCAACCTTCAAGTGATTTGAGGGTCCAGTTAACTAAACTTCAAAATACATAAAGGAATTAATGAAAAATTCATCCAGTTTCTTTTATCGCAATAAAGACAACTAAACATTAAATTCACGCAGTTTTTTTTTTTTCTTCCTCTTTTCCCAAGTATTCGAACCGTTTTAAGGGTAGTGGGTGAGAGAGAGGAGAGAGAGAAGAGAGAGAGAGAGAGAGAGATAGAGAGAGAAGGGGGGGGGGGGTTAAAATAGTCCCACTGGCACCCCACCCAGCCACGCCATAAGCCTGTCGTAAACGTCGGCGTCTAGGGATAGCTGAAATATGATGTGTTTGACAGAGTGGCAGATTTTGCTGTAAACTACAAAACTACGTGTCTTAGCTCTTTAACATAGTGAATGAAGAAGATCGAACGAACGAACTTAATTTTCAGAGGGACAGGTTTGGGCACACAGGCCCGTTTAACATTCTGCCCTTCTAGTCTATCTTCTTTCATACATTAAGTAATAATAAAACATTATCAGTAGCATAAAAATAGTTGATACAAACACTAGAATACATTTTTCAGCTACAATAAACCGCAGTAATTGTAATAAATGTAGAGAAAATGTGCGCTATTTCTAAAATACTTTTATATTTTAAGAAATCATGTAATCTGTGCTCACATAATATTCAAACAGTTTCCGATTCTATGTATACTAGTGGTATTTTGATTTGTTGGGCAAGATGGGTTCCACAACTGATGTGCGGAATACACTAAGCTTGTTTTATGTAGGTCTGTCCTAGGTTTATGGATATTTAACTCTTTTGGCGTTTGCTACGCCGTAAGTATATTTGAGCCTTTTGGAGTAATATTTTATGAATAAATTTAGCTTTATTAAAAAGTAAGCGTTTGCAGAGCGTTAGTAGCATAAGAACTTTATATATTTGGAACTGACTGTCCCATGATTATTATTCATTAAGTGAATGGCGCGTTTTTTGCAGTGACGTGAGCTGCTTTATAACAGAGCTGGAACAGCCATCCTGTATTGAAGAACAATAGTCTATATATGTCTGGATGTTAGAAATATAAGTTTCTAGCGTTTTCGTCGAGGTAGTTTTTAATTTTTTGCTGTTTTAGCTGTTTGTTTCACAAGTGCTTGTACAATAAGAGTTCAAAGTTAGAATGTGTGCTCACTTACACTTTTTACCTGAATTCTCCCAATTGAAACTGTATACTTTTTTTGACAAGAGGTTATTAACATAGATTTTATTAATTAATTTATATTAATGTTTATTTGCTTCTGGTTTGCACAGTCTGATTTGACTACATTATTTAATACCTTTTGTAGAGGCGACTCTAGTACCTTAGCTTTGAGCATCTGTATGATTAGTGGCTCTCACACCTTTTCCTTCATAACTTTAATGAATATGTGTTTTCTGATGGTCTTAGGCGACTCAAAAAAAAGGGTCGCCACCTGCAGGCTGAGAACCGCTGGTGTAGATGGTACAGTCGTCTGTGAATAAATCGCAGGACGACGACATGCATAAGGGAAGATCATTTATGTAAATGTCAAATAACAGAGGGCTGAGGATCGAGCTTTGAGGTACCCCAGTATTTAAGGTAGTGGTCTGCGATAGGCATTTATTTTACGTGATTACTTGTTTTCTATTAACAAAAATTTTTTTTTTATTAACTTTAGTAGTCTTTAGTTCACTTTCATTATTTTTAATTTTCTACTAAGAATATTGTGGTCTGTCATCTTGAAAGCTTTCTCACAGTCTGTCAACACTCCCCCACATATTTTCTCATCGTTAGTTTTCTCATGCTAGTTTTCTGTCATGTTTATTATGGCAGTGTGTCAAGAATACCGTGGTCGAAACCCTGATTGGTTATCCACTATAAGTTTGTTGCAATCTAAACGTTGAAATATTTTATTATAAATATGCCTCTCCCTCCCCCCTCCCCCAGCGGGTTCGGTAGTGGCAATAACAGAAAGATCGACCTATAGTTACTTGGAATACTACTGTCTAAGGAACCTGATTTTAGACGTGGCTACACTCTGGTTATCTTAAATGCTGACAGGAAGCAGCCTTCAACAAGGCGTTGGTTGTTAATAAAAATTTAACGACTCGCAAATATCTGGGGCATCATTGCGAAGGATCCTATTGCTGATTCTGTCGAAAACTGATGTATAACTGTTTCTGGTAATGTTGAGATGAATAATTACGCCAACAACTGACATGGGTGGTATGTTCAGAAAGAATATCTTCAGAGCATTTTTGCTTATAAAATCACAATTCAAGGGATAAATCACTAGGACAGTTTGGTATTATAGCTTTTAACTGTTCTCTATAGCTTGGGGGAAAAAATTACTGAAATCATCAAATTGTACCTTTGTTTATCATTGTACTAATTACAGAAGAAGGAAAGAAGGAGAAGAAGAAGAAGAAGCTGAGAAAATTAATAGCTACAGTTTCTAGATCAAGTGTTTACACCATCTCTCTGTATTGGCTAATGCATTTACCGGCAGTAATTTCCCAGATCCGGGAGAAAGTCACAGACCTGCACGTGCTTTCTGCAGGTGTAAGTTGTGTGTTTACACTGGACCCGGTCGAACAATGTAGGTTGCTCGTGTTGTTCAGCTTTGTGAGGAAATCTGCTGGCCCAAGGTTTGCTCATTTCCCCCCCCCCCTTTTCCCCCTTCTAGCAAGGACCATAGGCGCCGGAACCTGAGAGATCCGGCAACTTGCGCCCCCCCCCCCGCCCCCACATCATTTTTTTTTTTCTTTATGTGGCTCAGTCTCCCCCCCTCCCCCCCCCCAATAATTTGAAAGAACAGCCCTCGTCCCCAACACATTTGGACATTTTCTATCCCTTTGGTGTTTTACACACACACACACACACACACACACACACACACATATATATATATATATATATATATATATATATATATATATATATATATATATATATATATATATATATATATTCAGAAAATCATTTGGTTCTATTCGCCAATTATCAGATAGTAATGATTATAATTTTTTTGCGCAATTATAATTTTCTATGGGCGGGACCACCTGACTGTGGACTCATTGCTTAGATTTTTCAAAAACCAACTTGGTGGCACACACACATGCCTTTTCATTGTTATTTCTCCGAAATATTTCATTGTTGACAGCAGTCTCTCTCTCTCTCTCTCTCTCTCTCTCTCTCTCTCTCTCTCTCTCTCTCTCTCTCTCTCTCTCTCTATCTCTCTCTCTCTCTCTCTCTCTCTCTCTCTCTATCTACCTTTTTCTATCTGCTTATGTTTGTCTATCTGAAAATCGGCTTGTATGTGAGTATGTTTTCCCTCTTTCACCCCCTCTCCCAATTTTTTTTTAAAAACATTCCCTACTGACTTAATAGTGATGCTTGCCCCTCGTCAAGCGATTCAGTTTGTTCTACCGACAGTAATTGCTATCCTACTATGTATAATACGAGTCCGAAATGACGCCCTGAAAGCCCAAATCCCAAGTCGCCATAGATTAACAGGGTGTGCTAATGCACCCAATTCGTTTCCATTTACCCTGTGGACGAGCTAGAACAGCGTACGAATGACAGCACGCAACTCCGTCTTCAGATGACACTGCAAATGTGCACGCATGACGAAGCAGACAAAACGGGTGTAATGTCGGGTAAAGCCGGTAAAATATTAGACAAAAAAGATGCCGGACAAAACAGGTGAATGCCGGACAAAATGGGTGGAATACCGGACAAAACGTGTGGAATGCCAGACAAATGGGTGGAATACCGGACAAAACGGGTGGAATACGGACAAAAGGGGTGGAATGTCGGGTAAAGCCGGTGAAATATCAGACAAAATGGATGCCGGACAAAACAGGTGAAATGTCGGACAAAATGGGTGGAATACCGGACAAAACGGGTGGAATGCCAGACAAATGGGTGGAATACCGGACAAATGGGTGGAATACCGGACAAAACAGGTGGAATACCGGACAAAACGGGTGGAATGCAGGGCAAAACGGATGAATTTCCAGACAAAACGGGTGGAATACCGGACAAAACTGGTGGAATGCCAGAGAAAACGGATGGAATGCCAAACATAACGTGTGAAATATCTGATAAAACGGATGGAGTCACAGACAAAACAGGTAGAATACCTGACAATGCAGACTAAACTTGTAGAATGCCAAATAGAACAAGCGAATACCAGACAAAGCGGGTAGAAAATTTTAGGGAAAAAAAAACAATGGTTAATGTCAGACAAAAAGGGCCTTATACTATTTTTGTGTACAGACGTACACTTACACACATAACACTGTCGGAATCGATCTATATTTGTGTACATACGTACAGACATACAGACATACACTCACACACATAACACTGTCGGAATCGATCTATATTTGTGTACATACGTACAGACGTACACTTACACACATAACACTGTTGGAATCGATTTATGTTTTTGTACAGACATACACTTACACACATAACTCTGTCGGAATCGATCTATGTTTGTGAACATACGTACAGACATACACTTACACACATAACACTGCCGGAATTGATTTATGTTTGTGTACATACGTACAGACGTACACTTACACACATAACACTGTCGGAATCAATTTATGTTTTTGTACATACGTACAGACAGACACTTACACACATAATACTGTCGGAATCAATCTATGTTTGTGTACATACGTACAGACATACACTTACACACATAACACTGCCGGAATCGATTTATGTTTTTGTACATACGTACAGACGTACACGTACACACATAACACTGTTGGAATCGATTTATGTTTTTGTACATACGTACAGACGTACACTTACACACAATACACTGTTGGAATCAATTTATGTTTTTGTACATACGTGCAGACATAACACTGTTGGAATCGATTTATATTTTTGTACATACGTACAGACGTACACTTACATACAAAACACTGTTGGAATCGATTTATATTTTTGTACATACGTACAGACGTACACTTACACACATAACACTGTTGGAATCGATTTATGGTTTTGTACATACGTACACTTATACACATAACTCTGTCGGAATCGATCTAACCATTGACCAACTGCCACAAAGTTTCCAGGAAAAATAAAAATGGCAAAAGTCCACTTACTTGTGCCGTTTGGGCTCTAAAAACGAATGGGCGTGTATATAATTACCCCCCCCCCCCCCATCCTGTCTTCTTCGTCCGCGGCCTTCTATCTAGTGACTGACTGATTTTCTACCCCACCAGGACATCACAAGTGATAAACACCCAAAGACACAGTGTGCCACCATGTGGGTGAGGATCACCGTGGAGAGGTCCCAGAAACCGCGTTCAGCCTTTAGGCCATATTTATAGCTAGGCTATATAGCGGCCTCTAGCAAGAGCCAGAGTAGGGCTTCAAATAACCAAACATTTTATCCTGAAAAGGACGAAAAGTAGTAGTAAGAATTCTATCTAGTGTTTTGTCGATCGTTTTTGTACAGATGTTTCTCTTCGCCATCGTTAAACATCACCCATTCCACCCATTAAACATCAGAAAAGCTGGTAGCTGCGTGGTCTCGATTCTTGGTGTCCGCCTCGAGTGCTAGAGGTTCCGGGATCAATCCCCGGTAAGTCCTGGGATTTTTCCGCGTGGACTTGGAATTCTAGAAATTCCCCCAGTCTCTGGGTAGTGAGATCGGACATAGTGTGCATTGTTGCGCACTTTAAAAAAAAAATCCCTTCTTCTTCTTCTTCACTTCCTCTTTTACCGCTGTGGGTGTCGAGGGAGATATAAGGTTCTGTTTCTAGCTCTTCTGGCTGCCTCGACCATAGCACATCATGCTGTTGTAGAGCTTCTCTGATGTTATCCTTCCATAAGGTTCTTGGTCTACCTCTTGCTCTACGTCCTTCTTCTCTTTCCATGTATGCTTTGTATTGTATGGTGTCACAAGGCATTCTAAGTGGGCAAACCATTTCACTTGCTGTCTTTGTATGTAATCCAGAATTGGTTCTGTGCCGACTTGTTCTCTTATGATCTCATTCCAGATCTTATCTCTTATGGTCACTCCTACAGCCCTTCTCAGACATCTCATTTCCGTGGTTACTAATTTTCTTTTATGGTTTGTTGTGAGTGACCATGTCTGGCACTGGTAGCACAGAGTTGGAATAAATATGCTTTGAATAAGATGTCTCTTTGTGCTGATTGGGATTGTCTTATGCTGTAAGAGGTGGGCTAGCTGTTCCAATACTTGGTTTGCTTTACTGCATCTAATGTCAATTTCTTTATCCAATGTTCCATCTTCGGTAAATGTAGTTCCCAGATATTTAAACTCAGATGCCTGTTTAATGCAAAAAATCCCTTGGCAGTTGGAAATCGAAAAGAGTAAGCCGGGCAAAATTTTGAGTGTAAAATCTACCCAAAGTATTTCAGGATCCTCGCCGGCGCTACAGACTTGGCACTGTGCTGGGCTTCTTTGGACTCAGACTTGAGTTAGAAGAAGAACGGAGCACTTATGGTTACTACGCGTGTGCCATGATGTTAATCCGTTGTTCAGATCCTCAAAACCTCAAACTACACATCAGAACACGAATCCTGAAATGTTGCATCAAACCTGTTTTATTGAATGGCAGTGAATCTTGGAATGTGAGCAAACAAATTAAGAAGAGTTTGGAGGCCGCTGAGATGTGGTTCTTGAGAAGAATGTTGCGAATATCTTGGATTGCCAGAATAAATAACATTGATTGCCTGGAAATGGCTAATGAAAGTATCATAATAAATACAACGACAAGAAGGGGACAAAGTTCTTTGGTCATGAGATGAAAAAAAGGAGCACTTGAAAATATCGTGACGACTGAAGAGATCACTAGTAGAAGACGCAGATGTAGAGCAAGAGAAATGATGGTGGATGGTTTAAGACAGTGGCATGGAGGAATGTCGTTAGTGAAATTGATCCAGAACACCAAAGACCGAGATCTGAGAAGATGCATGGACGCCTACGCCAGCTCGTAAGGCAGTTGATGATGATAATGATTACACCAAACCGTCTAACAAAGTCCTATTTTGACTTTCATCTTGTCTGTTCAGTTTTCCTGCGTTAAGTATCCCTTCAAGAAATGTCAACCCTAGCAGGGCTGCCAATGGGATTTTTTTTTTAAAAACCTAGCTTAGCTGAACAAAAACCCAAGCCATACATAGACAAAGAACAAAAAAAAAAAAAAAATGTAAAATGTACAAAATGTGTAGTTACGAAACGAAACAGTTACTACTTTAAATAACAATATATTAAAAAAAAAAAAATTTCCACAAGGCGTAATAAAAAACAACAACACACACACACACCCAGATCTTGAGGGAAAACCCAGCATTGGAAGCTCTGAACCCCAGGCTACTTTCTGTAGGGTATTGCTTCATCCCACTGGTAGGCCAAGCTTCATTAACCTGAAGGTCATAAATATGAGGATATATAACTCAACGACACAGAGCAACCGGCAAGGATAATAAACACGCGGTTTAGCACAGCACCCGCGTTAATTACCGCATTGGAACGAATTCACAAGAGAGAGAGAGAGAGAGAGAGAGAGAGAGAGAGAGAGAGATGGGAGTGGAAGAGAAAAGGATGAGAGAATGGTAGTTTCCCGGACCACAAACGTCTCCATGGCCTGCCAAATTTCGTAAAATATAAAGTATGTCGAGCAGCGATTCTCAAACTGGGTGCCACGAGGGTATGCCAGGGGTGCCACCGCAGTAATCAAGAGTTTTTCAAAGTCTGCTTGAGATCACTGAAGACAACAGTTTAAAACATAAATACCACGAAGGAGTCAAGGGCATTGACCTGATCCGTGATTCTGGTGATCGTTAACGGTGGCAAAACATGACCGCCTATGTTTGTCAGTAGAGCCCATCAGTATGACGTTTGTAAACCATTATACATGTTTGTGAGTTTGTAGTGAAATTTTCTACTGAAAATGGAGGATCGTCGCCGGAGCTACAGAGTTGATGCTCTGTGCGATGCTCTGGGTAGGCAGCTAGCCGTTCTATGGAGAGAAACTGAGCCAGATGGATAGAATCCGATGCCATGAAATCAATTCTCTTGACTTTAACATTTTGTTTTTTAGTTACGTAAAGCCATCTCTCTGATTGCACTTTGCTCGGGAAACGCCTTGTCTTCTTTGACAGATCACACTGTAGGAATCTCTCATATGACACGAACTATATATGTCTTAGTTTTATGTTCTCTTCTGTGCATTTACCGGCTATAGATTCTAACGGGAAGTTCTGGTGCTTCGTCCATTTCTGGACTTTAGTCTTCCTCTAGAACTTTTAGTTCTTTTATGTTTTGTAGATCTGGTTTATCTGTATGCAGACTGTTGGTTCATTGCCTCTCAGACAGATGCACTCCGACTTCAAAGGAAAATCACTGATTTGTCGGCGTTTACAATAAGCTTGTTGTGGGTGTGGGGGAGGGGGGTGGGGGGAGTCCGGCAGTGGGTCTGTTCTCCCCTCCCCCTCCACGGTTAAGCCGTGGAACCTACAGGGGAATTTTATGTATTCTTCAGCCTTTGGCCTGCTGAGCGGTGCTGGACGACGGACAATTCTGGGTGGCTCACTAAAAATCTCCACCCAGTCATGATTTAATAAGTGAATATGCTCCTAACATTTCTGGTCGGGAAAATAGTTCTCTTTATGTCACGATCAGCAGGTGTGAAAAGAACGAACGCTGCCTCATTCGACGTTCTAGAGGTGGATAGAGGAACCACATTTCCTGTAAATACTACTGTGCAAACAGGTTTTTTTTTTCTCCTATTGGAAAATAGAATGGGGAAGTTGGCATGGGCAGATGCCTTTTCGGTAAACTGTTTTTTGTTTCCAGTTGCTGAGGATATTTACCGCGTGCACTGCAGTGGTGTAGTAGGTAAGTAAAGGTTCTTTTTTACGCCTTTAGGCATATAGAGCATATAGGGCTAGCCCTATATTTGTATAGACCAATCGGCACAAGATGGGTGATGTGGTCAGCATCACGCCGGCCGCCTTTACTTCCCGGGACAGCACGTGGTACCCACTCAAGGCTGGGTCGATCTGGGAGTCAAGGTCATTTTTGAGAAAAGTCCGGCTCTGTCAGGGAACGAACCCACGACCTTCCGATCCGCATGCCAGCGTCCAGCCGCTACGCCACGGCAACTCCTGCAGTGGTGTAGTCGTCACTGTTGTTGCCTGCCAGACAGTGTTTTGGGTTGAATCCCCAGCCGAGACAGGATGAGTATAATTTTTTTTCCCCCGAATTTTTTTTTTTTTAGGAAAGCAAAAGGATGCTGACGGGAATGGCACATACCACATCTTTACTAGTGGCATAGAGACCGGAAATGTCATATTACAACATAACTTCCCCGTGTGGGTTCCGGGGCCCTATTGTGTGTGTGTGGGGGAGGGGGGGGGGACAAGGATAGACACACTGCCTGCCCAAAAGCATGTCGTAGAAGTCGACTAATTGGAAGCTTCCTTCGAATCTGCATACACATGAGTCAGACCTGTGAAACGGATGTTCACACAACACTCAGATTCTAGAACAGCACTGGAGTCCAGAAGAGGTCGAATAACTAGAACTTTCCGCTGGAGTTTACAGCCGGTGAGCGCGAAGAAGAAGAAGAAGAAGAGGAAGACAACATAAGTGTCTTTCATGCGACTGTCTTTACCCAACTTGCACAAGCAGTTTCGTAGTTTTACGTCATGCTGGAGAAGGATAGACATTCGATCTTTGCTTTTGAGAATGTTCAAACTGCAATTAGCCGTCTTTGAGGGTTAGATTTGGACGTCATATCCGTAAGACATTCCTCCCCAGACCCACATACAAACGGCAGTGCTTGCCCGTGCATGTTCGAAGACGAAGCGGCCAACGGTTCACAAAAGAGGCATCGAAATGAGAAACAATTAGATTGAGGAAATGAAACATGGAGATGGCGGCAGAGATGCTGGGCTAGAAACCTTACACGAAATCATGCTTATCATGTAGCACGTCCTTTGCAGAACGTCGCTCTCATCATGGTCTGTCTAAAAGAAACTCAATCTCTCGCCAGCTCTCCCACCTCATGTACTTTCATACTCAAGGAGTCATCTATATCCTGTGCCCATCTTCGTGTTGGTCGGCCCCTGCCCCTCCTTCCCGGTACTATGCCTTCTGCTGTTATATGACAGCTTACATGATATAAAATTAAATAATTGTACGGGGCTTGTATGGAATAAAAGAATAGACACGACCACATATTACATATAAGCAGCACAAGGCAAGAGAATCGACTTACTTTAACATATTGCTTGGTGTTTTTCTACAGAGCGATTGTTCGCAAACATCACACTAAACTCCCCGAAACAAAGGACGTTCCGGGTCCATTATCAAACACATCCTTAAGGGCGCGACAGAAACACCGTAACGCACTTTCTCTACGCGCACCCCTTTTCTTCATCCTCCCACTTCTATAGATAAATGTAATAATAATATTAATATTAGTAGTACCACTGCTTCTTCTTGGCGTTCACCAGCTGTTAACTCTGGCAGAAAGTTCTGGTTGTTCGTCCACTTCTGGACTGCAGTCCTGTTCCAGAACTGAGTGTTGCGTGTGCATCCGTTTGACAAATCTGACTCATTTGCTGCTCACTTGCCTATCAGGCAGATGCACTCCGACTTTAAATGAAGCTCCCAATAAGTCGACTCTTACGACATGTGTTTGGGTAGGCAGTAGGTCTGTTCGTGTTTTCCATATAACAAGGCCCCAGAACCCACACGGGAAATAGTAGTAGTATACTGATGGACTTTAGTTTCGTTGGCTGACGCGTTGCGAACGTACTTCTTAATACCAACGTACCGGGTTCAAACCCAGCTGCGTACGATTAGCTTGGGTTTCGACAGTGGTACCGAGAGCTGACCGTTGAGGGAGCAGTGGCAAACTACTGATCGTAACATTTGTCTAGAAACCCCACAGCAGCCAAACAAATATTGGGGTTGGTTCTGTAACGTCCTGTAAAGGACACACAACTAACTTTAACTGGTGAATTTTTAATGATGATAATAATCTGATAAACGACAGAGCTATAATGATGATAAAACAACTGTTCTTGTACGCAAATACAGGGTCTACCATTACCTGTTTGGTCTGTCCAACGAGAATATCCACACACGTTTAGCTATGCCTGCAGCTTTTCATCAAGCACAACCAATATTTTTTTTAAACAACTCTTTTGTACTATTTCTTGGGTTGTTGGCTTATCTTGTTCTGTCTTACCAGTACTGCATGTTCCTCGCTTTAAATTTCTAGTTGTCAGTTTGTTACTCTGTGGCCGACGGTAGAACTATTTCCACTGTTGAATACAATCAAGGTACCAGATATATTATTATTATTATATATTATTATTTAAATATCACCCCTGGTAAGATGATGGAGTTTTTCTTTTGGGGGCAAAATTAAACATCATAACCTGCACAGTCCGTGGCAATAGCACTATCTATGTGCTCCTAAATCCTCAGAGTTACGACCCCCTGTCTACGCCGCCCTAAAAGGTGCTAAAACAGACGGTAGTGACCTAGTTGTAGTAGTTATTAAGTTACTTAATGTTGTTTGCCTCTATGCAGTGATCTTGCCGTCGTTCAGGTTGTCCAGTTCTCGGTAAACATGCCCAGTCATCAGTAAAATTATCCAGTTCTCAATAAACTTATCCAGTTCTCAGTAAGCTTATCGAGTTCTCAGTAAAGTTGTCCAGTTCTCTGTGAAGTTATCATTTTCTCATTATTTCTATAAAGCTGTTACGCCCTCCAAAACGTTACCATGCTATGTATAAAATTGCCACGTGTTTTCAAGCGTTACCCCCAGCACAATTATCATATACACTATAAAGTTATGTTTTTCACAAAGTTTACATGTTCACCATATTCTAATTGTGTTGCAAAGTCCATAAGTGGACGAGCCGCTAAGACATTTTACCGGCGTTACAGCCTTTGAATGCGAACAAGTTATCATCTGTACACAATAAACGCTTACAACTGCGAATATTTAGCTTTTAGTACAGGGAAACTGTCATAACACACACCTCACGGACTGGCGCCTGCCATGAAACATAACAGTATAACAATGGTAGGCCAGTTGTTTATTGTAGTCCTTCCTTCTGTATCGATGTTTGCTGGGCTGTCAACATTTGCCAATTCCCTCTCTTTTGTTCCTCTGCTCACGTCTCAGACTGTATCCCCATCCTCGTGGCGAGACGAAATTTCGCCTCCAGCACAGGAGACCAGCTGTCTCTACTCACACACACCCACAGCGGAACAGTTCACGTCGACTTCAGCGCGTAGACCTGTCCGTGGCTGTCTTTCTTTGACAGTTCTACCAGCGTGAAAAGCCGAGGCGGTGGGAGTCGTTGATTGTTGTCGCAGTTGTGGTGACACCGAGTGTGTAGGTAAATATATCACAGGTCGCCGAATGAGGTGCTAGTTGCAACGCGTGTGGGGCTGGGAGTCTTCTTGGCGCAGTGGCCAGACGATTGCCTGCCAGCATGAAGGCTGGTTGTTTGAATTCTCATCGAAAAACATTCTATTTTGACCATGGACTGTGGGTGAACGGGTGCCAGGAAATGTCAGGGAAAGTAAAAAGCGGTCATCATGGTTTTGACATCACCACCCATCGATTGACGACTTCTCCGTGTGGGTTCTGAGGCCCTAAATTTCACAAACCTACTGTAACAGGTGACGTTTGAGAGTTTTGCTGAAATCAGACGTGTTAGGCTGATTGGCACAGATACTTCAGCTTAGCTGTAAGCCACTACACAGCGTACCAACTGCCTTTTTAAGAAAAAGAAGATTGCCTACTGGTCTTTAAAACTGTAGTCTAGCACGGTATATTAGATACGCCAGTGAGGTCGGGTTTTGTTATTTCATCAGCATCAAACCGTTAGACAGGCATAAGCATCATCGTTGTCCTGTACCGTGCCTCCACGTCTCTCTCCCTATCGTCTCTCTCTCCCTCTTTGTCTCTCTCAGACTCGCCTCCCACAACTTTATCGGTTCCCTATAATCTGATCCCTCACGTTTTAACTAGTATTCCCTATCTCATTGTGCGAACACTCCAAGTAAAAACTATACACATACTTTTAAGTATTTTCATAAATCGCTGAAGAATCTTTAAGCCTATAAAGAAATATATTGCACCGAGTAGCATTCATAGATGTGTCCCTGCCTCTACTTCTTTCTGCGGTATCCGTGAGTGGCAATCCCACATAACAGTTTGTTTATCGTGTTAATAACGATGTTGATTCGTATCACACCGAATGTCGACTACGGAAATTCGTAAATTCTCGAAGACAAGATATTAGTATCTATCAGCCACTCTGTACAGTTGTGGCAAGCATCGCTTCAAAGGTCTCGGGTAGTTAGCATCCTTCGGTGCTGGTGTGTTGGGAAGCCAGCAGACAGATAGCTGGTCGATTCTGCACCACTTGGTGGTGAATCGATTTATGACAAGCTAGATGTTGTTAAAGCCTTTTGGAAGCGACTGAACAGTCCGCAGGCACAAACAGATTATTGCTGTCTGAGAATGGCTCTGCGAGGAGTTATCTGGGGAGCTGGTCGACGTTCAACGCCCAAGGAAAAAGCGAGACGGATGTACAGACAGTTACTGGTACTATCGGAATTAGAACTCTTCGCTCCCTGTTGAAAAAAAGGACGAAGCGCTTATGGGAGTTTCCCGAGTGCTGTGATGTCGATTCCTTATTCAGCATTTAACATTGAAATAAATTGTATTGTTAGAGGCGAGAGGATAGACCTGATTGCATATGGTGTCATCCCGCAGACTGCTGTACACAAGACGAAAAGGCCGGGGGGATGGGCGGGGTACTTACGTATGTCCCTTGCGAAGTGGTTAAACCGCTTGCTTCACACGCTAAAGGTTGGGAGTTCGCTTTTGGACTCCGTTAGTTCGTAAGTTCTGGTGAGATCCGCGGCGATGGCTGTTGAAGCTACGGAGTTCGTGCTTTGAGCGTCACTGATCACCTCCTCTAATCCCCCCTTATCCTTGTTGCCATTATTTTGAAAACAACATAGACGGGCACAAATTAACTAACGTTGTTAAGATATATACAGACAATATTTTGATTTTAAAAACATCATTATTGTAACTAGCAGAACGTCTTTGAGGTAAAGAAGATTGGATCAGATTTCAAAGCCGCTTTCTGCCTCTCCAACGGACACGAGAAATCGTGTATAAGTGTCTGCACGTTTAATCCTTTGTTTTTGCACGCCCCTATTCCAATGTATTTGAAGATATTATAAAGCTCTTCATTACAAGATAACTAGATATTATGTGTTTGGGAATTCCTTGACAAGATATAGATGTTGTAAATTGCAGAACCTGTGAGCATGTTGACAGGACTCGGCGGTGATGTGTTATTTTTTCATTACCGTCATCTCGGAGTATCATTGAGAATGTTTTCTTGTATTACAGTTCGTGCGGTTCAGATGGAAGGGAAGATGTATGGCTAGTTCCCTTAAGCGAGTGACTCTTGGGAGCTAGACGTTTGGCAGCGTGGTTGATTGGGAGGTTGTCTTTTTGTATTGGCGATAAACTTCGTTTTTAATGGAAAGGTACATCCTCGCATTGGGGTGGATTAATTAATTAACAGAAAGTGTATTGATCGGCACTCATAGAAAGAAGTAGAAAGATAGAACACACTAGACAACATAAAAATCGAAAGCTATAGTTACCGTGCCGGGAATTGAACATGTCACCTCAAAACGGCGTGGATACAAGTGTACTAAGAACATGGTCAGCTAGGCATTGGTACAGCAATTTTACCGGAAAGAGCAAAACAGTTTGTTGCCATAATTATAACCGATATTGACAAGGTCGAGGCTAGCTCCCTAGTCAGAGGTTGAACGTGGCTAATTCAAATTGAACGAATGAACAAAGAGCGAAAAGGCAAATGCATTAGTTTCGGTTTGTTACTGTTGTTACTAAAATAGGGTTGAGTGGTCTCTAGGCGTGGCATTCGCCTCGAGTAATGGAGTCCTAGGTTCAGGCCCCGCTGAAGGCTGTGTGTTTTACACGTGGACTTCTAATGATTTTCCCTGGTCTGGGTAGTAAGGTCGGATGCCCGAGTGTATGGTTGCGCACGTAAACAAAATCCTTTGGCAGTTGGAAATCTAAAAGAATAGCCCGGCAAAATGTGGATTAAAAATTTACCCAAAGTATTTTCAGGACCTCTGCCGGTGCTACAGAGTACGTGAACTGCGATGAGATTCTTCGGACTCAGACTTGAGTTAGAAGTAGAACGGAGCACTTATGGGTTACACACGTGTGCCATGATGTTGATCCGTTGTATAAACCTACCGTTAATGGCTGGGATTTGTGACTGATGTTAGCGGGGTAGTAAGTCACAATTACAGAGCTACTTCGTAGGTAAGTTTACAGAAACATGGTGAGTGTTTGATCCCTTTATTGCACTTGTATTTCTCTTTGAAGGCAATTTGTGTACGAATTTGACTGCTTTTCTGATGTTCTCGAAGGGCGAACAGTTGTTCTGCGAAGATGGTCATGAATGTGATTACTCAGTCGCTAGACACTTATGTCGGTTCCGTTAGTGAACAAACACACCTCATCATCATCATCAAGTGCCCTGTCGGCTGGCCTAGGCGTTCATGCGTCTCCACAGATCTCGTTCTTTGGTGTTCTTGATCAATTCCACTGATGATAGATACTCCTATACGCCACTGTCTTAAGCCCTCTACGATCATTCCTCTTGGTCTGCCTCTGCCTCTTCTACCAGTGATCTTTCCAGTCGTCGCGATATTTTCCTGTGCTCCTCTTCTCATCGCATGACCACATAATTTTGTTTGTCTGCCGCTGATAGTTGTATTTAATGTTCTACTTTCATTGGCCATTTCCAGGCACTCATTGTTGGTTATTCTGGCAGTCAAAGGTATTCGCTGCTGCTGCTGCTGCTGCTGCTACTACTACTACTACTACTACTACTACTCTACTCCTACTGCTACTGCTACTACTACTACTAGCACACTACTACTATCACATTTCTCCAGGCTGAGACTACTACTATTATACTAAACCGCTCTACGAAGTACTATATTACTGGATGCAGGGCTAAACAGAAAATAAAATCCTATGGCAACTAGGACTACAAGTACTCTACTACTACGACTCTAAGGAAACTACTAAACTACTACTACCACTAGATACTACTGCTGCTGCTGCTACTCCTGTCACTACTGCAGCACACCTATCACATTTCTCCAGGCTGAGACGAAATTATTATTACTGCCACTAGTCCTACTCGTGTTACAGGGCAAACAGAAAATAAAGCATGGCTACTGCTACAGTAATCGTTTTATAAAACAAATCTTACTGCCCATTAATTTTCTACTAATTTAGCTGCTGTTACATTCTGCTGTGCTATTACTGCCATTAGTCTATCTTCTCGTGTTGTACTCGTCTACTGCTTACTAATGGAGCTACTACTGCTACAGCTTTTATACTACAAATCTTACTCCCATTACTTCTACTAATTTAGCTGCTGCTGCTGCTGCTACTAATATTACTACTTACTACTACTACTGCTGCTGCTACTACTACTACTACTACTGCTGCTGCTGCTTCTGCAACTACTACTGCTGCTGCTACTACTGCTGCTGCTACTACTACTACTACTACTACTACTACTACTACTACTACTACTACTACTACTACTACTACTACTACTACTACTACTACTGTTACTACTACTGTTACTATTGCGATTACTTTTTTGCTCGTATTACTACTACTAATGGAGCAACAACTACTACTACTGTCACCACTCCTATCAACGCTACTAATGGAGCTGCTCCTGCTGCTGCTACTACAACTACTGTTAATATTGCGATTACTAATTCTGCTCGTATTACTACTACTGGTGGAGCAACAACTACTATTACTACTACTATTACTACTAATCCTATTCATATTGCTGCTACTACAACTAATGGAGCAACTTCTACTGCTACAGCAACTACTACTACTGCCCCTAGAAATGTTGATAACATCACCACTACAGTAACTACTGCTGCTGCTACTAATGTAGTTTCTACTACTACTACTACTACTACTACTACTACTACTACTACTACTACTACTACTACTACTACTACTACTACTACTACTACTACTACTACTACTACTACTACTACTACTACTACTACTACTACTACTACTTCTACGACCACCACCATCACCATCACTACTACTACTACTACTACTACTACTACTACTACTACTACTACTACTACTACTACTACTACTACTACTACTACTACTACTACTGCTGCTGCTGCTACTGCTACTATTACAACTACTACCACCACCACCACCCACTTACGTACACTACACTACACTACTACTACTACCACACTACTACTACTACTACCACTACACTACCACTACTACTACTACTACTACTACTACTACTACTACTACTACTACTACGTACTACTACTACTACTACTACTACTACTA
>CAJHNH020003065.1:67500-84219 GCA_905116865.2 Candidula unifasciata
GGTAAGATCAACAAAGGCGCATTCGCTCCATCTATGCTAGACTCTGCGAGGGACTGGTTACTGGCGGTTGATCTGCCAGGCCATGAAAGGTACCCTGAGTCAATTCGGAAGACCGGCCTGCGACCTGACATAGTTCTCCACTCTGCGGAGAAACGGCAGCTAATCCTGATTGAGCTGACCGTCGCGTATGAGTCGCGAATGGACGAAAATCACATGAATAAGCTCGAGAAATACAGTGATTTAGCAGCCGGTCTGAGGAGAGACGAGGCGTACACAGTACGTGTCTTTGCCGTCGAATTGGGAGCGAGAGGTCTCGTTTCCACTTTGCTCTTTAATGTGATTAAAGAACTAGGATTGCGCGGTAATGAACGCAAACGAACACTTAAACAGCTGGGCGAGGTTGCTGAGAGGGCCTCGAGCTGGCTCTGGACGCAACGAAACAACGTAGGAGACGGGCCTCGGTGAGCTGGTCCGGGTGTCTAGCGGAAAAGAATTTCTCATCCCTTGAAAGTCCATCGTGTCCGAATTGTCTGCCAGTGTTCCTCTGCCATCTGCTAACAAAAGTCCAACATGTGTCCGGTATACCAAACGTAAGCTTGCCGCTCGGTCGTCCAAGTATGCAGACTGCTTTAATTATGCTACCGCGACGACTTCTTATCTCGCAGTACCTTCTGCAAAATCACCAATTCGTCTTGTCCCTATCCGAACAACAATTTCGTGCAGCAGGGAAACCAACCCCTGAGCTTCATGAACTCAGGTGTGCCCACTCTCTGAAAACGTCTAGGAGCTCGTGGGCCGAAACGTTTGTCGACGAGAGATTACTTCTACTGACGAGTGTAGATCCCTGCTGTACATGTTCCCCTGTGGAGTTTATTCTTACTCACTAACCCTAAAACGCTGCAACTCCGATATTCTAGGCGTGTGATGTGTTGCTTATTTTCACCGTTGTTATCGTTTATTGACTCACCATGTCCAATGTGTGTTACTTTCATTGGTTCGTCGCCCTCACTCTTCCCATTTTTGGAAGCGATGTTCTTATTTCGTGACTTGCCCTTTGACACGAATGTCCTTGACCTGTCAGCATTGTGCATCAGAACCTAACCCTATCCTTAACCAATACCCTCAAACAGTAGTTCACAGAAAAGACTGTTGCTCACTTTCGTCCGGTAGAAAAGAAAACTGCGCACTTGTGTGTATGAGACAATGTGTCGACCCGGTCGAAGGAAGCCAAGATACTTTTTTTGGCACGTTGTATATACACGGCCAACGAAGGCGTGTCATGACATCCCTAGAGAATAGGACAGTCCCGGGAATGCCATATTAAATCTTGCACCCGACGAGATGGGGTGAAAAAGTTAATACTACCCGGTATTCTTGTGTGCAATGTGAACAGTTTCACTTATTAAATTGCAAAGATTTTGAATATCGAAATTAAGACCGAATTAGGTTCCTTTCAGTAGCTATGCGTTTCTTTGTTTACGTAGTGGGGGAGGGAGGGGGGGGGGTCTTCCTGGCGAAGTGGTCTAGCCGTTTGCCTCGCGCTTTGAAGGTCGTTGGTTCGTTCCACCCACTACGCCCTACAGTTCAAGAGTGCAGTGTTTAACGGAGATACCTGGAGATCGTCGCCTGAGCTACATAGTTCTTGCGGTGCACGGCGCTCTCGGCAGGCGGCTAGCCATTTTGCGGAGAGAGACTTAGCCATATGGGATAAAACTTGGCGTAATTAAGTTGACCCTCTCGACTTTAACCTTTAATTTTGTGTAGTAAAGCGCTCTCGGACAACTGCATTTGTTTTTAAATAGTATAGAAACTTCTATGCATTTGAAATATAAGAAATGTAGTTGTTAAGAAACGACACGGTTCGGAGAGAAAGATCTGTATTGTTTAATCAAGATGTGGTATAATCTAAGCATTTCGAATGTAGGAAATAAACATTTGATATTTTTTACGAAACTGTCAAATAATTGCTCCTGTCGTTAACTTGTTAGCATGATTACCTACAAGGTTGTTGCACATCCTTTACAGTACGTCGCAGAACCAACCCTAACAGCCCCTGGCTGTTGTGTGGTTTTTCTAGGTAAATTTACGTCCAGTAGTTTGCCTTTGCTTTCCGGACGGTCGGCTTTTTTGATACTACTATCGAAACCACCGCAAGGCGCATGGCCCTCAGCTGGGATCGAACCCTGCATCCCGGCATTACGAAGCGTTCGCATTGACTTAGCTTAGCCACAGAGCATGATTGCCTGCATTTGTAAATTTGACGTTTTTTTTACATGTCGAATTTGTGCCTGTGTATCCCTTTATTTGCTTTTTATATGTATATAAATGCGACCAGCCATCACATACCTACATATTTACTTATCCATCCATCTGTATTTGTCCATTGACACCCATGTGCATTTCTCTCAGAATAAATTGTTAAACGTAAAACGAGAAGAGGAAGAGAACATACAAGGCAGGCGTATAACTACACCACCAAGGGAAATAACCTGATCATTCTTTCCTTATTCCTTACACTGACTGTTCTTGTCATGCAGCTGTCAGAAATCATACTCTAGCTACAATCACCTCTAATATGGAAGCTCCAAGTCTTCAGTTACTGCTGCCACGGGGTTCTCTGTTACAAGTGTGATTCTGTCGGCGAATTTATTTGTTCAACAGAATCTAATTTCCTTGGTCTGTTTCCAAACGCCACAGAAGGTTTAAATTATAACATTATGTAATGCTGAAGGAGGTAAACCTAAAAACAATAATACTGGTAATTTCCATGTGGTAAGCAGTTATTTTGAAGCCCCGCACTGGCTTTTGCCAGGGACCACAATATAGCCCAGCCGTAAATATGGTCTAATGACTGAACGCTGTTTCAGGGACCTCTCCACGGGCGATCCTCGTCCACATGGTGGCACTTTGTGTCATCAGGTGTTTATCGCTTGTGTAATGTCCTGGTGGGGTAAAATGTACTACTACTACTACTACTTTTACTACTACTACTACTACTACTACTACTACTACTACTACTACTACTACTACTACTACTACTACTACTACTACTACTACTACTACTACTACTACTACTACTATTACTCTACTGAAGGAGGGAAAGAATAATAATGAGAAAAAGAATATTTCTAGTATATTCTGGGGATTAATCCAGGAAGGAATGGCAACTTGGATGGAGAGGGGCCACCTGATCTCATATATCGTGGTCTAACATGTAAACATGTCACCCCTGACGGCAGTATATGCTACATGACTATGTTCTTCAGTGACTGTTCAGTTAGTTATGTCCTAACCTAAAACGAAACAACAGTGTAGCGGAAAAGGAGCGTATTTGGATGGAAAGTAGCCATATCCTAGGAAGAGATATAGCAACTTGAAACTTTCTGTAATAGCAGGGCCGACCGGCCGTAGGCCTTGACTGACAGCTGGTCTAGGAGGGAAGCTCTGACAGGCGGATAGACAGAGCACTGCTCTTTTGATCTGACAGGCACTGCTCTTCTCATCTGACAGCTGGTCTAGGAGGAAAGCGCCGACATGTGGATAGACAGGGCACTGCTCTTTTGATCTGACAGCTGGTCGAGGAGGGCAGCTCCGACAGGCGGATAGACAGGGCACTGCTTTTTTGATCTGACAGCTGGTCTAGGAGGGAAGCTCCGACAATCGGTTAGACAGGGCACTGCTCTTTTGATCCGGCAGCTGGTCTAGGAGGGAAGCTCCGACAGGTGGTTAGACAGGGCACTGCTCTTTTTATCCGGCAGCATCTGCAGCCTGCTTGTTTTCCAATATATTGGTGCTGTCTTTTCTTTGGAGTATGCAGACAAGGCCGAGGAAGGGATCATGATGCATGGGCAACACATGGTCTCTACATAACTCCACAGGTTTCGTGCTATGGAGAGGAGGAACCTTATCCCTGACCCTAATGTGCCCCTTGATATGGGCTATGATTCTCATGCCTCCCCATAGCAAAATATAATTCTGTCATCTAGAAAGATGAAAAGGCGCCAACAAGACTGGTGAAATATCTGGATGAAATCATCGCCTAACGACATTGGACTGAAGGTTACTTTGTAAGCGTAGTGCCTCCAAATATAACTTATACAGCTGCGAACGTGGTCAGTGGGATCTGCGCCTGCTTGAATCTCATCCTGGAGGTCTGAGTTAGATTATCTTTACAGCACTCCGGACACATCGATAGGCGCTCAGATTCCTCTCTAAACATATTCATCAGCGTTTCGATAGTGTCAATAGTGCTAGTCCTATGTTGGTTAACAATACTTCCTGTGCGTCTCATGCTTGGCTGTGCCGATCTTTTCTCCCAATTCTCGTATGTGGACATGTTGCTTCCAAAATCCTCAAAACGTCCTATCCCTCTAAGAGCAATGACAATGTCTGCGTGTCCATGGGCCGGCCATCTTCAATTAATGCAGCACCTGCCAGTCTATCAGCTCTTTCATTTCCACTAACAACTGCATAACCTAGAACGAATATGAAGATAACTGCACACACAGGAGAGTTTTGCAATGACACCAACCACTGTCTGCGTAACCAGCCTGCCTCGACCCGCCGGATCCTTCTCAAAGGATCACTCATCCTTGAGATGTTAATCCTTCTGTATCATCCTTGAGATGTTAATCCTTCTGTATATAGTCAAGAGGTATTAAAAATGGATTTAAAAAAAAAAAAGAATAGTTTGTGATTTTGACTCTAATATGGCATTAACGTTCTCCTTTACAAGGTTGTCCTGGCAAGCACCCCGGACTTGCAGTGTGGCTATTCAAGAGATCTCTTCGTGGCCTGGTGTGGCAGCGCCAAGAACAGCATTATTTTGACCAATCGGACGTCTCCGGGCACATTAGCTCGATGGCTGATTGATAACCCACAGGATCACGTTGTCAGACTTGAGGTAAGTTGATAACCCACAGGATCACGTTGCCAGACTTGAGGTAAGTTGATAACCCACAGGATCACGTTGTCAGACTGAGGTAAGTTGATTACCCACAGGATCACGTTGTCAGACTTGATGTAAGTTGATTACCCACAGGATCACGTTGTCAGACTTGAGGTAAGTTGATAACCCACAGGATCACGTTGTCAGACTTGAGGTAAGTTGATGACCCACAGGATCACGTTGTCAGACTTGAGGTAAGTTGATAACCCACAGGATCACGTTGTCAGACTTGAGGTAAGTTGAAAACCCACAGGATCACGTTGTCAGACTTAAGGTAAGTTGATTACCCACATGATCACGTTGTCAGACTTGAGTTGATTACCCACATGATCACGTTGTCAGACTTGAGGTAAGTTGATAACTCACAATATCACGTTGTCAGACTTGAGGTAAGTTAATAACTTACAGGATCTTTTAGAGCCCTAGATTCCAATCTTTACAAAGCCAACGTCTTGTTGTTTTTCTATCAGCTCTTTAATCACATTCCTATTCCTTATAATTTCACTGCAGTCTCTTACCCTCTTTCTAGCAGGTCTTTAGTTAAGTCCTGACTTCTTGTCAATGCCCTCTTCTCATCCTCTTTCCTGCAACTCTTTAGTCCATGGTTTCATGTGTTCTCTCCAATGCCAGTTTCTTATCATTATAATATCATCAGCTTTTTATATTTGAATCCCGACTTTCTATCTTCTCATGCCAACTTATTGAAGTCCTTTATTTTCAATATCACATTCCCATCGCATTTCTACTAACACCTCTGTATGTGACTCTTAGGCTTCTATTCTCTTAAGTACCATCTCACCACTTCGATTCCAACTCCTTCCTGAGAGATGACTGTCCTGCGTAATAAAAAAAAAGTTTATATTTATATATAAATATTAAAAAACCTTTCATGTGAGACCACCCCATTCCACCCCCTCCCCTTTTGAGCCCATAGGTATAGCTATATCTGAATATTTTGACAGTCATAGTGTAAAATCCTCTCACATCATATTTCTAGCCCATATCATTTCATTCCTCCCAATATCACAGACCCCCCACCAGCCCTGGTATCACCAGTAAATCGGGAAGTTGGTGAAGCGATCTCATTTCGCAGTTAAAATTTCAAATTTCCTGTAGTTGGCCGAGTTGGCGTAATGAAAATGGATTTTCTTGTTTTATATTGAAATAGACTTGTCGGACGTTTGCCGGCCTACAGCATTTATGAAAGTGGGGAAAACCCAGGAGATTTATACAGCCACCAGCTGTGGGAATACGGGAGAGTTATTTACTGTGAGATCTTTACAGCCATCACCGCTCACTGCCCGAGTTTTATTTGAAACAAGATTAGTGTTGAGGTGTAGAACGCGGAAGATTTTAATGTAACTAGACCGTCAAGATTGATTGTTGCATTGGTCATATCGCACTTTGCATCTCTGTACAAATGGTTGCAATGGACGTTTCGTGGAAACATACGCCGTGTGGTCAATATAGTGGACAGAAAGTAGCAAGCTCCTTGAGCATTGAAATTAATCCAGTGCTGTGTGACTAAAAAAGCCTAACGAAATGGGGAAGTAGAACAACGTGCACAAAACACACAGTGACGTGGCCTTTCTCGACAGGAACCAACTACGCAAATATAACAAAAGGGAAAGTACTCCAACCACCAGCGTTCACCAAGTGGTCACGTGAGAAACTATAAAAAGATGACATGGAATGACTGAAATAAAATAAAAAAAAGTACGGCTCGAAAGATAGTCACAAAGTAATAGTGATAATATATAATAATAGTAGGAATAACAGGAATAAACGACTTTGACTTTACTAGATGTTGAATGGGACTTATCATTCAAGATAAGACAGAATACACAATAATAACAAGACAGGGAACGGATGTAAACTCTGGCCACATACAAGTTGAACATATAAAAATTTCAACGAACGGAAGCATATTTAGGTGCACACTTCAACTGCTACAAACATGCTGTGAGAAGAAATACAATCTGGAAATGAAGTACGCGTTCAGAATTAGAGATGAGATAATTAGCTTTATGCAGAGGAGAAAATATCTAGCGAAATAAAAGGGAAAGGGGTGTAGTTTGGTGTGTATGACATATAATAATTTGTCGTCGTCGTCTCCCCCTAACCGCCTTTCCTTCGAGATTTCCCCACTTCAGTATTGCAGTCTGTGAGACTAACATCCTAACGATCATAATCAAACAGGTGCAGATCCTTGAAACCCCGTTCAACCCTATGGCCATATAACACATTTATACTAGGGCATCACAAAACGGTCACGGTGTATCCTGTAGCCTAGTGTGGGCGGGGCTGTGTAAATATGCAGTATTAGCTTTATTACAGTAGCATATGTCACAGGAGTCTTAGTCGCTCAAGTTTTCACCAGCATAGTCATTTAGTGGCGATTCATTTAAAAAAAGAGTAGGAACAGTCATCGTCTTCTTCTTGTTGTTGTTGTTGTTGTTGTTGTTGTTGTTCTTCTTCTTCGTCTTCTTCCTCTCCTCCTCCTCCTCCTGCGACCACTTTACAGGTTATGTATAAGGATAAATACGGCCATTTTACCGGTTATGTAAGAGAGTACGGCCTCTTTACCGGTTATGTAAGAGAGTACGGCCTCTTTACCGGTTATGTAAGAGAGTACGGCCTCTTTACCGGTTATGTAAGAGAGTACGGCCTCTTTACCGGTTATGTAAGAGAGTATGGCCTCTTTACCGGTTATTTAAAAGATAGGTACGGTGCTTGTCCAGTGAAGCGATCTACATGGCGCAGGAAATCGTCGTCGTCTTTCTCGCTTTCACCGGTGGAAAGTTCTGGTTGTTCATCCACTTCTGGACCTTAGTGTTGTTGAGAACCCGAATTTTACGTGCACATCCGCTTTACAGACCATGGCTTATTTGTATGCAGACTGTTGGTTACTCGCCTGTCAGGCAGATGCATTTCGATCTCGAAGGAAACATCCCTAATTAGGCAACTCTTACGGCCGACTTGTTAGGTGACAGTGGTTCTTCCCTCCCCCCCTCCCTCTTCTCATACACACACTCACAGACATAATAGGGCTGGGGAAGCCACACGGGGATTATGAAATGATGTGTCAGATCCCAGACTAGTAGTCGGCACTATGAGTCACTATTTCGGATACGTTTGTATTTCTATCTGTGTACTAAACGCCTCCTGGAGTGCCGCTGAAAGGAAATATGAGACAGGTGTTGAAGAAAAGGGAGAAATGGGCCAACTAGTTAAAGTACTTACAGTTTCCGTAATTATTTTGTGTGACATAATTGACTGGGTGGTAGGTGTGGGTAGGAATCCGGACCGAGAGGGATGGGGAAAGATAACGGAAAGGTAGATAGATGGATGGGTGGGTGGATAGATGGTAGAAATAGGGTTAACTATAGTCACGCTGATAGCAAGCATTTAAATTACATGAACTGTGACTTAGAAGCTTATCGAAATGGGGAAGCAGAACAACGTTTTTTTTTTTCGTTTTTCTAAAAGTCACAGTTCACTTGATTAAATTCTGAATAGACAGACAGACATACATACAGACAGGCAGGCAGACAGACAGAAACAAACTTTATTTTTAAAGGGTTAACACTTGGGCACGCAGGCCCGTCTAACATTCTGCCCTTCGAGGTCTCCCTCCGTTTATACACGATTTCATTCTACATCAAATAATAATAAACACTATCAATACCATCAAAGTATTCATTACAAGCACTGGAATGTGTACATTTCTAACTACATTAGTTGTAATTAATTTAGAGAACATGGATAGACTGACATATACAGACAGACGGACGGACAGACAGACAGACAGATAAATCAAACAGACAGGCAGGCAGGCAGGCAGACGGACGGACGGATGGACTAAATTAGATAGACAAATAAGTGTGCAGGCAAACATATATCAGGTAGATAGGTGGATCGTTGGATGAAGGGATGGGTGGGTGGTTCTATAAATTATTACAGAGCGCGTTCAGTATCAAGAAATTGAATGTCTGTTAAAATTACTATACAGTGATTTTTCTTCTTCTTCTTCTTCTTCTTCTTCTTCTTCTTCTTCTTCTTCTTCTTCTTCTTCTTCTTCTTCTTCTTCTTCTTCTTCTTCTTCTTCTTCTTCTTCTTCTTCTTCTTCTTCTTCTTCTTCTTCTTCTTCTTCTTCTTCTTCTTCTTCTTCTTCTTCTTCTGCTGCTGCTGCTGCCTGCTGCCGCCTTATTTTTTGTCCTTCATTTACTACTTCGTTTTCTATTCCGCGTCTCCTCCTCCTATTTCTTTTCGTCATTATTCTTCTGCTGCTGTTACTATTGCAGCCACCTCATCACCACTACTACTACTTTTACTACTGATGCTGCTGTTGCTACTACTACTTTTCTCTTCTTCTTCTTCTTCTTCTTCTTCTTCTTCTTCTTCTTCTTCTTCTTCTTCTTCTTCTTCTTCTTCTTCTTCTTCTTCTTCTTCAGTCCTTTATGGAGTAAAGATCCTCGGCTAACTCACGCCAAGGCTGCCCCATCCTTTGCTATCTGGCACAGCTTCCCTCCTTGTCCACCCCGTATGATTTACATCTTTGATTCGCTAGAATTAGATTCGTCCCTAAGCTTCGCATTAGTGATTCTGTCATATCCTTTCATTCCTTCCTTTATGTGCTGGCACCATTAACGAACCTTTGTAGTTCAGTAGTCGCTATCTGTGTTTCTGATCCACCCGGCTGTACTGATTTAACATTAGATTGAAGCGTTCTATGTTTTGGTACCAGGATAAAACACATTTAAGGAATCATAGTTCTGTAGTTCTTTGATGAACGCTTGTTATGATTACATCAAAGCGGTATACGTCGTTCACACGTTGTGGAGACTTCTCAACAAAATGTAAGATTGTATCTAGTCAAGCTGAAAAGTTTGAGTAATTAGTTTGTTATGTCTCCATTAGTACTATAAGAAATGTCTTTTGATAATCAGAAGAACCAAGCTGAAGAGCTTTGCGTCAGTTACCTAACTAAAGTCAGAAGTGCATTGTAGAAATTCATAGAAGCATTCATATATATATATATATATATATAGTTTTGGGTGTAGTGATGTACGAGACTTGGTTTTGCTGCATATATTTTTGTTTCACTCCTTCTTCTTCTTCTTCTTCTTCTTCTTCTTCTTCTTCTTCTTCTTCTTCTTCTTCTTCTTCTTCTTCTTCTTCTTCTTCTTCTTCTTCTTCTTCTTCTTCTTCTTCTTCTTCTTCTTCTTCTTCTTCTTCAACATTCTGAGCATTTGAGGTTCATTGCTGCAGATATCATCCGCCTCCATTTATCTCTTTGGTTGGCCTTCTCTTTCCAGTTGGTGACACCGAGTGTTTCCAGGTCTGTCTGGACATTATCTCTCCATATCCTTCTTGGTCTGCCTCGTGGTCTACGCCATTTATCTACATTGTGTATAATACAGTTTTTACTTCTCTGTCATCTGACATCCTCTCAATATGCACCAACCATTTCAGTCTATTAGCTCTCCTGATGCCAGTGATCAGTGGTGTTTGCCTTAAACATTATTAATAACAAGCCAACAATGCCACGTATACACTGACCCCATGTTTGAAACACTCGGCTATCCCAGTAGAGACAACAAGATCAAATATAAGTGCAATCTTCATACCAGCCAAGCTTGTGCTATCAGTTTCAGACTTGGACATTAACTAAAGAACACACAGGGAAACTAAGCACCTGCGAAATGAGATGTTGCGAAAGTCCATGAACACAACTAGAAGATATCATATATAGACCGATTGGTCTTTACAAATATAGTAAAAAGTAAAAATAAAAGACCCTTTCCCTCGCCTTTAGGCGTATAGGGCATATAGGGCTAGACCTATATTTTATAAACCAACGGCACAAGATGGATGATGTTGTCAGCATCATGCCGGCCGCCTCTACTTCCCGGGACTGCACCCGGTTACCCACTCAAAGCTGGGTCGACCTGTGAGCCAAGGTCATTTTTGAAGAAAAGTCCGCCTCCACCAGGGAGCGAACCCACGACCTTCCATTCCGCGGCTCGCGTCTAGCCGCTCTGCCACGGCGACTCAAATAAAAATATAGGTCTAGCCCTATATGCCCTATACTCCTAAAGGTGTGGAAGAGGGTCCTTTACTTTTTTCTGTGAGAGAGAACGAGTTTGCTAGAAAATGGGATAGTAAAATGGTTCAGTCTAACAATACGGAGGAGGGAGATTGTCAAGGAAAGTATATTATGTCAGTAGTAACCAATAAATTCATGGTGGGTTGTTCAGTACTGGATAAGTCATACAAAATGTGTGGGAGTCAATATTCCTCTGAATGTGGCCTCCAGGGAAAGCCGGTTTGGGAACCTTTGAAGTAGCTTCTCGGGTGAACTAGCCGTGTTATCCCGCTCACAGAACTATAATGCTAGATGTAATACTATAATGGAACCAGGGGTTACAGTTTGCTGAATGTGAAAATCCCAGTAAACGAATGCGATCAAGGGAAGGGTAATGAAAACAGTCGTTTGTGGGGGTTGACTGTCCACAGTTAATACGAGAGGGCGTATATAAGTGACTGACTGTTCTTTCTCTCTCTCTCTCTCTCTCTCTCTGTCTCTCTCTCTCTCTCTCTCTCTCTGTGTCTCTCTCTCTGTCTATCTCTCTCTCTTTCTCTGCCTCTCTCTGTGTCTATCTCTCTCTCTCGCTGCATCTCTCTCTCTCTCTCTCTCTGACTCTGACTGTCTGTCTGTCTGTCTCTGTCTTTCTGTCTTACTCTGTCCTGTCTTTCTTTGTCTGACTCCTCTTTCTGTCTCTGGTTATCTCTGTCCCTATCTCTCTCTGTCTTCTTGTCTCCTCTTTCTGTCCCTGTCTATGTTTCTCTCTGTCCATCTTTCTCTTTCTCTGTATGTCTCCATGTCTTTATATCCCAGTCTGTTTCTGTCTGTGTCTCTCAGCCTCCTCTTTCTGTCCCTGTACCTGCTTCTATCTGTCCATCTCTCTCTCTCTCTCTCTCTCTCTCTCTCTCTCTCTCTCTCTCTCTCCGCCGCTAACAGAAGGGTTGACACCATGAGATTATAAGATCTCAGTCTTACTTGCAGACCACTAAGACAAATCACATGCACCCAGTTCAGCCCGGAAATCAGTTATAATTGGTGCGCCCGTAGCGTCAACAACCAGGCGGATGTCACCTGCAGTCGGCAGTAGGGAGGGAAAGCCCATGTAAGAGTTAGTTCCCTGTCCTTTACAGGACGTTGCAGAAACATTGTGGCCGTTGGTATTTTTTTCTAGGCAAATCTATGTTAATAGTTTGCCATTGCCCACCTAAGAGTAGGTTCTTGATACCACTGTCGAAACCAGGGTAAGGCGGTCTGCTGCCAAATCGCCTGCAGTTGAATTGAATCCGGTATTACGAAGCGCGTTCGCAGCACCTAAACCATCGACGCCTATGTAAGCGGCTGTTAAAGTTTTCTTTTTATATTGCATGACCCGTGTCTTTGTACATCATGTACATGCACAGCCTTCTGTATCGTGGACTGCCAATCATTTCTGGTATTGATATTCCTCAATGCCATAATGCTAAACTTTCCAACATCCTTTCTCTTCGTCTCCTCCACCTACTTTCCTCTTCCAAAATCCTGTTTTTGCGAAAAAAAAAGAAAAAAAAACAAGGCCTTTTCGACTTACAACCGAGTTCCTTTCTAACTAGCAGGTCTTAAATCTTTTGGTAGTAGTATTAGTAGTACTTTTACCCCACCAGGACATAACACAAGCGATAACACCAGATGACACAAAGTGCCACCATGTGGAGGAGGATCACTGTTGGAGGTCCCAGAAACCGCGTTCAGCCATTAGGTTATATTTATGGCCGGGCTATATTGCGGCCGCTGGCAGAAGCCAGGGTGGGGCTTCGAAATAAAGAAAAATTGCATCCCACAAGAAGATAACTAATAATTAAAAAAAAAAATTTCATTAACAAATTCGATTGGTAGTAAGTCAAATTTATATTCAGATGGGTTATACACGTACATCAAAAAGTACGTATACATCACGGCTATTCAACTGGCGGGCCGCGGAGGCCTAGCAAGTGGCCCAGCGATCATTGTCACTTGTATTGTATTGATGACCTGTCTACGCTAGGGCTCAGGCCTCTGGTTAGTAACGATCCCCATTAAAAACAATTGTGGCCCCTGAGATAACTCAGTTGAAAAGCGCTGCTGTACACACTGTGCTGCCACTTGATGGTGAACTGATGTATGACAAGCTGGATGTTGTGAGGGCCCTTTGGGAGCGAGTGAACAGTACCGAGGAACAAATAGATCATTACGGTCTGAGGAGAATGGCACTGCGAGGAGTTACAAGAGGATCTGGTCGACACTTAAGTGACAGACGAGACGGATATACAGACAGCTACTGGTAGTATCGGAATTTTAACTTTTCGCGTGCTGCTGGAGATTGGGACTGAGCGCTTATGGGGGTGTCAATACTCTATTCAACATTCAACATACTGTGCAGAATACTTAATATGTACTCTGTTGCATCGGTTCCTTGGATTGCTTGACCCCACCAGGTTGTTATATATTTGTATGTACCTTTCATGGTCTTAAGTGCGCGCTTGGGTCTAAGTCGCATAGGAATGTGTGCTGCAGTTGTCATCTTCTCACGAAGCGCCCAAAGAATTTAAGCAGGTTGTAAATTCTCCTTTGCACCCAATTTCTGTGAAAGCGACTGGGAGGAAATAAAATGTTAATGGATCATGTGGTAGGTATGAGGTGTCCAGCTTTATTTCGTGGGGAATCGCAAGTACCATTTAAGTAGATCCACTTGCAAGAGTTGATTCTGTCGAAACTAGCCGACTTCAGGGACATTGCAACCACTGTGGGTCTGGCAGCACTGCTCACCTGTAGTGTACTTGCTGTGGGTCTGGCAGCACTGCTCACCTGTAGTGTACTTGCTGTGCCCCTTAGAACCAGAACGGGTGTAATGGTCTTCTGCTTCTTTTCCTCCTCCTTCTCCTTCTTTTCCTCCTCCTTCTCCTTCTTTTCCTCCTCCTTCTCCTTCTTTTTCTCCTCCTTCTCCTTCTTTTTCTACTTAGCGTTTACCGGCTTTAAACGTAAAAGTTCGGGTTGCCTGTCCACTTTTGGACTTAAGTTTTGTTCCAGAAATTGTATTTTGTGTGTACATCCGTTTTACAGATGTGATTAATTTGTAAGCAGACTGTCAGTTCCTCGCCTTTCAAGCAGGTGCATTCTGACTTTGAAGGAAACACCCCTGATAAGAATCCTTTACGACATGCTTGTTTAGGAGGCAGTGGATCAATCCCCACCCCCTTCGCAATTGGGCCCACACGGGGACAGTCTTGGTCGAATAGCGTTGGACAGGCAGTTGTAAAGTATGTCTTGACTGTGTGTAAATACCATTTTTAGACACGCGTATGAGACTTTTTACAGCTGAGCATTTGGGAGGAAAGCGAGGGAAGAGATTGTTTTTTCGACCCCACTGGAAATCACACCAAGCGATTAAAAACCCGGCTGATACAAAGTGCTCATCATGCGGATGGGTATCACCCGTGGAGAAATCCCAGAAACCCCGTTCAACCCATAGGTTGTGTTATATATTAGGGCCCCCAGCAACAGTCAGGGTGGGGCTTCAAAATAACAAAAAAAAAATTGCGTCATATACTTTGAATATATATATATATACTATATATGATATGTATATATATAATATATATATATATATATATATATATATAGATATATTATATATATATATATATATTATATAATATGTATCCGAAGGAAGGGGGACCAAGGAAAAGAGGTGGATAAATGATGTCGCTAAAACCTGCAAAAATGTGAACAAATCCATTACGCAAGCCACCGGTGAAGCGCAAGACATGCAAAACCATGACACTGCTACCACCCGGTGTCAGCGAGACAACAATAGAAGAAGAAGAAGGAAATGGTGTTGGAGGAGGAGGAATTTTAGTAACAGTAAGGCGTATGACAAGCAGTCGTGAGCCTGAAAATATAAGGTCACATGGCTGGGGCTTTTGCCAGGAACTGCATATGAGGATGGATTTCTTGTATGTGTTTGCCCACGACACACACAAAAATCTCTATCCTCTACCGGGGATAGAAACCGGGTCTCTCACACGAGAACCCATCTCCCTAACCACTTGATGGTTATGTAACTTGTTAACAGAGGAAATGTTTGACTTGTCCACAGATCAAGAGACGCGTGAAGCTTGAAGGAGCGGAACTGGAGGAGTATATGAAGAAGAAACAGGAGAAGGAACAGGAGGAGTCCAGAATAAAGACGAGCAAGCTAGAAAGTAAGGTTATGTTATTATGTTCTTGTCCCTGATTGATGTTCAACTGTTGTCCCAGTGCGTGCGTGCCTCTGATGTGAAGCTATTCGGGATATGCAACTATTGCCCCATTGTGTGTCATCTGATGTAAGGCTAATGTCAGATCTCTGATGCTACTTCCAGTCTGGGGTGTTTGTTCTTGTCTCTCAACGCTGGTGTCTCATGTTTAGCTGTGACCCCATGTTGTGCTTTCTGTTGCCACGATCCTGTCTCTGGTGTAAAGCTTATATCTGTTGTCTGTTGTCATGTTCTTCCCTCTCAAATAAAACGGGCGTGTGATGTTCAGCTTTTACCCACAGATTGCATTGTGTTGTCATGTTGCTTGCCGCTAAAAATAAAACCAGTGTCTGATGTTCAGCTTTTACCCACAGATTGTGCTGTGTTGTCATGTTCTTGCATCGGATGTGAATGTTTGATGTCTAACTGCTTGTCGGTGTTAATTTGTTAAATCTCTGTTGTAAAGCTAATATCTAACAATAATAATAATACTTTCTTGTGTCCTTACTATTTATTCCCCAAAGGAGTTATATATAGTTTCCTGTTTTTCGCCAGTTACTAGGTTGTGTAATGTCATATTGTATTTGTGGTTATCACTCCCGCCACGCATCTTTTTATTCGTTGGCATATCGCCTAGTAGCCTGTTGACCTCATGTAGTATGCTCTAGTTGCTGGCTGATTTTGTTTTATTCTGACCAGATGACAAAACCATTTGATTTCTTTGAATTTCATTGAAACCATTCATCGGTACATTGAAACCATTCACCGGTACATTGAAACTATTCATTGGTACTTTGCCTACCAATATTCTTAGTTCTTCATTCATGACGCTGCCTCTTATTGTTTTTGCTGCCGTATCTCCCTACACATCTCAGCTCACCTGTGTAATTATGTCTGCATTCGTAGTAGAATACTTATAGTACAGATGTTAGGCTGTACAATTGGGTGAGTGTGTAGGTATATCCTTATGTTGCCTGGTGTGTCTTTCCAGGGAGAAAGAAGAGATGGAGTCCAGTGCGAAGAAAGTGACGTCGAAATGGACACGGAAGAATTGTATGGACGTGGTTCTATGAGCAAGCACGATTTGATGACCAAAAGCGAGGTAAATCTTCTTCATCTCCTCCTCCTGTTCAGTCTTCAGAAGTGGTTTTTTTGTGTGGGTCCCATCTCTCTCTCATACTGTCTATCTGCGTGCTTGTCTGTCTCTCCTTTTTCCCACTCACTCACTTTTACCCACTTTTTGTCTTTCCTTTCAGAAGTTTACCGACATTTCCCTCTCATGGGCCTTAAAATCTTTGTGTCTTTGTCTGTTTGTTTACTCTCATTACTCACTTCTATCTGTCTATCAGAAGTTTTAGCTTGGTTTTTTTTTCCCCCCTTTTTTTTCCCCCCCCCCTCTTCTCTTGTTTATGTTATCCCTGAGAAGATATTTC
>CAJHNH020003066.1:0-30000 GCA_905116865.2 Candidula unifasciata
AACAGCTGACAGAATATATGTAAGCTGCACTGGCCATGCTGGCCTAAAAACGATTCTTGATTCCCTAATTTATTGATTGATGCCAAACTCCCAGTGATGGTTCACATACATTGCAGATAAAAAGGGAAAATACTCTTGTATTTTATGTCTCATAAATACCTCGATCCATAGGATCGTCCATAGATCCAGCGACGATCCCCATAGATATCTATACATATAGCACTCATGATAAAAATGGTACATTTCATGACATAAACCCAAGATTTCAAAGCGCGTATTAACCAGGTAGAGCCGTAAGGGATACCTCGAACTATTCTTTTTTTCTCTCTTCATTTCCTTAACTTCTTCTTCGCGTTCATCGTCTGTAAAAGTACAGTTCTGTTTGTTCGTCCACTACTTTACTTTAGTCCTGTTCCAGAATGTAATTTTTACTTGCAAATCTGTTTTGCAAACCGGGATAACAGAAGCCATCCGGATTTGAAGGAAGAACCTCTAATTCGTCATCTTTAAAATACCTGCTTATTATGAGGCAGTGGATCTAGTAGGTTTTTCTCAGACAATGGGGCCCAGGAACCACAAGCGGACTATTCCTGATGAAATCAATGTTGATAAGTGCCATAGTGGCATGCACATAGATCCATTTATAATTTTAACAGTCTGTGTAAAAACAAATGGATAAGAAATGTATGTTTTTAATGACAAGGGGTTGTCTGAGTGCAAGGTTTTTTACATTGCAAAACTTCATGCTCCTACTGCACCTATATATATTTCAGGAAAAAAACTTTTAAAGAATGTAACAGGTTGCTACAAAAAGTAGAAACACTAATTTCTGAACCGAAACAAAAATTCGGAACAGTAGTAAATAATGATGTGTACGGATTGGGAACATAAGCAATTGTAAGAATGCAGGGAGGTTGGGGGGAGAAGTACAGCGACGTATCGACAGACTGGCACGCATGTGATGAGGCGTAAGAGAAACCTGCTTGTCGGCACACGCGCTGATAACCCGCTCAGTGAATTTCTGTCTGTCTGTGAAAGTAAAAATAAAATGGATTTTCACATTCTCCATTCCTTTTGTCTCGTCTTTCTTTCTCTAGAGGAGCGGCTAGCCGAACGGTTAAAACGATGAGCTCTCATGCGGGAAGCCTTGGTATGAATTCTTGATACTGTTGTTAAGCTGTCTGTTTCTGTTTTGGGCGGAGAACGGAGAGTGGAGGGAGTGGAAAGGGGGGAGGAGGGGACAAAAATGAAACTACACGTTTTGTGGTGACTGAAAAGAAGAAGAGCCAATAAAGATTCAAATGAAAGGGCACCAAAAGGCAAATCAGAAGATAAAATCGAAAACAGCACAAAAGCACAAACTATCAGGGGGAAAAAATACATACAAGTAGATATTCAAATAAAATATTAATCCTCATCTAAAAAAAAAAAAAAAAAAAGAAGCCATACTCAGATCATGTTATAAAAAAGGAGGCAAGAAAAAAAAACTAATGGATGGATGGGTGGATAGATGGATTCATGAATGGATGGACAGACAGACAAACAAACAGACTGACAAACAAACAAACAAACAGACAGACAGACAGACAGACAGACAGACAGACAGACAGACAGACAGACAGACAGACAGACAGACAGACAGACAGACAGACAGACAGACAGAGAGCGATAGATAGATAGATAGATAGATAGATAGATAGATAGATAGATAGATAGATAGATAGATAGATAGATAGATAGATAGATAGATAGATAGATAGATAGATAGATAGATAGATAGATAGATAGATAGATAGATAGATAGATAGATAGATAGATAGATAGATAGATAGATAGATAGATAGATAGATAGATAGATAGATAGATAGATAGATAGATAGATAGATAGATAGATAGATAGATAGATAGATAGATTAGATAGATAGATAGATAGATAGATAGATAGATAGATAGATAGATAGATAGATAGATAGATAGATAGATAGATAGATAGATAGATAGATAGATAGATAGATAGATAGATAGATAGATAGATAGATAGATAGATAGATAGATAGATAGATAGATAGATAGATAGATAGATAGATAGATAGATAGATAGATAGATAGATAGATAGATAGATAGATAGATAGATAGATAGATAGATAGATAGATAGATAGATAGATAGATAGATAGATAGATAGATAGATAGATAGATAGATAGATAGATAGATAGATAGATAGATAGATAGATAGATAGATAGATAGATAGATAGATAGATAGATAGATAGATAGATAGATAGATAGATAGATAGATAGATAGATAGATAGATAGATAGATAGATAGATAGATAGATAGATAGATAGATAGATAGATTATATAGACAGATGGAGTTGAAATTGTGAATTCAGACAAAGTTGGAGAAAAAAAAGAAGAGGTAGATTATGGCCTTTCTAGATTCGACCAGAAAACAAGAGACAAAATGGATCGGCCATCTAACTAGGCTGTGAACAGACAAGGTAACCCAATAGGCAAAAATGTGTCCTATCCATCAGATGTAATTCGAAATGTAGGCAATCCGTGCAAACGAGGGACAGAACTGAGTCTATTTGAACTGCTACATATAAATATAGGACAATCTGACGATGCCTGTATAAGCTAGAGCCTTGAAAGTGGTCTTCTCATAGCTTATATCTTGAAATTTTTTTTTAAATTTTTATTTTAAATAGAGCAAACAAATAATAAAATGTGTCTGACAAAAATATTAAATGTATTGCTGGAATGAAAACAGTTAATGCTATGCAAAATGTATTCCCTCTTCGACAGAAGCTATTCCTTACTTTTTGACAAGATCTATTGATGAGATTGTTAAGTTGTGGGGAATATTGATAGTGGGTCCCCGTGACGACCAACTGTCAGGCTCCATCTCAAAAAATTTTCTTCTACTCCATGTGTAATTATTTCAGATATTCTTAGGGTTATCATAGAAGATAAGTCGTGTGCTTTGTGCGACGATTTAACAAAGGAACGGTAGAGAGAGAGAGAGAGAGAGAGAGAGAGAGAGAGAGAGAGAGAGAGTGAGAGAGAGAGAGAGAGGGAGAGGGGGGAGAGAGAGAGGCGTGGAGAGAGTGTAAAGGAGAAAGAGAGAGAGAAAGACTGATAAACGTGAGATTAATCCCAGTTTAATGAAGATTAGTCTCTTATTTATAAAGGCCTTTAGATATTATTTGCAATAACAATATCTCAATCATATTACCGTGGACTGTGCATCCGCTAAACATGCGATGTGAAGAAGTTATTAAAATGCACACAATGACTGATAATTATATGTTGTAATTTCACATTTCAAAATAGCAATACAGTGGATGCATTGTAACATTAAAAAATATATCTTATATTCAAGTATTTCTTGATACCCTGTGAAATACATTATTACAAGGGCTATTCCAAAATCAACATGCGATTGGCAGATTAAAAAAAACGTGTACCCTTGCGACACCGTTCATTTCTTACATCATCCAACAGGCTTTTTAACTCACTACACACCAACCTACAATCGCCGTTGTTCAGTGGTTCACGAATCACTGACGAATAAACATGGATACTGTCATTGCCTTTCAAGCCAGATGTGACATTTGTGGTCTGCTTCGTTTTCTTTAAGCAGAAGATCTATGTATGGTGATAAAGTTTTAAGTGACAGTTCTCTGAGGAATAGGTGCGTAAAGATTTGAACAAGGACGATATTAATGTGTGACAGACGAGCTCATTCAAAAAAATTTACGAAGTTGCAGTGCGAAAGCGCCTTTTCACAACTGGAGATCATTCTACAGAATTTAAACAAATTTCTAGAACTAGCTGATAGATCTGTTGACGACAAGGTCAACTTTTGGAATAGCCCTCTAATCATTTCTTCTTAACTATTTTACCGAATATTGTATTTTAAAGAAAAGTGTATATATTAAATCTTGCTCATTGCAGTTTGATAAAAATTACAATTTTAGTTCATTTTATTGCATACTCTATCAATTAAGTATATAGTCTGTCTTGTCAACTCCACTAGAATAAAAAGTGGCCAAGTCTCGGTAAATATTTTGCACATACTCTTTGAAATATGTGTATATTATTGCACTGCAAGCCGTCTTTTGTGTGTGTCTCCATTGAGACCAGAACATCGCAGAGCCAAATAGCACATAAATAGAACAACAGCAGTATTTAATTCGCAATAGAAACGACATGTACGAAAATCAACATCGCGATGAAATGTCAGCGAATACAATAATGGCTCTGAGGGATGTTGACATCTTCAAAACTGGTATAATGTTCATCTTCACGTGATAATATCTGGATAATTTCCCACTCGTGGCTTAACGGTGGGAAATAAACTCAGATAACAAGTAAAACACAGGAAATGTCACAGACGGAATCGCGCTTTATGTTAACTGGATGACGTGTTATGCATCTTTAAGAGTCACTTAGTTTTTGGCTAATACGAATATTTTAAACCGATACCAGGGATTCATTACCAGGGACTGCAGTATACAAGATGTCAAAGAACCTTGACATGCCGGTAGCGTATAGAGAATATAATGTTGGACTCGTACTTTTATAGACTTGTTGACAATTGATGGCGGTTGAAGGCAACATCACCTTGGCTGCCTTTTCTTCCTAGAACATCATTTGCTAATCATTCAGGGTGGGTCGACTTGGGAGCCCAGGACGTTTTTATTCTTTTTAAATCGCCAATGTACATCAAACCAAAGACCTTCGGACCGGAGACCTGCGTCTAGCCACTTCGACGGATGCTCTCAGTTTTGAGATTAATTTGTTTTCCTAATAACATCCAGCTCGTTACTGGTTCGTTGTTAACCGTATCAACATCGCAGCACATCGGTCCAACCCTTTCGTTCTCCATCCTCGGATGCAACAGTCATCTCAGTATCTCCATGCTGAAAGCACCCGGTAGGAGCTGATTCGTATATCTTCTTTCTTTGACCCTGCAACCTGTTTCTGCACGCTTGCCCTCGTTTAATACATATTTTCAACAGGCAATTCATTGTCGTTGACTCCTTTGCTTCAGCGTCTCTAGAACTCAGCGCATTCAGTATGTCTGGACTGTAAATAATTTCTCCTTAACCGACTACTGCAGTCACCGCCAATCTCTCGAGTCTTTCATTTCCTTTCAATAAAATCAAATATGTCATAGCAAATGCAAAGTTGCGTACATGAGAGTGTTTTCCATTTTTTGTTGGTTGTTGTAAACTATGAGTAGTTTCTAAAGTGGAAAATGTATGCATTGATGTTTGGGGAGGATATTCTAATAGTCATCATTTTGATCACCATGTGTGTCTTTTTTTTCTACTTGTTTCACCTACTCTCATAGGTCCTGTTTCAGCGAAACTCAATAGTAAATGTGTGGTGTGGATAATTATTAGTATATTATTTGCATTCATTACGCTTACTATTTATCTGCTACACATGTTTTCAGTTTGTTTACTTGTTAACGTTAACACTACCACTAGTGTCTCTGGGTTGTTGACAGTTAATTGTCTACCATTCACAGGATGTTGTAAAATCAATCGCTGCAGTTTTTGGCCGTTTGTAAATTCACTAGATAATGTTATGGTCAATAGTTTGCCAGTGCTACTGAACTATCGGCGTTGATGCCACTAACTAAAGGGGTCTGCTGCCAAATCTCCCATTGAACCCGGATGTGTCCGCTTTGTTTATTTACTAAATATAACACAACCACAAGTGTGTCTAGCTTGTTTTTCACTTATGGAACACACACACACACACACACACACACACACACACACACACACACACACATATATATATATATATATATATATATATATATATATATATATATATATATATATATATATATATATTCCGTTGCCATCTGAACTGTCAACTTCCTGATATACTTTACATTACACAGCTACTAATGCATTTAGATTGCCTGTTTATACATCTTTAGCAGGGACAGCATTTTGGTGGACGGCAGACAGCGAAATGGCACCTGGGAGAAAAAAAAAACTTGAGAAAAACAGTAGAAAGAAAAATGAAAAAGTGTAAGCTGATTTGGACAGACAGGCACAATCCTAGCAGCCAGTTAGATTATGTGTAAATGCCTTGATTTATCCTAATTTGGAGTGGATACAAATAGATATTTCTTCTAGCGTTTCAACTATTTACATCCTTGTGTGGTTTTCGGGCTCCACTGTGGGCGAAAGCAAGAATAGACTAAGACAGTCTCCATCTGACGGGCCATGCTGCTGATGTCATCAAACCGGGCTAATGATATGTTAAAGTATCGTTAGCCCTATTTAGTGACGCCAGCAGCATCGCCGGACAGATGGAGACGGTCTTACTAGACCCACTGCCTCCCCAACAAGCATGTTTTAGAAGTCGACGAGTTCTCCCACGAAGTCGGAGTGCATCTTTCTGAGATGCAAGGAAGGAACAGTCTGCATATACATAAATCAGATCTGTAAAACGGATGTGCACCCAAAATCAGGTTCTGAAGGAAAACTAAAACCCAGAAATGGATAAACAACCATAACTTCCCGCAGAAGTTTTCAGCCAGTGAACGCAAAGAAGAAGAAGAAAATATTTACTTACGTAAGAGAAAATCATTGCGTGTGCTGTATAAAACATTGCGACTAATCTTACGATTCTGCTTGATATTTCATTAGGGCAACAATCAACCTTATTCTGTTACGAACGATTAAATTGTTCAGATAACATAACATAACTATTGTCCTGTTAGGGTCGGGGATGTGTATCAATGGAAGCACTAACATACAAACCTGTCATCTTTCTGTCTTAAACTTGTCAAACAAGTTTATGATAACATAATCCACACTTTGTCGATTTCTTGATAAGGTCATTACAGTTTCCTATTTGCCCTCCTCTTCTTTGACTACCCCCCCCCCCCCAAATGTTTCTTTGCACCCGAATTCCTGTCTCATCGCGTGCCCGAACGAAGCTAGCTTACGACGTTTTACCACTGCCAGGAGAGGCTTCTGATGTCGGTAAAATTAGTTTGTCTTTGACATGTATGTTACTTTTATGTTCTAAAAAACTTAATTCTTAAAATTCGCCTATGGCAAAATTGTTCAGATACTAATTACCAAATATCACACAAGTGCACCTCAACTAAGTAGTGCTATATCTAGTATATTATGTACTTTAAGGACAGTCACATGCATTTATTTAAAAGAAATCAATATTTTTAGTCAGTCACAATGCACGGGACTGGTACTCTCCAAGGATGTTTAGGTCACGACTATAAACTTCAGGCTGCCACGTAATAACAAAACCGGAGGGCATTACAGTCTTGCGGTTGGTCGCCCAACGGGAAGAAACCCCGCGTGCCAAATTCTGGAATCGAAATCCCCAGAGACTAAAATATAAGTGTATTAGGTGTGTGGTCAGAATGAAAACAGATTGTTTTAATCATGAGTGTTGTTACTGAGGCAACGAAGTCGAAATCTGTTAGAACTTGAAACCAAGTCTAAGGGGAATTTTCTCCTTCAAGAAATTAATTTATAGTCATTGGGGCAGAGAATGTTCACTTAGCAATATTAGGCTTGGGGGGTGGGGGGGGGGGGTTGAAGGTTTACGGGTAACGGTAGAAAGGTAATGAACATAACTGCTGGAATGTTTCTTCTTCTCTTCTTTTCTTCTTCTTTTTTTTTCTTCTTCTTCTTTTTCTTCTTCTTCTTCTGCGTTCGCCCCTAAAGAGCGGTTGGCAGGTTATAAGGTAGTTTACAGTTGGGCTGCAAAATCTGCGTCTTTCAGCGCAACACATCCAATTTCAGCGCAACACATCCAATTTCAGCGCAACACATCCAATTTCAGCGCAACACATCCAATTTCAGCGCAACACATCCAATTTCAGCGCAACACATCTAATTTCAGCGCAACACATCCAATTTCAGTGCAACACATCCAATTTCAGCGCAACACATCCAATTTCAGCGCAACACATCCAATTTTAGCGCAACACATCAAATTTCAGCGCAACACATCCAATTTTAGCGCAACACATCCAATTTTAGCAAATATTTGTTCACCTATTGGTATTCTCAGTTTTTCTCAAACAATTTCTGAATGTAATTTTTTTTTCTTTCTTCATAATATTCTCCGGCTGTAAACTCCAGGAGTAGGTTTTGGCTGTTAGTCCACTCATTGACTTCAGACTTGTTCAAAACATGAGTTTTGCGTGCGCCTCCGTTTTACAGATCAGGCTAATGTGTATGGAAACCGTCTTAAGGTCCATACAATCCCATTTGGAAGATATCACACCTAATTTAGGTGTCTTTTTCGACATGCTTTAAAGAGACAGTTGTTCTATTCCACCCCCCCCCCCCTTTCCCCCACTTCCCCAACTTTTTTTGGGTTTTTTTTTTTTTTGCAATGTGGTCCCGGAAAGAAAAAAAACTCAGGAAAGAGAGGATTTGTGGGGGAAAAAAATGTTTCTGGGAGTCAGCACAGTCCGTTCTAGATGCTTCCACTGATGGAACTGTAGGCGCCCTGGAACTAGTGACGATAATCTCGTGTGAGACATCAGACTGATAGTGTGGTTAAGTACATTGACGGAACAAATTGAGATGTCCTTGTTGAGACTTGACCAGAACCTAACACAGTAGTACTATTCCCACACTCATTAACGTGGCTGGTCTAGTGTATTTTTCCCGTCTGGTAACAATGTCTCGACTTTTCTCTCTCTTCTCCGGCCTCCTTTCGTTCGTGCTCGTTTTCCTAAGCAATTTTGGTTTTTTGGCTATTTCTTGTATTTTTATCTTGGAAAGCGCAATGATTTGTATGATCCAAGTCTCTCCTTCTCCCTTTTAACCCACCACATTGTGGAATAGAAAATATCATTTCCCGCTTTATAATGTTAGCAATATGCAGTACAGAATTGTGACCGTGTCTGTGACTATAGATATATATGTTTGTGTGGTGTGTGTGTATAAAATTGGCAACTGTGAATCTCTTTTTACTACAGTGTAGGGGCGAAAAATGCAATGGTACAAATATATATTAAGATCTAACGACTTCAAAACAGTACTTCAAGTCTCACTAGAGGGGAGAGGGGCAGAGGCAGACTAAGAAAAACATGGACACAAAACTTGACAGACCTTAAGCATGCAATCATCAAATCCGGTGTGTTGGGAAATGAGCAGGCGGTTAGACTGGCCGGCTCTGCACTACTTGGTGGTGAACTGATATATGACAAGCTGGATGTTGTGAGGGCCCTTTGGGAGCGAGTGAACAGTGCCGAGGAACAGATAGATCATTACGGTCTGAGGAGAATGGCACTGCGAGGAGTTACAAGGGGATCTGGCCGACGCTCGACACTCGGGGGAGGGGCGAGACGGATATACAATCAGACTGCTGAAGATGGGGACAGAGCGCTTATGGGAGTGTCCCGAATGCTGTGATGACAATTCCTAATTCAACATTCAACATTCAACAATCATCAAATTCGTTGCATCTGACCGTCAAAGGTGAAGGAAGCTGATCAGACAGTCAACAGCAACTGGTGTATAGAATATAACGTAGTATTCAGTTAGAATAACATGACCACTGTAATATATACACATATACACACTTCACAGCAGCTTACTTAGAAACCCCAGTGTTACAAATATAAATATGCTACACGATTAACTATTTCAGGCCATACAAGTTTAACACTAAATGTCTTGTAGGGCAAATGATCACTTTGGGGGAAACAAAATACCATTAGTTTAAAAAAAAGTTTAATTCACAATGGAACGGGCCATTAGAAGAGCCAGATTTCCTCAGCATACCCTGACCAAATGTATGCAGTAGAGACACATTTAATGTGAGTGTAGGGATTTGAGAAGAAGAGTAAACCCAAATCCATGCGTTGGCTGGGATTAAAGGATTTTAAAGAGTCTTCTTGGATTTACTCTTTTTTTCTATTCACATCTGAATTGTGACTCTTTGAGTCACTGGGTGTCAATCATACCCGTCCGTACATGGAGTGTCATCTGAGGATCCATCTCCCTTATGAACCATGATAGCATTGTGGCTATTATTTTGTCAGTCGTCCTGAAAATCTGGCGCTGAAACCCGCATCGTGAAGAAATAAATAGATCTTAGGCTTCCGGGTCGAGACAGCCCAGAGTGGTATCAGGAATTGTCCTGGAAAGTAAAGGCGGTTGGTATGATGTTGATGACATCACTCATTGAGTACTAACTAGTGTTTACATGTGTAAAGATTTAAGACCATGTATCAGATGGGCCAATATTTGAAAAGGGTCCATTACTCTATTCACATCTGAATTGTGACTCTTTGAGTCACTGGGTGTCAATCATTCGGGTTGCAATCCAAAAGGAGGAAATAAATACCCGGACAAAAAGATAAATACAGACTCCTCAGTCATTGCAGGAAGCACAGCAGCCAAACACTACATGAGACTAATTCACACAGACAGACAATTACCCAGATCAGGACGAGACAAAAGCTGTTATTTAGTCACATTATGAGAAATGTGTGTCTGGTCGAGGAAGCTTAACAACCGGAAGGTTTATTGTTTTTGAAAGCTAAGTTCTTCAGAGGAAGAAAACACGTCTTTCACTTAGTGGCACGAGATACGTTCGGCTGTAGGACGCACTAGGAACACATAAAATAATGAAAGAAACATGGATGACGGCATCATCAAGAAATGAAGTAACTCAACATAAATTATTGTTTTGAACGAAATGGAAACAAAAAGACAAAGATAGATGCTTCTAATCACGGTAGGGGTTCCGTCCCAGTGTGAAAATAGTGCAAATTAGGGCCTTTATTTTACCACTTTTGCGGTGTACGTGGGGAGGGGGGGGGGGAGGGGTCTTTGGGCCTGAGGATGTTCGGCCGTGCAGTTAAAGGTTTTGTTTTGCTCCCGACAGAAAAAAAACATTTCCTAGCCTTACCGAAGATTCGAACCCGGGTCTTCCGTTCGACAGCCCAGCTCTCTAACTATTCAATGGCCCATCGTTGGACATAGAATAATAGATCGACCGACCCCTAACGACGACTAATTAGGAGTTTTCACTAAAAGTACAAGTATACTATCCTGAGATGCAAAAACGAGCACTCTGCATATAAATAAGCTAGCTTTGTAAAACGAGTGTGCACGCAAAACATTCCGATAGAGTTTACAGCCGGCGAAGGCGAAAGAGGAGTGTTAGCGAGGTGGTGGAGAGAAGTAGCTCCATCCCTGGCCTAACGCTATGGTTTGTAATTCTTAGGTCTCCTTATAGCACACACAAACATACACAAACACATACACACACGCACTCTCACAAAACAGTAGGTATTATTTTATACGACCACATCTCGTCGGCTTCGTGATGTGGTAGAGAAATCCGCATAGCGTTCCATAGTATAGGGGCGTTAGGGTTGGTTTTAGTAGTAGTCGCTGTTCATTTAACACTAGCCCTAACCCTAATTCCCCTGTACTGTCCACCGAAACCCCTAGGGATCCTTAGGAATTGCTTATGAAATCTCAAAGCCGACGAGATGTGGTCGTATAAAGTTAAAGTATCAAAAACTAAAGTCTGGAAAAACTTAAAGGCCTCTCCCCTGACCCCACCCCATCCCCCTCCCCCCCCCCCCCTTAATGATCTGTGTCTGCAGCCAACACCTTACAGTAGTCATCAGTATCAGTTTTGGATTGGCACGTCTTGCTACTTCACTATTACCTACTTTCACGTGTACTCGTTAACATCTAGCAAATCATTGGGCAATATGGCGCTAGTACAATGTTCTGTGTAGACCAATGATTGCAAGGTGCGTGGTCTGATTATGAATACAGCTAAGGTCATTAGCCCCCCCCCCCCCCCCCTCTCAAGCATTTCCTTGCATCTATTTCTCGGGGGCGGGGGGAGGGGGGTCAACCTGAGAGTAGTTACAACTTGGATCAACATGAGAGACTAGTTAAAACTAGGGTTAACCTGATAGTAGTTACACCTTAGGTCGACCTGAGAGACTAGTTACATTTTGTGTCGACCTGAGAGACTAGTTACAACTAGGGTCGACCTGAGAGACTAGTTACATCTTGCGTCGACCTGAGAGACTAGTTATATCTTGTGTCGACCTGAGAGACTAGTTACAACTAGGGTCGACCTGAGAGACTAGTTACATCTTGCGTCGACCTGAGAGACTAGTTATATCTTGTGTCGATCTGAGAGACTAGTTACAACTAGGGTCGACCTGAGAGACTAGTTACATCTTGCGTCGACCTGAGAGACTAGTTACATCTTGCGTCGACCTGAGAGACTAGTTACATCTTGTGTCGACCTGAGAGACTAGTTACATCTTGTTTCGACCTGAGAGACTAGTTACAACTAGGGTCGACCTGAGAGACTAGTAACATCTTGTGTCGACCTGAGAGACTAGTTACATCTTGTGTCGACCTGAGAGACTAGTTACATCTTGTGTCGACCTGAGAGACTAGTTACATCTTGCGTCGACCTGAGGGACTAGCTACCACTTGCGTCGACCTGATAGACTAGTTACATCTTGTGTCGACCTGAGATACTAGTTACATCTTGTGTCGACCTGAGAGACTAGTTACAACTAGGGTCGACCTGAGAGACTAGTTACATCTTGCGTCGACCTGAGAGACTAGTTACATCTTGTGTCGACCTGAGAGACTAGTTACAACTAGGGTTGACCTGAGAGACTAGTTACAACTAGGGTTGGCCTGAGAGACTAGTTATATCATGGGTTTACCTGAGAGACTAGTTACAACTAGGGTCGACCTGAGAGACTAGTTACAACTAGAGTTGACCTGAGAGCCTAGTTACAACTAGGGTTTACCTGAGAGACTAGTTGCATTCTGTCGTCGACCTGAGAGACTAGTTACATCTTGTGTCGACCTGAGAGACTAGTTACATCCTGGGTCGACCTGAGAGACTATTTACAACTAGGGTCGACCTGAGAGACTAGTTAGAACTAGGGTTGACCTTAGAGACTAGTTGCATTCTGTCGTCGACCTGAGAGACTAGTTACGTCTTGTGTCGACCTGACAGACTAGTTATATCCTGGGTAGACCTGAGAGACTAGTTACAACTAGGGTTGACCCGAGAGACTAGTTACAACTCGCAGACATGGTCGCGTTCTTGGCTTTAACACGCTAACGCAGACAACAAAAACAGAAATACGTTTATAACTGAACAGCTAGATTTGGCTTTTTTTTTTTCTGAGGATATTGAAGAGTTTTTTTTTTTTTTTTAAAGACTATACGTAATATAACCATGCACACTGAGGAACTGACAGGAAATAATATACAAAACGAAATGTATCCGTTATTGAAATTGATATACATAACAGAAGACTGGGTGGGAAGAACAGAACGGAGATTGCCTGGGTGAGAAATGTTGGAAATGTACGTTTTGTTTGACAGCCAAGCGTTTGTGATACATTTCCATTCCAGAAAATCACCCTGTAAGTTGGGGTATCTGTGGGCAATTTTATGCAATAATCACTAGACAATGTTTGCTCGTAGGGTTAAAATGCTAGAGTCTGTCACTGATAGGACATGAAAATAAAACAGGGCTGGGTAATATGTTGTTAAATGTAGGAGTCGTTTTTGATTACTGGTGCCTATATAAGGTGGAGGGAAGGGATAGATTGATGCCAGAGATGGAGGATAAAGTGTAAGTTGCAATAAAAGAGAAATTTGGTTGGAGTGGTAGCTGAGATGAGGTGAAGGGTGAGAGTGCAGCGGAACTGGGAATGGAGAGAGGGAAGACATTTCTTGGCGTGAAACATGATATGTATTGGAAAACTATGGGTGCGGGCAAGGCTGCTCGGTCAGCAAATTGCAAGTGTTTGTGAGCGCCTTGGAGGCCGTTGCTACAGTTATAAAGAGCTTGCTTTGTGAAACAATTTCTCTGAAAAGAGAGAAAGAAAGAAAGAAAGAAAGAAAGAAAGAAAGAAAGAAAGAAAGAAAGAAAGAAAGAAAGAAAGAAAGAAAGAAAGAAAGAAAGAAAGAAAGAAAGAAAGAAAGAAAGAAAGAAAGAAAGAAAGAAAGAAAGAAAGAAAGAAAGAAAGAAAGAAAGAAAGAAAGAAAGAAAGAAAGAAAGAAAGAAAGAAAGAAAGAAAGAAAGAAAGAAAGAAAGAAAGAAAGAAAGAAAGAAAGAAAGAAAGACAGAAAGACAGAAAGAAAGAAATATAGTTGGACGGAAGGGCGGACAGACGGACACATAGACAGACAGACAGACAGTCGGACGGACGGACGGACGGACGCACAGACAGACGGACGGATGGATGGATTGACAAGAAAGACAGACAGACAGACAGACAGATAGATAGATAGACAGACAGACAGATAGATAGATAGATAGATAGATAGATAGATAGATAGATAGATAGATAGATAGATAGATAGATAGATAGATAGATAGATAGATAGATAGATAGATAGATAGATAGATAGATAGATAGATAGATAGATAGATAGATAGATAGATAGATAGATAGATAGATAGATAGATAGATAGATAGAGAGATAGATAGATAGATAGATAGATAGATAGATAGATAGATAGATAGATAGATAGATAGATAGATAGATAGATAGATAGATAGATAGATAGATAGATAGATAGATAGATAGATAGATAGATAGATAGATAGATAGATAGATAGATAGATAGATAGATAGATAGATAGATAGATAGATAGATAGATAGATAGATAGATAGATAGATAGATAGATAGATAGATAGATAGATAGATAGATAGATAGATAGATAGATAGATAGACAGATAGATAGACAGATAGACATATAGATAGATATGTTAGATAGATTGATAGATTAGACAGACAGACAGATCCATTTATAATTTTAACAGTCTGTGTAAAAACAAATGGATAAGAAATGTATGTTTTTAATGACAAGGGGTTGTCTGAGTGCAAGGTATTTTACATTGCAAAACTTCATGCTCCTACTGCACCTATATATATTTCAGGAAAAAAACTTTTAAAGAATGTAACAGGTTGCTACAAAAAGTAGAAACACTAATTTCTGAACCGAAACAAAAATTCGGAACAGTAGTAAATAATGATGTGTACGGATTGGGAACATAAGCAATTGTAAGAACGCAGGGAGGTTGGGGGGAGAAGTACAGCGACGTATCGACAGACTGGCACGCATGTGATGAGGCGTAAGAGAAACCTGCTTGTCGGCACACGCGCTGATAACCCGCTCAGTGAATTTCTGTCTGTCTGTGAAAGTAAAAATAAAATGGATTTTCACATTCTCTATTCCTTTTGTCTCGTCTTTCTTTCTCTAGAGGAGCGGCTAGCCGAACGGTTAAAACGATGAGCTCTCATGCGGGAAGCCTTGGTATGAATTCTTGATACTGTAGTTAAGCTGTCTGTTTCTGTTCTGGGCGGAGAACGGAGAGTGGAGGGAGGGGAAACGGGGGAGGAGGGGACAAAAATGAAACTACACGTTTTGTGGTGACTGAAAAGAAGAAGAGCCAATAAAGATTCAAATGAAAGGGCAGCAAAAGGCAAATCAGAAGATAAAATCGAAAACAGCACAAAAGCACAAACTATCAGGGGGAAAAAAATACATAAAGTAGATATTCAAATAAAATATTAATCCTCATCAAAAAAAAAAAAAAAAAAAAAAAAGAAGCCATACTCAGATCATGTTATAAAAAAGGAGGCAAGAAAAAAAAAACTAATGGATGGATGGGTGGATAGATGGATTCATGAATGGATGGACAGACAGACAGACAGACAGACAGACAGACAGACAGACAGACAGACAGACAGACAGACAGACAGACAGACAGACAGACAGACAGACAGACAGACAGACAGACAGACAGACAGACAGACAGACAGACAGACAGACAGACAGACAGACAGACAGACAGACAGACAGACAGACAGACAGACAGACAGACAGACAGAGGATGACTAAGTCACGACAGTTAACCTTTACAAAGGAGAGGTGCAAACTGATGAGCTAACTGAGAGCAGAAGATTGCCTTGTCCTACTTTTGGACACAGACTCCGACACCGAAGCTTTATCCTAAACGGTCGTAACGATCTGAATCGCTGCCAACTACCGGGAGAGGTGAGGGTTATATGAGATAAATCCTGGTGCAATGGATTCGACCCTTTCGCCCCTAAACACCCTTTAGGATCTCCAACAGCATCCAGTCATACCCCCATTCATTTTGCCAAATCCATGTTCGCGAAAGGATGCTAGATCGCGGATTTCTTGTGCAACATAAGGGATGATATCATCAATACACAAACACATCAGACCAGCGACCATCCATATGAGGATGAAACCATTACCGCTACATTTGGCTCCTTATCTGTTCATGCTAAAAGCAGATAAAACCAGCTGACGGAAGTGGAATTCAGCCATCGCTGGAGAGGAGTGCATAACATATAACCTGAAACTGGATATGAATGACGATTTCAGAAACATTTGCTTGGACCTTTTTAAAGTGGAAAAGGATGCTCTTCGGTAATATTCTATTAGAACATCTGTTCTGTTAATCTCTTGTGCTCCTATTTTATAATGATTCAGTTTCACGAACCTAAAAGGGCCTTTACTGCAATCACGATCTACATTCACTTCAGTCAATTTTCTATGATGTTGCTATAGGACAAACTTTTTTCAAACATTATTTCTACACGGCAGCGCTTCTCTATTTGAACTCAAAGATTTTAAATTGTCACAGTCCCTTGTCGTGAACAAAAGAATACCCGTCCTTACATGGAGTGTCATCTGAGGATCCATCTCCCTTAGGAACCATGATAGCTATGTGGCTATTATTTTGTCCGTCGTCCTGAAAATCTGGCGCTGAAACCCGCATCGTGAAGAAATAAAAAGATCTTAGGCTTCCCTGTCGAGACAGCCCAGAGTGGTACTAGGAATTGTCCTGGGAAGTAAAGGCAGCTGGGAGGATGTTGATGACATCATTCATTGAGTACTAACTAGTGTTTACATGTATATAGATATAAGACCATGTATCAGCTTGGCCAATATTTGAAAAGGGTCCATTTCTCTTTCATTAGGAAATATGTAATTCCAGAATGCAATGAATGACCCTCGGTAATTTACCTCTGTACATTGCTATCTTTGACAATTATATAACTGCAAATTCAGAATCTCACCATCGCTCTGGAACTTCAGCTATCACCAAAATATAAATATTTCGAAATTATTAGAACCACTGTCTAGATCAGTGGCTCTCAACCTTTCTAACACCGCTACCCTTGAATACAGTTCCCTCATATTGTGGCGACCCCCAGTTATTTTCCTTTATAACTTCATAGGATATGAGTTTTTGATGGTCTTAGGCGACACCCCTTTGGAGGGGTCTTTCCACCAAAAAAAGATCTTGACAATCATGTTGAGAACCGTTCGTCAAGATAAACTACGAATATTCATAAGTGTGTAAGCACTTTGATATAATTCTGTCTAAGAACAGTTAACATTTCATTTCGCAATCAAACAACGTAATTTCATAATTATTAAACTCTGAGACTTCCACTTCGTTTTCTTTTATAGAACCGTTGTTGTTTAGGTACCTTTGTGTTTTTATCTAAGTCTGATAGACGGCAGATTACTGTTGGGTGTCATTACTATACAAATTGCTCAATTGTCCTAGCAGACACTAGACGTTGTGCATACACATCCAGGACTAGTCCCATTGTTCACATGATATTTAGCTAAATAGTTCACACAGTACGGTGATCTATCATTATATTGACTATGTTGTGATTGTATCATTTCCGATGGCATTGACACATCACACGCTCTGGACATACATTTTTTAGACCTGCATGGGCAATGTTTTAGCTGCTACACCAGGGCAGCTTCTTTGTAGCTAAGTAGTAAGTTGTATTTGCCCATACAGAATTACGATCTGGGCAACATAGGCGCCCGTACCGGAGCCCTCCTCCTAGCTACCGCCGCCGACCTCCCATAATGTACCACACACACACACACACACACAAACACACACAAAACTGTAAAGATAATTTATGGAAAGGGGTAGGAGGGTAGCGGCTGAGCGCACGCGTTCCACCAACTCTCCCCCCCCCCCCTCCCTTTTCCATTCGCCCTTTTTCCCTTGTACCAAAAGAAAATAGATAAAGTAATTGTTCAAGAAGCAGGTGAAGGCAAATTCTGAAGGCTAATACTAAAATGATTCTGCCATCAGACAAGAGTGAACCTACAGATGCCGACAGCGACAAATAACAACCTAAGAATGGAATAATAATAATAATAATAATAATAATAGAAAGAAGAAGAAGAAGAAGAAGAAGAAGAAGAAGAAGAAGAAGAAGAAGAAGAAGAAGAAGAAGAAGAAGAAGAAGAAGAAGAAGAAGAAGAAGAAGAAGAAGAAGAAGAAGAAGAAGAAGAAAAAGAAGAAGAAGAAGAAGAAGAAGAAGAAGAAGAAGAAGAAGAAGAAGAAGAAGAAGAATATGATGATGATGATGATGATGATGATGATAAACAAAAAGAAGAAGCGTGAATGCCATTGTTTAAACGTGTGTGTGTGTGTGTGTGTGTGTGTGTGTTTTAAATACTGAAGCTTTAAAATCATCATTTAAATATATTTACTATAAACTATGTAAGTACCATTAATTTATTCACAATCAAGTAGTTTTACCACAGACTTACTTGTGAATCCATCTGCCTTGTATTTTCATAACCCCTTCGGTTCATGCCAATTATTAAGAGAAAAGTCAACAACTTGCTTTAATTATCTTTCTGTCTAGAAGTGTTATTATCTTCAATGCCATGAGTCAGAACCTGTACTAATGTAAGTGTCAATTGCTTGTGATAAAGAGTTCAGTTCTTTAATGTTAGTATTAGAAAAGAAAACAACACACGCATTGTTGTCTTGAAAATATGTTCGGTGCAGACAGAATGGCAGAAGCTTGCCCGGAAAAACCTTTACAGTCGCAGAAACAATTTGATACCCACTTCTGTGAGTGTATCTACCACACATCATTACTGCTAGTAGAGTATAAATCCAGTTTTTGAACCACACTGTGTGTGGCTTTATCACGGAACTTTATGCTGGTTAACAAAGACGTTTTATTAAAAGCAACAGTCATGCTGCTAGCGAAGAAGAGCACATATGAAAAGCATATATTTAGTAGAACACATGTAGTTAAGTCGTGTCCTTTCTAGACCAAATAATTCATTATTTAATGGATTAATTCTAACAACAGTATACAATAAATTGTTTATTTAATGGATTATTTCTAACAACAGTGTACAATAAATTGTTTATTTGATGGATTAATTCTAACAACAGTATACAATAAATTGTTTATTTGATGGATTAATTCTAACAAGAGTATACAATAATTTGTTTATTTGATGGATTAATTCTAACAACAGTATACAATAATTTGTTTATTTGATGGATTAATTCTAACAAGAGTATACCATAATTTGTTTATTTGATGGATTAATTCTAACAAAAGTATACAATAAATTGTTTATTTGATGGATTAATTCTAACAACAGTATACAATAAATTGTTTATTTGATGGATTAATTCTAACAACAGTATACAATAAAGTGTTTATTTGATGGGTTAATTCTCAGAACAGTGTACAATTTCTCGTTCTAGCTCTTCCTTCAAACATCTTCGTCTTTGTTCTTCACCACCTCTCTCTCTCTCTCTCTCTCTCTCTCTCTCTCTCTCTCTCCCTCTCTCTGTGTAGATTCCTGATGAAACTAAAATTACATTGGTTATACAATCAGGAAACCAAGCTAGGAAAATGAAGCCAAAAGATACAAAGGTACACTGAAAGGTGAAATAACTACATGCTAAAATTAGCTGCAGAACGGTTTCTTGTTTTCACATCTTTTCCAGTTCATTGACAGAAAGAACACAAACAATGTCCTGTAGACAGACTATATATCTCTCTCCCTTTCGCTCACACAATTTCTAGCATTACATTACGTTGTTTTGTTCTGTTTTACCTCTATGTTTTAATTCCTAATCCTTAACTGTATTCACTGCCACATTTACACTGTGTTCACTTCGCATTTTAAAACATTATTACCCCATCGTGGTGGAAAACAACTGTAGACCCACTGCCTCCAGGAAAAGTGTCTTCAGGGTCGACTAACTGAGGGCATCTTTATAAGTTGGAGGACATCTGCCTAATAGGCAAGGAACCAACAGTCAGCACACAAATAAACCAGATCTGTGAAACAGATGTGCATACAACATTCAGGTTGTGGAACAAGACTGATATCCAGTGATGGACGAACAACAAGAACTGTCCGCCAGAACGTGATCATAAAGAAGAAAAACATTATTACTCACATAGAGTGGTGAATCTGCTAGATGCCTGCCGACGAATCCGATTTGTCATAGGTTCAAATCAGAACGGAGTTGGACGATTTTCAACAACAAAATGATCATGAATCTTAGATCGACCCAGTTTTAACTGAGAACCAGGTAAAGTCCTCGGAAGAAAAGATTAATGACGTAACGTTGACCTCGTAATTGACGCATACGACCAGGGAAATCTCAACAAAAAGGTGTATAAGCCATATTTGTCTGACGTTCCACTGGCCGAGGGTTTGATTTTGGACTGTTTAATTCAACATTCTTCTATACAGATTTCATTTCCAAGCTTTTCAGGTTGTGGTATATAGCTCTAGTTCTATAATTTGCAGGCTTATCAGCACTAGGTGCATGGTAACAACAAAAAATATAACGCAGGATTTGTAACTGCCAAAAAAAAAATAAAAAAAAAGAACACTCATTTCCACAAATAATGTGCATCTAAGTTCAAATGTCCCTAAATCGGTGGAAATTAGAACATACCGGCTGATCGCCAGGCACACTATTGATTGATAATTTCATCCAGTCATCTCTCTCTCTCTCTCTCTCTCTCTCTCTCTCTCTCTCTCTCTCTCTCTCTCTCTGTGTGTGTGTCCTTTATATATATATATATATATATATATATATATATATATATATATATATATATATATATATACATATGTATCTACACACACACACACACACACACATATATATATATATATATATATATATATATATATATATATATATATATATATATATATATATATATATATATATATATATTATACATATAACCTTCTCCATTTCTCCACTTCTATGAATAAATATAAACTCTTGTGTTTCCCTTTTTCTTAACCTCTCTCTTTCTTTCCTTACTCACTGTTTCGCTTAAAAAAAATGTTGCCTTCTTTTAAGATATTTGTTACCCTCTATATACATCTCTATCTGTTTATCTATTTATATTTCTCGCTTACACCCCGCCACCAGCCTCTCTTTAGTCTCTATCTGCGTGTGTTTGCGTGTGTGTATTTCTAAAAATATCATTGTCTCTTTCTCTCTCTTCAAGTCTCGCTCTTCATCCCATCCTCTCTCTCTCACTTTCTGCCTATCTCACTCTTTTCCTACCCATCTGTCTCGCACCCTCTCATTGGCAATTAACATAACTTCATTATACACATTTCTGTTTCCACTAATCGTCCATCCCGCCCACTCTAATCCTCTAACGCGACCTATCTTCTCTGGACACACATCAAGATTTACGACAAAACAACATATCAGCTCACAAGGCCATAAATGCCACAGACCAACTAGTTTACATGCATACAACATACGTGCATATATATCACTAAACACATAAGGAACCTAAAATATACGCGTATTTACACATACATAAACATAGCAATGAAACGTGCTTGGCTAATTGTGTTGAAGAGGTACAACGACGAATGGGCAGTTTATTTCTCAACTGAGTTATTTTTGCTTGTTTATGTCAAAATGTAAGTGAGACTAGTGTCTATGATATCTTAAAAAAAAAGGGGGAAATAAAAAATATCTCGCCCGTACCGTGAGTTCTCGTGGTAACGTTTTGCCTTACCTTGGAGAAAAGTTGTTTATGTATTCTTGTTAGTAATTGCATCCTTGTTCGTTTGTGTCATATACTGATAAAGGCTATCTGGCCGCAACGGCCATTTGTCGTTTTTTATCGTATTTTGATAGCTTTATCGAAGTTCACTAATGTCACCTCTGGAGTCTGTCCCTCCAACAACTACTATCACTATCTGCGTTATCCAGTGTAACAGGCTGTTCTTTTATATTTTACCGTTGTCTCACGTCATTGATTGGTACCTTTATGTATGTTAGACAACAGTGTTGTATTGTGCTATGATGTCATAGCACAAAGTCTAGGCAGCATTATTTTGGGTTGCATTATTTGGGACTGTTCTTCAACCTATGCTTGATTTATATTAATTTCTGTAACCTAAGGTGCCATTTCAATTATTTCAGACGAATTCTGAATAGCCAAGTGTATGAAAAATATGGATAATGAAGCACACACACACACCCCCCCCCCTTTTTTTTCCACTTCACCTCCCTTTTTTAAGGGTGCCTAGTTAGGGCACGTATCTTACTTAGTACACGTGTTTCGACAGCGAAGCGCATTCTTCATTTGGATGCGACAGGTTCGATTCCCTGCTCCACAACTATATATTTTGATTTGTATGTTTTTTAGTGTGATTTTCTATCTTTCTACTTCTCTCTATGAGTGTCGATCAATACGTTGCATGTTATTATATTATATATAGTATTATAGAGACCAGGTGTTGCTCATGGTCATGATCTAATCTTTTGCTCTCTTACTGTCTCTTGTGCGCGCGCTGTCTTACTCGCTTTCTCTCTCTCTCTCTCTCGCTCTCTCTCTCTCTCTCTCTCTCTCTCTCTCTCTCTCTCATTCTTCATCGATCTCTCCTCTCGCACTCTTTTGCGCGCTCTCTATCTCTCTCTCTCTCTCTAGCTCTCTATCTCGCTCTCTCGCTCTCTCTCGCTCTCTCTCTCTCTAACTCGTTCTCTCTCTTTCTTTCTAGCTTTCTCCCTCCCGCTCTCTATCGCTCTCTCCCTACTGCTCTCTATCCCTCTTTTGATCTTGCTCTTTCTGGCGCTTTCGATCTCTCTCTTTCGCTCTCTCGCTGGCTCTCTCTCTCTCTCTCTCTCTTTCGCTCTCTCGCTGGCTCTCTCTCTCTTTCGCTATTTTTCGCTCAGTCTGTTTCTCTCTCTCTCTCTTAGTCTTTCTCTATCTCTCTCTATCTCTCTCTCTCTCTCTCTCTCTCTCTCTCTCTCTCTCTCTCTCTCTCTCTCTCTCTCTTGTTTCGACAGACGAGAACCCAGGACCTTCAGATTCGCTTCTAGTTTCTACATCACGGCAGCCTCTCGTTCGGTACGTAATGCAAGCTTCTTATTTTATGATAATGATACAGACAGTAGCACTGCAACGACTTTACCGTTTTCTCTATTGCTGACCTGTGTCGACACTGAAGCTAAGAACAATGAGTTGGGGCGGGGGAGGGAAAGGGGAGGGTGGGGGGGGGGGGTGCTCTCTGACTGAAAGGAGAATCGACCATAGGATCACAACCAGCAAGCAACAATTCTAATGTGGTCAACATGACGCCGACTGGCTTTACTTACCACGAAATTGAATATCTGTGAGTATAAACATCCGTCCTAATGCGCATCTGAACACAAGATCTTCGGGTTGGATGAAAAGTATCTATTTACTGCGCCACCTTGTTTCCAGTGTTGTCCATTATGAAAAGTAAACAGTGCTCATGTAGTCACGATTGTGGCTAAAATTACAGAACTAGAAAAACATGAGAACAAAATATAGATTTTTTGCATTGGCAGAAAAGAAGATGGCACAGATAAAAGAAGTGACGGTCTCTTTAAAGCAAACCCGTTTAAAACTTTAGAGAGTTTGGCAAACAAATTTTAATTTACAGACTGTTTCTGCGAGATCTTTTTTCCATTACAGGATGACTCCAGACAAACAAGTCTGACCACTAATTTGTATGTATAAGAAATGGGCACTTAAAACATTTCTTACACCAACATTGTAGAGATGTGCAAGGAAATATTGACTGCAGGCATTCTCCCATTTAACTTCGAAAGCTGAGAGATTAATACCTCATCTCCTTGAGATAATACTTGGTTTAGCCGGGAAGCCATCGTGGTATAACGGCCTAACACTAGAATGTGGATCTGAAGATCGTGTGTTCAAGTCCTGCGGAGCGAGACTTTTTATACACAATGACTTTGGCTCCCAAGTGGACACAGCTTAGCCGTGTCTATAAAACTGTTTAACATAGTATAGGTTTAGTCTTCTATGCCCAGTACGGCTGGAGGTGAGAAAACTGGTTTTTTACTTTACATAGAGCAGCCATGATCGCACAAGCCAACCCTACCTCCCTCTTGATTCAAACTGGAAACTATATCCGTTAGATACAGGCTAACGGAGAAATGGCCACATGGTGAGGAGTGGGCCCCGCCAAGGTTGAAATACTGCCCCAGACGCACCATCCTGTTGACAAATAGATCGGATACTACAACGGCTGGGTCGTCGCCATGGTTATCAAGAAAGTCCATAGCAACTGACCCCTAAAGGTGGAGAGAGCTGATCAGACAGTCAACAGAAACTGGGCACTTAACGACATGCACTGTTACGGGATAATGATGATGATGATGATGATGATGATGATGATGATGATGATGATGATGATGATGATTAGGATGATAATAACAGCCCTAAACTGGGTTGTTTCTTTTTTATCTAGCATGAGAAAATCGATGTGCCGGTTCCTGACTAACATTGAAATAAATGAAACAAAGGGAAATGAAAGGACACATTAGATAGCTCAGAAATTAAAAGACATAAGTACACTGTTTAACATACTGGACAGAAGTGATGTTATCACTGCCATGTACGCACATGCCGCGAAAACATAAATAAGCGGCAGAGTGCACGACTATATACACGTGTAGGGTGATGGACACAAAGGTGCAATCAGAAGCTGCAAGAATGAACATTTTACCCAGAGGAGAAGACATTTGATAATTTAACACTAAACAGACAACATCGATCGTTTTACTCTAGTGGAGCTTTTGAAGAGTAAATCAGTGCACCTATGATTTCTCTCCCGTGGCGAAGTGGATAACCCTTTCTCTGAAGATGGTAGAGTTAGTTTCAGACTTAATTGATATAATAATATGTGCAGTATTTATGAGATTCCTGGAAAAAAAAAAAGCACCAGCCATACTCTATAAAACGGTGCAATAACGTCGATGCTTTCTCATAAAAACACATGTGTAGAATGGTTGGATATCATCTGAAAATCATCCGCCTAAAGATCGACAATCGCTGGCTGGTGTATCGACTATCACTGTCTGTGTAAATAGGTCAGAGAACTACACACAAAATACACAGAAGCGACTTTTTCTACTAACTTAGTCTGGCTCTGATTGGCACACAGAAGCAGGGATCGAAGCATTATCAAAGTACTGAGATGTTTACCGTTGTTTTTAATTTGTTTCTGAAAAACACTGATTTCTGTCATAAATGGAAACATGTGACAATGCTCCAGACCTTCCTCAAGATCAGATGACAAGGTAGAAAATACGGTGGAATTTACCTTGGGCTGTTAAATCAACCATCCTTGTTGTTTTATGGTGTAATTATACAGGGATAAATGCTGATTTGGTACAGATAAACGTAATTATGAAGTCCTGGTGCCTTTTCTGTAGACGTGTATAACTGTTTACATAACTAGTTTGTCTATAGAGCCAAACAAGTGAATTAAAAGCTGAAAGCGTACACAGGAGATTCTGTTTTTATGTGAGTTTCTTAGTAAACCAGAATCGACGGCAAAGAGAGAGTGGCTTGCTGATATGCGTGTCTGCTCTGACGGCAGTAAACTGGGTATGAATTGAGGCTGCACCAGTGATTGTGTTTTAAAAGGGGTAGAAAATTATAAGGAAGAGAAAAAGTTGGTAATGAGAACAAATAGTTTATGTTAGCTTTACAAAATCGATCACAATAGACAAACAAAGGACGTTGCAGCGATTAGCCTTTATCAGCAGATGAAGAAAAAAAACACACACACACAAATATGCTCTAACTATGAAGTGACTACATAGGACTCTAACGTACCAAAAACAAAATGATACTCATCTGTGTCCCTTGCGAAAAAACTTCGTTCAAGACGATAACTAGGACAGGTACTAGCTAGCCTATAAATCACTAACGCACGGACGGGGAGCGAAAAATGTGGTCAGTATGTCTGGGAAATGGGCGGAGTAGACGCCAAAAGGCACAACAGCGTACATTAAGTGGTTGTGATGCGATCTTCTCATGAGTTTTCCAGATATGGATTGGGGGTTCAAGGCTTCTCGGGTTAGGGCGAAATACAGTTCGACCTCTGTGCTTGTTGTTGTCGATAAGCTATTCTGAATCATGGACAGTTGGTAGATTAGGGAACAGTTATTTGGTAGCTTCTAAGTTTTGGTTTTTTAGACTGTGATGAAAATATTATGGAAAAATTAAAAGAGTAATGAGGATGTCTTGAAAAAAACTGACTCACAAAGAGAACTAATTGCCCAGATAAGAAAGATACAATCTACATTCTTTGTTCATGTGGTGAAAAGAAGAAAACTGGAGTTCATCGTAAAAGTGGGAAAGCTGGAGGGGAGGAGAGGGAGACTGGGAGAACAGATGCCGGACAGTCTGTCATCATTATATGGAGAATTGTCTGTGTCAAAGTTGATTTAAAGTGTTAGAGACAGAAGGTTGTGGGTAGATGGGAAGCATAAGCGGCTAGTATGATATTTACTACATTATCTAAAGTAAAGTAAAGATCACGCCTTAGGCGCATCGGACATATGGGAAGAGCGTCACATTTTTTTACAGACAAATCGGCACTGGATGGGTAATGTGGTCAGCAATACGCCGGCCGTCTTTACTTCCACAGGACAGCCATTCTGGTACTCATTTTAGGCTGGGTCCACCTGCTACGCCCCATACCATGATAAAAATCGACGCAGCCAGCAGTGGGTTTCGATTGCGGTACATTGGAATTACGAGTCGGACTCGCAAAGCCTAAGCCACGGACGCCGCATTACATGATCTAGCGGGAGCAAATTCGTCTTTCAAAATATCTTACGAAAACGTTTTCCCTAATTTGCATCATTGTTGCATACTTTTGATCTCCGATACTTATTTCGCCTATTTAAGTGCGAGAAGATGAGCTCTTAAATTTTTACCGAGGAATCTCGAAGGGAGTGATTATAAGAGACTGTGCTTTCTGTAACTGTCAAGTCAGATGCGGCCAGCCTACGTTATACACTTTGATGTCCTCATAAATAAAGTATACAATGACATCTGCAGTGTCATAACAACTAAATTGTGACAGGTGTCAAAGATGTTTTTCTATAGTTCATATTAGTAAAAGTAAAGTAAAGGACTCTTCCACACCTAGTGGCACATTGGGCACATATTGCTTGACCTATATTTTAAAGACCATTCGGCCCTCTGTTGGTGATGTGGTCAACATCATACACGATGCCTTTACTTCCCAGGAAAATACCTTGTACCCACTCAGGCGGGGTCAATCTTGTAGCCAAGGTCACTTTTATAAAAAAAAAAGTACGGCAACGTGAAGACCCGAACCACCACATTTCTATCCACAGGCGAGCGTCTGGTCGTTACACCACGGAGGCACTCACTTCATGTTAGTAGTAATGTAGAGCATAACACACTCCTGACGTCATACTTTCAAGTTCTCATCAGCCAAGTAAACGGAGCTGAAAAATTCCAACGGACACCACTTCAACAGAAGACACGCGATAGAAAACGGGAACAATCCTAGAAATTGAAGGATCGAGAACGAAATGTCAGTGCTTGACTGCTGGGATCGATGCTAGCAATTATCAAAACAGCTAAGGCGATGACATTATCTCGAACCTTTTGTAATCATACTTTCCCTTGCGGTCGTGAGTTATAGCTACTGGCGATCAACTGTGATCGAATTCTTGCCTAGTTTATTTGCCAGATCCCATCCATTATCACACATCTACTTGCGTCTAATGCTGGCTTATTTGTGAGTTGGTCAGTATTACTATCGCTTGGCAATGAATCATCATTTCTGGTGGTCCGACTATTTTATAATAGACGATAGTTTTGCTCTGATGAAGAAATCATAAATCAGGATTGCCAGGTTCTGTAAATCACTTTACGTTTCTCTAATTCCGTTTATGCATCATTATAGCAGAGTCACATTTCCTGTGAGCTGGGGCAGCGGAGTTGCAACGCGTCCGTCGGCTGGTCCGAAAGTTGTAGATTTTAATCGTCATCAAGGAGATCTTTTTTTCCTTTAGCGAACATATTGTAGGGTAAGGTTAGGCAAACGAGAAAGAGGAGGACAAGGTGGGATGACAACCTCAAGAGATGGAAGAGTAGACGAGAGATATAGCATGGCGGAGGATCCAGTGCTGCGAACCTTCATTGTTGAGGCCTCCTTGATTGTTATAAATGCTGTGGAATCTTTTTAGAAGGATGCGGTTGTGACATATTTGGCAGAAACGTTTATTACTGCCTGTATTTAAAACTGCTGTCATGTGGACACACACACACACACACACACACACACAAAGGGGGCCGGGGTGGGGTGATCTTTCTGCCTGGGGAAACAGGACCGCATGGCTAGTGTAGTCGGCCGGTCTGAGTAGGCGACAATTCTATTTTTGCCCCTAATAGAATAGAATCCATAAATTTACCGAGGATTGGAACCCGGCTCTCCCACTTGTGACATATGAAAAGTACTTCCATTACCAAAAGCTGTCTTAACAATTGGGGGTGACAGATGGAGCAGACTCAATGTTGTGTAATAAGGAGCTAGCATATTCATTTACTTTGGCTCAGAAGTAGACCCAGGATAACATGGGAACCGGAAAATGATTTTGCAAGCATAGGCTGCAAGTAGACCCAGGATGACATGGGAACAGGAAAATGATCTTGCAAGTATAGGCTGCTAATAGGATGTTGACCGGTTTACACATCGAGTAATGTATCTCCTCCGTATTCAGTCTCCCTCATACAGATCGACCGTTGTCTAGGGAGCAAGATCACAGTATAGACGAGTCAACCTTCTCTTCCGATCAACTTTCACATATCTCCAAATGAAAGTCGACGAAGATTGACAGCCACCACGGACTTATTATCAATAAAACACAAACAGCAAGGATCAACATTAAAGCCGAACGCTTACGCTATTCATTTCAAGTCTACAGCCACGCTTCAGACGATGGATACTGGCATGTACACGACTGTCACAACCAACAGGCCATAGAACACAACTGTTGTCCCCAACGCAGCTCAACTCCTTGCCCTTTAGGACTAACGTTCATTCGGGTTCCATGCAGATCCACGTTCATACCTATCACTCTGGATCCAGCTTCCCGTCCTTTTAATCTGGGGGTGGGTCATAGGATGACCTTTATTTCTTACCCCTGTTGCCTCGTTGTGCCCAAGCAAACTCACCATATCTCGTGTTCGTCCTTTCCAACGCTAACCTCATGCCTTGAAACCACATATCTATATGTGTCTGAGACAATATATTTGTCCGTCTCCTAAATGTTAGTATTAGAGTGGGTGCTTCAGGTGCACAGGGGCAACAACTATAGATACAGCAGCGGTGGAGATAAAGATGAAGTTGAAGAGGGGACATTATATAGAGAATTTTAGTTAGACCACTATTTCAACTAGGACTACACACAAGGCAGCAGTGGAGACCCAGATGGAGTAGGGGACTGGAGAATATGACTTTCTTTCACTATCTCGGTCAATTAAATCTAGTTGTCTTTTAAAATGAATAGGTCTAGTACTATGCTATGTGCATCACCTGCGTGTAGAGGGGATTTGCTTTTCTCACCACTTTTCTTTCACTGTGCATCCACAAATTCTTTAAAAATATTTAGACACACTACAAAAGGCATAGGGGTTTCATTATTATCTCCTTTTGATAAGTAAAAGAAACAATAACATCGAAGCGGCCTGTTTAAAATAGTAAGCAACTGGAGAAAAACATAAAGCTACATC
>CAJHNH020003066.1:35000-60000 GCA_905116865.2 Candidula unifasciata
TTTAGTAACCCGTAAAGTTCAGCTCAAACCCGTGTTTCTCTTGAGCAGACATCAGCCAGTGGGATATCTTGTAGCAGGCCTGACAAGGGCTATCTTTGGTTGTCGGCGGGGGATCGCCCTGAATAGGAGCGACAGTCTCCGGGTAAGCATACTGGCCGATTAGGGTTAGGGTTGGATGCAAGAATGCTGACAGGTCAAGGAAATTCACCCCAAAGTCACAAAGTAAGAACACCGGCTGCAAACAGGGAACAGTGAAGGTGACGAACGAACGAAAGAATGATGACACAATAAACGATGAACCAGCTAAAAACAGCCAACTCTGGCAGTGTTGTAGCTTTACTGTTAAGTCATTACCAACTAACCCTAAGCCTAACCTTAACCCCCCTTTACTACAGGACCTAAGAGTTCCCTATAAAATCTTGCAGCCACCTAGATGGGGTGAAAAGCTTTAAAGGACCTTAACATCTTCCAACTTTTCAAATTACTGATCATGCTATTTTGCTATCTTAATTACCTAAAACCTCATTAGAACAACAGAAACACCATTACTTGTTAAACTTACACGTTTTTATTGCAAATCACTGTCGTTTAGTTCTTGTTTGATATCCCCGACAACACTACAGATCCTTCGGTCGTGCGATCTTCAACACTTAAACAATGCACTTCCGACAACACTACAGATCCTTCGGTCGTGCGATCTTCAACTCTTAAACAATGCACTTCCGACAACACTACAGATCCTTGAGTCGTGCGATCTTCAACTCTTAAACAATGCACTTCCGACAACACTACAGATCCTTCGGTCGTGCGATCTTCAACACTTAAACAATGCACTTCCGACAACACTACAGATCCTTCGGTCGTGTGATCTTCAACACTTAAACAATGCACTTCCGACAACACTACAGATCCTTGAGTCGTGCGATCTTCAACACTTAAACAATGCACTTCCGACAACACTACAGATCCTTCGGTCGTGCGATCTTTAACTCTTAAACAATGCACTTCAAATACATGTCCTCAATCTTAAAGCCCCAATTCAGCACGACCGGAAAATATTCTAATCCTATTTTCTGGAATTTCTTTCTTTTTCTTTCCTTGCAGGGATCATCAGCCAGCTAGAAATGTGGGCTCTAATTGGGGATATTGTGTGGTTGATCTTTGTTAGAAAGGACATGTTTGAGGACGCTTTGTAACATGACAATATCCAATTTTTAAACGTAAAAGGAGACAGCTTGTAGTTCAGACTAGTTATTGACTTTTTGTTCTGGCACCACAGGGGATAAACGGGTGGGGAAATTAAAGGAAAAAAAAAAAAGGGGGGGGGGGGGGGTTGAGTGTGTATGTGTTTCTCAAGAGCGAATCAACTAATATGCTTTGCTCATCTTGCTGATGAGAGCAATTCAGCTGCAACGATTTTTTGAAACTGTGTTATAGACCGGTAACGGTGACAACGTCGTGAATCAAAGCTTCACTGATCAAGATCCAATCGTAACTTTCCAGAGTGAGGTTTGTCTGAAGTTTGACTACCACTCTAAGCATAGTCCATCGTCATTCAAAACTGCAGATGTAAAGGTCAATTCCCCCCCCCCCCCCCCCCCCAAAAATGTTACAATCTGCTGCTTTGTGCTTTGAGGGAAGAGAAGAAGCTCTGCAACACAGGTCCCAGGAGAGGGAAAAAACAACTTATTCATCCACATACTAATTCTTCCTTCATTCCTTCCTTCTTTACATCACATTTAACCTCCCTCACGTATATCTTCTCACCTTGGCATGCTGAAGTAAACTGATATAAACGAGCGTACTAGTTGCTAAGTAATGCCCCCAGTACAGTGGAATGAAGCTTGCACAAAGCTGATTTCATCAACGATGCATGGGTTAGGCAGGAAGGTAATGACGAGTCATTGAAACCAGCACTTTTGGGTGACCTCGGAATAGTGCACAGTGAAGGACATTGGTATTTCTTAGAGGACAAGATAGATGATGTAATCAAATTCTCACGGGAAAATTCAGTAGAGCTACATTGGAAGGGCTCCTGCCACGAAGGACTGAACACGAATGGGAATGCTCAACGCTGTGAACTCGATTGTGAAAACATAATATACCTTTCTTCTTATTTTCTGTCCGTGCTGTTAGTTTGAAATGTGACACATGAGTAACGATATCTGTCTGGGTGACAGAGCAATACAGCAAATACCAGATGCCCTGTTTAATCTCAAAAGAAATTATAAGTGATGCATCCAAACTGGCTATACCAGCCTGGTGTTACTTGCAGTCCTCATGACACAGTAAGGGCAACACACATACTTTAGTACAGCAAGTAAGAAGTGATTGAAGGATGTAACAGAAGTGAAATCGGTACAATTTGCAATTAGTAGCTTTATGATTTGGCTAGTTGAAAGATTACGTCCTTTTATTCAGGGGTGAAGGGGAGGGAATTGTGTCTGTTTACAGACTGCTGTCCTACGTTTTTCAAGCTTGGCGTAGGACGGTGTTGAGTGACTAACTCACTTCCTCGCCGCCTTCTCAGTGTTCCCCTGTCAAAAAGAGATCATAGCTTTAAGTAAGAAGCGAGATTTGTAAAAGGTTACACTTAAGGCATTCCAGACACGCTAGTAGGTGCTCAGTTTCTTTCCTTATGACATACATACAATTTCAGGATCCGGTTTAACACATTGGGCAGCATGTTTGGCCTGGGTGCCCAACCAAAAAAAAAAAATTATAGGAAAGTGGGTGCCTCAAGGGCAGGTTGGCTCAGTCCGCATACACATTTTAGAAGGGACTTTAAAGGCATTAGCCTTGTTTAAGTTAGTAAAAATAGCAATAATGTGCTGAATGGCAAAAGAAATGTTACAAAAATATTTTAAATAGTGTGAATGTATTAAAAAACATCACTCAAAAGAGAACTTAAATACATAGTTGCGGAAGGGAAGAAAAAAAAAGGGGGGGGGGGTTGGGAAGGCTATACAACGTGTCTCACATTTTAATTCCTTTTTTTTTTGGCGGGAAGGGGGGGGGGGTGTGGGGTGGGGGTGGGGGGGGGGTTGCAAGGTGTCAAAGCTCCAAAGTTCCAGCGAGCCCGTGTTTGCTTCTAGGGGTCTGTGGTCACGTGCTCCAATCATATTTAAACCAGCTGTATTTTTTTTACTGACCTAGCAACCCTGCTTATATGTTTAACATGAACGGTTTTAGAGGGCGCAGCCTATCGGAGCAGGAGTAATGACAAAGGCGCATTGAATGTCTATCGGTATGTGAAAATATATAGCTAAAGTTCTTTTGAAACTCTTCGGAAATAAAGTTCCGTTCGTTCGCTCGTACCCAGTGCGCGCGCAGCATTGCTAGAAAAGCGCCATATACTTCCGGTTTTGATGACATACTCTTTTATACTTCTAGCTATCTGGCCTGATGGCGCCCAGGATACCGCTAATACGCCAGAGTAAGTAATTATCGAAATGCATCTGCGCCCCTGATAACAATAACCAGAGTTGGCTGTAATAACTATAAGAGAGTCGTGATCGCTTGGTAGAATCATGCGATATTTCGCATGGTTGCACGAGTGCCAATCCCAGCAATGGCTATTCTCAGTGGGTATGTTTCAACGGCCACATAAATGTTTCTAAGGATTATTTGATGTTATGTTGTTATTGAATACGAACAATGTAATTTGTTTTGTAAACGTGTACAGAAAGCAATATGATATTTATGTAATTCATCATCATCATGAATTTCTTCTTCTGTCTTTAAGCGTTGTGGGGGACGATTAGCTTGTGATCCATTGCATGAAGCCCCACAAAGGATATTGTCATTCCGTGTCAACTGAGAAGCTCTCTAATGTCAATAATTTACGTTAATAAAGGCGGTTACTTAAAGATCTTTTTAAAGATCTTTTCATGTGTAGCTCTTGCGTTGGTAATTGTTCTAGTTGCAATCTTACTAAAGGACCAAACCGGGCGTTTCCACGGGTTTACCTACCGTCTAGGAAATGGGTACCAAGGTTGACACTTTGGGGTGAATGGAGGAACATCGTTGTAGTTACGAATTCACGTGCGGACGGCGACACATGCGGACAGCATCTGGTTCACATCTCCCGACTTTACCTTTACCTTTTTTACACACATACACCTATATTTCTAACAAACTTGCCCGCCTGTCACCAGTCCTCGCTTTTTCAAACACATTCACATACAATTAACGAAGTATTTACTTGGTAACATTGTACTGGAATCATATCCTGTTCTGTTCGAGAAAAACATTCCGGACAGATCTGTAGCCAATTTAATGAAGCTTTACGTTGGCAGCCAATTCGCCAGAAACGTCAAAAATATCTTTTTTTTTAAAACTTTGGATTGTTGCCCAGTGACTTAAGAAGCATTTTGTCGGATACGATTACAACAGATGCAAATTCCAAAAACCCCGTTTAACAGTCATAAACATTATATTCACCAGTTACTGCTGTTAAGTGGGAGGATTAACAATCTGGGCCCATTGCATGCTGACTTGCACTGGCTATTGTCAGTTTTACATGGCTTTAAATTAGCCTGTAGTCCTTGATGGATAGGTGACTTCAATTCAGAGATATTTGGGTACCCATATTGCTGTCTGGGAGCTGAAATGAGGTAGCAGCTTGCTAACCAAACCGAAGCTCAGGGGTTTAAATCCGCATCGAAGAGGATTTTTTCGGTATGTTTTCAATACTTTCCTTGGCTCCCACGCTGAAACAGCCAAAATAGATACTAGGTAATCTGCTACTCTTGTTGTTGTTGTTGTTGTTGTTGTTGTTGTTGTTCTTCTTCTTCTTCTTCTTCTTCTTCTTCTTCTTCTTCTTCTTCTTCTTCTTCTTCTTCTTCTTCTTCTTCTTCTTGTTCTTCTTCTTCTTCTTCGTCGTCGTCGTCGTCTTCTTCTTCTTCTTTTTCTTCTTCTTCTTCTTTTTCTTCTTCTTCTTCTTCTTCTTCTTCTTCTTCTTCTTCTTCTTCTTCTTCTTCTTCTTCTTCTTCTTCTTCTTCTTCTTCTTCTTCTTCTTCTTCTTCTTCTTCTTCTTCTTCTTCTTCTTCTTCTTCTTCTTCTTCTTCTTCTAAACTTCGGCGGAAAGTTCTGGCAGTTTGTCCACCTCCAGACTGTAGCCTTATTTGAGAACCTAAGTGTACACATCCGTTTTACAGATCTGGCTTATTTGTATGCCTGCAGACAGATGCACTCTGGTTAAAATAATTCACCAATTGGTCGACTCCTACAACACGCTTATCGGGAAGGCAGCAGGTCTATTCTTGTTCTCCTCACGAAAGGACTAAAAACGCACAAGGGGATGATACTAGGTAACGTCCTTGGAAGTAAAGGCAGCCGGCATGTTGATCGCACCACCCAAAGGGTGCTGACTGGTTTACAAAAAGGTTGCTCTAACACTATGTGCCAATATCGTAAAGATATTGTTTTAAAAATTATAGTATATATTAATGCAATTCTCGACAAATAACTGCATAATAATAATAATAATAATAATAATAATAATAATAATAATAATAATAATAATAATAATAATAATAATAATAATAATAATAACAATAATAACAACAATGAGCCTGATATGTGAAACATTTTTGCACGCAACACTCTACTTTCGGAAAAAGACCAAAATGTAGGATTGGACAAACAACCATACATTTCCGCCGCAGTTTGCAGCCGGTGAAAGCTTAAAAGAAAAAGCAGAAGCAGAAGTAGGCACAACTTATGTGGTACTACGAATTCTGCACAGTTTATGCAGACTTCCCGGGATGTGGCCTATGGTGGAAATATTTACTCCACATGTTTCAGGTATTTCATTGCCAACAGACTCCATCCCAGTCCAGTGGGACTCTGATAGCAGTCACACGTTTAATCTTTTCGCTTATTGACTATTTCTTGTAGGGGAGTTAACCTATGACAAATAACCGCTCTAGAGTCGTATGTAACACTCAAGAGTCGTATGCAACACTCAAGAGTCGTATGCAACACTCAAGAGTCGTATGCAAAATGTAACCTATTTTGTTTTCAAACTGACGACTATGACGATGACAGTGTGTAGATGTTTTTGATCCTTGAAGGATTAAACGATTTGCAGTTGTAGTTAAAGTATTATGCAAATGAGAATACTGAAAAGTTGTTACGAAGCGAAAAGAAGGCCAGTTCCGAAGATCCCACGCCGCGAGGCATTCTAGATATAGAGAAAAAAAAAGGAGGGAGAATAAGAGGAGGAGGAAGTAGAAGAATAAATAATATTAATAATAATAATAATAATAAGAAGAAGAAGAAAAAGAACAAGAAAAGAAGAAGAAAAAGAGAAAGAAAACGAAGAATAAGAAAAAGAAGAAGAAGAGGAAGAAGAAGAAGAAGAAGAAGAGGAAGAAGAAGAAGAAGAAGTTGAAGAAGAAGAAGAAGAAGAAGAAGAAGAAGAAGAAGAAGAAGAAGAAGAAGAAGAAGAAGAAGAAGAAGAAGAAGAAGAAGAAGAAGAAGAAGAAGAAGAAAAGGAAGAAGAAGAAGAAGACGAGATGGGCAAATTAAACAATTTGACCATACACAAAACACATACACGCACAACCACACACTTACACACACAACCACACACTTACACACACAACCACACACTTACACACACAACCACACACTTACACACACAACCACACACATACACACACAACCACACACTTACACACACAACCACACACTTACACACACAACCACACACTTACACACACAACCACACACTTACACACACAACCACACACTTACACACACAACCACACACTTACACGCACAACCACACACTTACACGCACAACCACACACTTACACACACAACCACACACTTACACGCACAACCACACACTTACACACACAACCACACACTTACACACACAACCACACACTTACACGCACAACCACACACTTACACACACAACCACACACATACACGCACAACCACACACATACACGCACAACCACACACATACACACACAACCACACACTTACACACACAACCACACACTTACACACACAACCACACACTTACACACATCACTCACAACAGTCACTGGACCGCAGAGACCAATAACATATTTTGGATTATTTGTTATTGAAAAAAAAAAAAAAAAAAGGACGGAAGCTGTTATCGCAACGGGCACAAAGGGCTTCAAGCATTTTTGTATTCAACTTTTAGCAATGGATGAGTGACATAGTTTTCTTTTATGTATCTTCTTCGTTCGACATCATCCATGCTACATGTTTAGTTCGGTATGGACCACAAGCAGGGTAGTGCTTCTGAGGTCGCCACCAGTTATCGCATCATGCCGACCGCTATTATTTCCTTTGATATTTCCAGGTACCCCCTTTTAGGCGACGTCGAATTATAAACACTTTTAACCCCCCGCCCACGCCTCCCCATTCCCCCCCCCCCCCCCACCCCCTCCTTGTTCCGCCAACCTACCAAATATGAAATCAAACCCTAGAATTTATGACCGATAAACAAGCATCTATCTACAGCACTACCCTTCTGTTAGGTAGACACACATAAACACCGAAGTGCCTTTTCTTCTTCACAACCTCAAGCAGAATTTCCACAGTTTGATACAAGTGCGCACCGTATGTCACCACCCCCGTGCAACATGCACAAAACAGAACACCTACGGGTTGCCTTTCTTCTCTCCTAACAGCAAATCACCGGCGAGCAGGTTCCCTTGAGGCTGCTGATCATTCCCGTGCATATGAATTCACCCGCTAACAGCACATGGTACACATTGCAGTAGCACCTTGCCATCGTCTTCACCTGATTCCTGTATTGTTTCGTTTCCATCTTGACAGTATAAATCAGCGGTGCGAAACCTTTACTGACCTACGGCCCGAATGTAGAACTACCGACCTAGTCCCCTCCTGACAGAAAATAGACATTGTAAAAAAAAAAAAAAACATTTCCTAAAACAATGTTAATCTACTGTTAAAATTCACAATAATTCTCAGCACTTTGTCTAGCCCTAAATTTCCAGTACGATCCCAGGCATGGAAGAGGGTTCTTTACTTTTCATTATAATCTCAAACGAAGAGGAAAAAAAAGAAGCAGAACAAGAAGTAGTAGAAGTTTCTTCTATCTTTCTACTTCTTTCTATGAGTGCCGATCAATACACCTTCTGTTACAGGATTAATTCATAATATTTAACGGCCTCAAAGGTTACCCCTCTGTTTATTTATAGTAGTAGTAGTAGTAATAGTAGTAGTAATAGTAGTAGTAGTAGTAGTAGTAGTAGTAGTAGTAGTAGTAGTAGTAGTAGTAGTAGTAGTAGTAGTAGTAGTAGTAGTAGTAGTAGTAGTAGTAGTAGTAGTAGTAGCTGTTGTAATAGAGTATGATGATGGTGAAGATAATGAAAATGATAATAAGCATAATGCTAAAGAAGACAACGAAGAAGTCGAATGTTGCTGCGGAGAAGAAACATAAAACGGTGAATAGCTAAAACAGTAGAACTTAACACATTGTAATAGCACATTTAAAACACACAGCTCACACTGTGCCCACTTACCTTCGTTGTCGCTGCACCAGGTGAACGACAGACACAGCATAATTGGCACGACTGACATCAAGAACATTGGTGAATCCATGCTTGAGACTGCATCAAATGTTTAGTTTTCTGATAATCCAAAAGCTGCGAAATATCTAAACAAATCCGTATACGTCTTCACTCTGACAATATCTAAGAATGTAACATTGCAGGAGTGTAGACAATATAACGTGAAACACGAAAACTAGGAACGTCGGCAACATACTTTTGTGAGATGTTATTCGATTCTTGGCAAGAAATGAATATATTCAGAAGAAAGTGTGAGCAACTGCCAGTCGGCTATCCCTTACTAATGTCTGATTATTTGCAAATATTCTCCTTTGAAAGAAAACTATATTCAAAAGACAAAACTCTGTTTTATAATTCAAAGCCTGTTACTTTGCTCACAATCATGCTATTTAAACATAAAGTTAAATATATATTGGTATAGCTTCAAAGCAATTGAGCCTAAAATTAAAAACAAAAACAAAACATTTTAGGCTACTTTCGCCATAATACTAAGTATATAAACTCTTCAATTATTTGTGCTGAGCGAAATTCATTCAGCAACTCGCGGATTTTTATCAGCGGTTACAGATGCTCAACTGAATGTAAGCCTAATCCAACAGCAATAAAAATTACCAGGAAGTTGGCGTCTTAATGTGAGTTAACTGCGTTCATCTACGATAAGGCGTTGAACTGTAGTTGCAGTTGGATTTTGTTGACAAGAAATCTCAGATATCATTGACGCCGAGTCGTAAAATCGAATGATTTGTCTCCACCGCAGAGCAAGGTTTCAGTTGACAGCTTTGCTGACCACAGCTTCTTTCTTGTTTACAGCTTTTTTCTGTTTCTGTGGATGAAATTATGGAATCTGTTATTCACATGTTAACTAAAGACACAACAATGATTTCATTCCTGTTCTCCCTCTGTGTTTTCCATGTCACATTTTAAAGGTAATCTGGCAATATTAGTTTCAGCTTCATAGCAGACGGGTCACCTCATAATTGCTCCGTTCCTGTGCCAACGAAAAACACACATAATATTTATCAGTCTCTTGTGGAGAGATTGACAGACTGCTGTCTTAATATATGCATTAGCATACACACGCATTAAAAGCATAGGCTAGCCATCCGAAGTGCTAACACGAACAGTCTGACATTAGAAATGCTGTTCATCATGGATGGTAGCAGATGTAACCAACAGATCAGCAGTTGCAAACGCGATCAATTTAAATCACATAATAACACCACCAATATTGCCTCAACAGGCATCGCGCAATTTTCTGAATTTATAATTCACACCACCACGTTGGTCACAGTCGTAAAACATTCCAAATGAAATCCGCAGCTTACAGTGTCACGCCATGCACTCAACTCACACGATGGGCGACAAAACAATTTTTTTTTAGTCTACAAATAGAGAAAAAATGCAACGGCCGCCGTCTGACAGGAGGAAAAAAAATTTGCCACGGCACAAAACAGTGACCGTGCCTAGCGTCCTTTTTCACCGGAAGTCAAAGAAAAGGGACTCCTGCTCAATCAGCAAGTCCTTTACAGAAAGCCAATCTCTTCTAGGCACATCTAAAAGTATCGAATTCTCAAGCCTTGTAAGCTTTCACAGCCAAGACCTTTAATGTCCTGTATCTACCATCGCGGAGGTCTACCACGGCTTCCTCTTTCATAAACTGTATCTTCCATCAACACTCTCTCCAGGCTCCCATGAAGTTTAGCAAGACCAAAACACCTCAACTTTTGGGACAGAAGAATGTCTATGAGCTGGCACATCTCGATGATCAGAAAAAAATAAAAAATAAAAAGATTTACTAATTATTTCCGATCAATTTCATTCAGAAATGTAATCAAGTTTCAAATGCAGTTTACCAGAAGCTATTTGTAAAATATTTTTTTAAAAGCTGGCTGAGCCCTAATATTCTTGTTCGCAGCACTCAGGTTCGAACCTGCGTAAGGTAAACAAATTGTTCTTTTCTGTCTTGTCACTTAAAAAAAAAAATCATTACCTGCACCGTTCGAACGACTACACTAGTCATGAGATCCTAATTTCTCTACTTCAGAACTACCCCAGTCCTATACAAGCATACAAATACACGCGCGCGAACGCGCGCACTCACTTACACACACACTTACACAAATCCTTAAATACAGGTAGTGGAGACATGTAGAAATGCTGAAACCGAGAAGAGCTATATATATTACCTAATGATTTATAGTCTTAGACGCTGCAGTTATTCTAAGTGGAGTGTGTAAATATTGGGGGAGTTACTGAGCCAATTCAAGTTGTCACAGTTTACTAAGAGTTAAGTTATTAACACACAATTTTAGCTGAAATCTGGACATATACTACAGATGCCAGACCAACATAATACAATCCTAGACATCTTAGAGTTAACCACTTTGAATTTATTATAATGGGTCATCCAGTCTGGATGTTTCTTCTTCTTCTTCTTATTTCGTTCGCCTGAATAAGTTGTCTATATCAGCAATTTTGTCTCTTGTATAAATTTCACTGTCGTTGTTAGTTCATTCAGTGGTCCATAGAGTTTATGTTCCACTGTTGTTCTTTCCGGCCAAAAGGCATGCCTTAATGTGTCAAATTCGGTGAAGTCCTGGAGTTCATGCTCTGCTGTCTAGGGCACTTTTTCACACGTACACATGGCTGATAAGTCAATCTTGAATTTTGTGTACATGTGGTTACCTAATCGGTTGTGCCCTGTTTTGTAGAGAAGGATAATGACTTGTTCTGATCTATCCATAATAATATAGTCATCTTGTGCTGGGGCTGGTGGTTTCCTCATCGATTTAATTATCCTTTTCTTTTGGTGGTATGTGACAGGTACATCCGGCAGAACTTTCGTCACACCTTCCCCTGCCAGTTGATCAGCTTTCTCACTTCCAGGCACTCCACAATAGAAAGGTATCCACTGAATTACGACTCTTCGCCGAAGGCTTAGTTGTGTCAGCAGTGTTTGCAATTCTGGTAGTTTCTTAGACTGGAGTGCTTCAAGTACTGATTTTGCATCTGTCAGCATTACCACATACTGTGAGCCCAGATTGGTATATAGCAGTTTCTCTGTTGCTATCTTGATAGCCTGAGTTTTTGCATCATAGTTATGGGAATACTTCTGGGTTGGTATGCCGGGCTTATCCCTAGTACCATCTGGGAATTCTATGAACACTCCAAAACCACAATTTCTAACTGCATTTTGTAGGGACCCATCTGTATAGACTCTGACCCATTGTTCTTGTGGGTATTCTTCATCAAAATAACCGAGGGTGGCCATTCTGCGTTGTATACTATCTTGCTCTTTCTTGTCAAATATTCCTTTCACATTTGTCTGGGTTGTTACTGTTTGTTTACATTTTTCTCTCCATGGGGTTTGTTCTGGAATACTTTTAGGTGGACAACCAATTTCTGGAAAGTCAGGAGTTTGTCTACATATTCTTTTTGCTTGGTGTATAAAGCTGCTTCTTTAAACCGTCTCAGGGCTAGGTTCTGAAATCTATTTTTCATGGGGTGATCTGGTATACTGAGAAACTTTTCGGCTTGTATTTGTAACTTTGTATCTCTGCGTTCTCACTGCCTGTGTTTTCCCAGCTCTCTCCATTTCTAATATGGGGGTTGATTTAATCCCTCCTGTGATGAATATGGGGGTTGATTGAATCCCCCCTTTGATGACTCTGAGCGCTTGATTTTGCACTTTGTGGATGCTGTTGGGTAACGTCTTTTAAAGTAAAAGTAAAGGTTTCTTTTGCACGTCTGTGGCGCATAGAGCTTTATGAGACTAGACACATATTTCTTTTTTAATAGATTGCCCTTGATTGGTAACGCATATAAGTACTTCAACAAAGTAGTGTCTTTATATTTTAAATATTACCTGATCAGCAGAATTTCAAGATATAAAAGCTCTCCCGCCTCATGTTCTTTCATACTCAAGAAGTCACTCATATCCTCTGCCCATCTTCGTGTTGGTCGGCCCCTGCCCCTCCTTCCTGGTACTATGCCTTCTGCTATAATTATTTCAAATCCGTCTTGGTGCTTGATATGAACAAAATATTTCAGCTTCTGAGACAGGATGCTGTTTATTAGCCAATCTTCCTTGATGCTTTTATAGATAGTGATGCTTCTATAACAAACACCCCACACAGTGACTTCTAAAAAAATTAACACAAAACTTAAGTCTCAGAAAACAAGCAAGGAGCACGGAACTAACACAAGGTAAATGTGATGATGTTCAACGGAAGTGCTGTACCAGCGCTGGCAATGTGAACACGGAAAGCAATTTGCCACAGAAGTAATCACGACAGGAACAATTGGCATGTTTTGGTCCTGGCTTTGCTTGTAGGGGAGATAAATGAGGTCGAAGGGGTGAGCGTAAGTTTTGAGTACAATTGTTTGTACAAGGGAAGTCGGGAATGAATTCCATATTTAAAATAAACGGAGAAAATGAGGCCCGACAGAAAAAAAACATTGTGGCGCCCCGAGAGGGGGAAGGGTAAGTGTGTCCCCCCCCCCCCACAGTCTTATGGACACAGTCGAAAGGTCAAGAGGTTTAATCCTAGTTTACGATCATAGTAATATTAATAATAATTAGCTGAATGGCAAAATGAAACGTCAAATAAATGGGACATACTTCAAGAAAGTTGATATGTGTAAGTATATGGGTACATTGAAAACATCAGATAGAAGATTTATTGAGGAAGTTAAATGTCGAAAAGCTTAAGCAAAGACATAATTTTACAAAATTAGGAACATTTTATGCATTCTTTCTTTGTAAATTAAGACACGAAATAGAATTCATAAAAGGTATATAAATCCTGTATTGATATACTGAAGTGAATCATGGAACGTTAGTAAATGAGTAAAAACTTATTTATAAGCTGCAGAGAAAGACGAATTATGATAATACCTTGGACGGATAAAAAGAGTAAAGTAGACGTCTTAATAGAAACTGACTCACTTCAGAAAGAGACAATCTACATTCTTTGATCATGTGACGAGAAGGAACAAACTGGATTACATCGCGAGTAGAAGTTAGGAAGGAAGGAGAGGCAGAGGGAGACCGGGAGAACAGATGCTGGACAGTTTGACATCATGGTAAGGAGGATCATCTGTGTCAGAGTTGATTAAAGTAGACTAGAAGGTTGTGGACAGACATGACTACCAAAGCCGTACGGCGTGAACTTTAGGAAGAAAAGTGGTTTTGAAGAAATGTTCAATGCATGGATAAAGAAGGCCGGTCAACCACCCCTACCAAAACAATTTGTTTTGTGTTGCTCGGGGGAAACGGGCTCAAGGTTCTGGCGCCTAGAATATATTATAAATGGTAGCTGGTGAATAGGTTAACTTTATTGCCAGCAGCTTGAGGGCAAATAAGTGACTCCCACACAGGGAGTAACTCAAAGTTATGATAGAAAGTCAGTTTTTTCTACATTCACTTTTAAAAGAGCGGGTTGTTCGATGTATTGTAGTTTACAGATAGGGTGTGATATTTGAGCCCCTCGGCCACCACATAGGGTAAATTTAAGTTGAACTTTAGTGAGTCACATTGGGAGCCATTAGATGACTCGATATTGTTGTCTTATTGCCTATTCTTCGTGTGGAGAATTGCCTTTCTAACATTTTCTGTAGCCATAATGTTTTCATGTTCAATTAGACATGTCGCTATATTTCTAACTCACTGTGTATGTTACATGTTGCATAATGTGCTGAATACACGTCTATAGTAACAGACCGTATTTTGAGCGCTCAGTTTTGGTTGACTACTTGGCCTTTTCTCTATCCCGGCATGCTGTTAGCTGAGTCTGGTTAAGCAAGCTGCTATTATTTTTCGGTGTAAAAAAAAAAACTCTCCCGAAATACACTAATGGCAGCAGGGATGCGGCTGGTTAAGTATCTGTCACAGATTTGATTAAGTTACTTAAGGCTAGATGAGCAGCAACAATGCCCCACGTATGGATAAGCTACCCATCACGAGTTGAAAGGGTGAACGAAAGTAAGGGTAAAGTAGTTATGGATATAAAATGAATGAACAGGTGATGACTGCTGAATTAACGAAACACGGGAATAGTGTGAGAATAAATGCGTTTTCACAGTTGTATAATTTAGTTGGCTCTGCATTAGTTGCAGATGGTCGTACTATGGAAAAGCCAAAATTGTAGATGCCGTCAGAGAGATGGGACGATCAAATGATGTTGGGAGCAGCGCTTTTTGTTGTTGTTGGGAGTTAAATTGTGTTTTAAGGCCCCCCCCCCCTTTTTTTTTCCCCGCCCCCATTTTTCCCCAGGATTATAGTCCTTAGGATTAACATTGCAAGGATGAGAAGCCAACAGGCACAACTCCCAGAAATCCAATTCAACCGTCTAGTAGTGTAGCACAGTTGCATTGGGGCACCATAAAGCGGTTAAGAAGTAACCTTTAGTCCCGTATGGGTAAGCATGTTAGGAGTACAAATCAATCGATCGGGTTGTTCCCCCCCCCCCTCTCCGGCTGCGCCCTAAAAGTTTAATATAATATTCTAAGATTACTGAATCTCAATCTGGACGGAAGACCAACAGGACAGATCCCAGATACCCCATTCAACTCCCAGAGAATTTAAAGGGCACACGTAATGGCTACATCAGAGAGATGCACCATGCAGCCCTATAAAGGTATGAACGGGGGGGGGGGGAATTTAAAGTCCATCCATCCATCCGGTTGTGAAAAAAAATATACAACGTTCAACCTACTGCGAGCAGTATCGGTTATAATTTGGGTCTGGTTTCTGTGTGCCAACTTTGCTGGTAAGCAATGTTAATTGCACTAATAATAGTGGCTTGGACAGGTAATATATTACCTAGTGTGATTGTTGGGAAGGGAGCTGGTATGCACTATACGCTCCCATATATACATATATAGACCGACATGTAAAGTTACATATTATTATACGCAACATTCCCTACGCGGAAATGCACGTACAAGTGTTTACATACAAACACATGTTTATGTACATACACACATAAATTTAAAGGAGCCGACGTGATGTAGCGGCAAGATGCACCCCTATGGATCTGAAGGCCATGGATTCAGCACAGCCAGACACTAGAGACATACCGGACGTTCGAAAAGTCTTGTCAGCCAGCACTATCACCTCTTTCAACCCCAAGCAGTTTTTACTTTGAATGCCTTCTATCCCAATGTATTTAACTTAAAAGCAGCAAATAATTTGACCCTAAGCAGTCCAACATAAACACTACAAGACCTAATGGTTAAACTAGTAATCAAGACAATAAGAAATGATTACTCTGTGACAGAAGCCAGCCGGTAGATCATATTATCTTTGAACTGATCCAGAAACATTTGATGCATTTTTTAAAGATTGAAATAGTCAACTACAGGACTTAGATTTACATGCTGAAGGGGAGATCCGAGCACTCATAGACGTGTGCAAAGTGCCGTGAAGGTAATCCAACTCTATTACTCATATCTTATTTTTACTCAAAGGTACGACAGTAAGTAAAAGACTTGTCTGCAAATTTAAAGTTCCAGTTTTTTTGGGTAAAAGAAACGTTAACTATCTTTTTTTCCGTTTAAAAAAATAATTTGGTGATTGATGAAAATTAAAAAGCAAATATGCATGGAAAGAGCAGGGTATATTTATATGCAGTTCAATCACGCTCGTACGCACAATTGTACACACACACACACACACAAACACACTTACACACACACCTAGCCCATGCCATATATATGTGTGCACATAGTTTGAGCTCCATATTTCTAAAAACCCACGATGAGTCGATTGTTGATCAGGTAAATATACAGCCGAACGACTTTGCTTCCCAGAAGTTTTTATGAAACCCACTTTAGCCTGTTTACTGTTTTTGGATCAACTGTTTTTATACCCTCTTATCAGAAGTATTTAAGTCCCAGTCTCGTCTCGAAAAAAGCCAGGTATATATGGGAAGTGAGTAAGCGGACCTAATTTGTAACTGTAATTTGAAGCTGACTGCTTCTGGAATGAAAATGCCACCACACGTTAAAACACAGATTACCAGAAGTGACTTGCTGAAGATTGGAACGAACGAGACCCGTACGTATAATTTACTCAAACGTTTTATGGTCTAAACTACCTAGGATTGCCCTGTTATGACCTGCCGAAATGATGCAGTTCTCCTAACAGTAAATTCGATTAAAAGTTGGTTCTATTTTTTTGGAGCACCTGGTCTTTTTAAGAATGTCTTTCTTGTGCATCAAATGTCCATAAAACTGCCTGCAGGGGAAATGTTTGAAATTAATCTTTACCAATTAAATTTCTTTAATCAAATCCACGCTAAGAATATTTGTTTCATTGTGACATTGAGCATGGGTTAAAGAAAATAGTTTAGGATTTGTGTGTCTAGGATTTGCGTGTACAGGATTTGCGTGTACAGGATTTGCGTGTCTATGATTTGCCTTTTCGTTCTGCTGTTCAGACTGGGAATTGTGTTATATCCGTATTCAAACCTTCGGACCTTCCTGCCAGTATCCTAGGACTAATCCTAAGATGATATTCTTTCATACCAGTATCCTAGGACTAATCCTAAGATGATATTCTTTCCTGCCAGTATCCTAGGACTAATCCTAAGATGATATTCTTTCATACCAGTATCCTAGGACTAATCCTAAGATGATATTCTTTCATGCCAGTATCCTAGGACTAATCCTAAGATAATATTCTTTCATGCCAGTATCCTAGGTCTAATCCTAAGATGATATTCTTTCATGCCAGTATCCTAGGACTAATCCTAAGATAATATTCTTTCATGCCAGTATCCTAGGACTAATCCTAAGATAATATTCTTTCATGCCAGTATCCTAGGACTAATCCTAAGATAATATTCTTTCATGCCAGTATCCTAGGACTAATCCTAAGATAATATTCTTTCATACCAGTATCCTAGGACTAATCCTAAGATGATATTCTTTCATGCCAGTATCCTAAGCCATCAGAATCAATTACCTTGATCTACCACTCCTTGTATCATCAAACTTTCTAGTTATCGTTATACCACCTACAGACTCTTTTTAAAGCATATTTTGAAGTCGAATCACCTGTGTTAACAAGTCTGGATAATATCTGACTTTCAGTGATTTTTGTTTTTGTTTTCAGGCAGTCGTCGTTAGTCACTCAGGTAGTCTAAGGGATTCGTCACATTCCAATTGGCACCTTTCCGTTTTTCCAGACGAGGTAGTTAATATTGCATACTCTTGCTACTGAAAGAGCTAACTGGATGCCGTTAAATGTTGTTAGCTACACAGATTGCACAAGGTATTTCACCTCTTTTACACGCAGAAATTGTGTCTGTGATGCCCACAGACTCTTTCTAATGTATTGGTTTTCATTCCACGATAAACCAGATGTCCAAGAAAGATTTACGCCTAGGAAACATACAAATCAGCAGTGAAGTTATAAAAAAAAAAAAAATGTCGTCACAGAACCAGTAGGAAATGACTGACAAAGACAAGCAACAAAATGTTTACCCACTTAGAACGTCCTGTGACGCAATACCATACTAACGTCAAGTAAGTAAAGGACCCCTTTTTACGCCTATCGGCGCAATTGGTATATAGGGCAAGACCCGATATTTTGTAGACCAATCAGCACTCAGCGAATGATGGGATCAGCATCATGCCGGTCGCCTTTACTTTCCAGGACTGCAACTGGTACTAGTTTCAAGCCTGTATCTAACTGGGAGCCAAAGTCATATTTGAAAAACCCCCGGCTCTGCTAGAACCCGAACCCATGTCTTTCCGATTCGCAGGCGAGCATCTTCAGGTCACACATGCCATACTAGGCGTAAACAAAATGAGGGTTGCAGATCCCGGGGTAGGCCAAGCATCTATCGATGGATCCGCTTGTTTTCCTCCAGGCTGCCACGTAAACGTTTACCTTACCATCTTAGAATTAAAAAAAAGTAAATTATCTCGATCTGGACCAAAGATTAACAAGGCAGATCCCAGATACCCTGTTGAACCTTTAGAGAGGTGTGGCCCTCAGTCCTTTCAGGATAAGGATCAAGGACAAGGACACAATGGAAAGACAACATCAAAGAATCTAAACAACAGTGTTGTACGTCTACGTGTATGCGGACTTATGAGCCAGAACAAGAACTCCCTTGAAATACGAAGTATGGAATAAGAAGACAAAGAAGAAGAAGAAGAAGAAGAAGAAGAAGAAGAAGAAGAAGAAGAAGAAGAAGAAGAAGAAGAAGAAGAAGAAGAAGAAGAAGAAGAAGAAGAAGAAAAGAAGAAGAAAAAGAAGAAGAAGAAGAAGAAGAAGAAGAAGAAGAAGAAGAAGAAGAAGAAGAAGAAGAAGAAGAAGAAGAAGAAGAAGAAGAAGAAGAAGAAGAAGAAGAAGAAAAAAAAGAAGAAGAAAGAAGAAGAAGAAGAAGAAGAAGAAGAAGAAGAAGAAGAAGAAGAAGAAGAAGAAGAAGAAGAAGAAGAAGAAGAAGAAGAAGAAGAAGAAGAAGAAGAAGAAGAAGAAAAAGAAGAAGAAGAAGAAGAAGAAGAAGAAGAAGAAGAAGAAGAAGAAGAAGAAGAAGAAGAAGAAGAAGAAGAAGAAGAAGAAGAAGAAGAAGAAGAAGAAGAAGAAGAAGAAGAAGAAGAAGAAGAAGAAGAAGAAGAAGAAGAAAGAAAAGAAGAAGAAGAAGAAGAGGAAGGCATTCCAGAATTCACATCCATACACCAGGACAGGTTCAGTATAACATTTCAATGTTGAGATTGGTTCACAAAACATGAAACATGTCTCCTGAAGCACGATAGAGAGCTTTGCGTGACTTAAAAAAAATACACCCAGATTTCAAGGGTAGAGTTTGGACGCCAATGTTTACTAAATAAATAAAAGGTGAAATATGATTAGCTCTCTATCGTTTATGTTTATCAGACCTGCAGACATCAGGTGTGCCTGGCACAACCCGTCTCGCTTGGTTGAGCAATTACTTAGCGATCCCCTCCCCGGCATTCAGGAGAGAGGCAGACATCAAGCACCAAGTCTAATCCAGGGGTGTCTCATAGACAACAAAGCAGGTGGTGATGGTGAGGAAGGGGGGGGGGGCAGTTGCCCTTTTTAAAAGTTTCGGGAGAGAAGAGACACGAGAAGCTTACGCCTTGTATAAGTGCACACTAATAACAATTATTGTTGTGTAATGAATGGAAAGTATTCATATGTTATATATATATAATATATATATATATATATATATATATATATATATATATATATATATATATATATATATATATATATAATTTCTTTATCATTTATTGTTATTTTTGGGTGACAGCCAGTTTTATCTGTGGACATTATTTTCGTTTTCTTTAAATTCAAGAACAGATTTTGATCTCCGAAAGCACAGTGAAGATCAAAACCTGTTCTTAAATTTCAAGAAAACGAAAATAATGTCCACAGATAAAACTGGCTAACACCCAAAAAAAAAAAAAAATTATGAAGAAAAATTGAAAATATCACAAACTTTGAATATCTAGGCTCTATAATAAACAACAATGGAGACTATTCGACAGAAATTAAAAGGAGGATGGCCATAGCAATGCAAAGATTGAACGCCTTAAAAGTCTATGGTTAAGCACCAGCAAGGAGCTAAAAATTTGAATTTTGAGAGCATGCATCTTCACTGTGGCTACATGCGGATGTGAGTCGTGGACTATCTCTCAGTCTTTAAGAAAGAGAATATGGGCTTTTGAGCTGAAATGAAGATTCTCAGAATATCTTGGACAAAAAAGATTAGAAATATTGACATCTTAAAAGATCTGAACATCAAGGAAGACTAGCCAATAAACAGCATCCTTTCTCGAAAACTGAAATATTTTTGTCATATCAAGCGCCACGACTGATTGGAAAAAAATTATAGCAAAAGGCATGGTACCAGAAAGGAGGGGCAGGGGCCGACCGACATGAAGATGGGCACAGGATATAAGTGACTCCCTGAGTGTGAAAGTGCATGAGGCGGGAGAACTGGCGAGAGACCGAGTTTTTTTCAGGCAGACTGTGATGAGAGCGACGTTCTGCAAAGGACCTGCTACATGATATTGATATATATATATATATATATATATATATATATATATATATATATATATATATATATATATATATATAAGCAATAAAGTAATACAGACCTAACTAGTGAACGACTATACCTTGTTAAGAGAACCAGGAAGCACAGTGCATTTTTCTTTTGTTTTGTTGGGGGAGGAATAGGGGCAGCTTCATCCTCTTGATTAGGTAGAGGGTAGGGTTTTCAAGGGGTCTGAACACCCAATTCCTTCGCCCCTGTTCTAATATTACCTTTACCTACCTCACCAGCCGCCAAGGCTGGGAAAGTCATCAGGGTAAATTATGATTGTTATTACCCGCAAACATAACAGGTGTATATTTTCTCTGTGGCATTATTGCACTTGCAATGTTGTTAATGGGACGGTGTTGTTGGGTGGAGTGGAATTAAGGGCATGTGGGATATTAGTGTCTTCACAAATATGGAAAATAATTTAATCAGATGCCAGACCTGGATTTGTTTGTCCGTAGTCTAAATCAGGGGCGCTGGAACGTGTGGGTAAGAGGGGATGGTGCAAAGAGGGCCTTAGGCCCCTCTCTAAACATTTTAAGAACCAATGGGCGGTGGGACAGTCTCCGTAAAATTATAATGGGTTCTAATTACCCCCCCCCCCGCCGCCCCCAACCGTATGGAAGTTTTCTTGTTTGAGTTGTGTACAGCTGTGTTCCGTGTATATTATATTTATTTTCAGTACAGTGGCTTGTTATTTTTATTACTGTCATCCTTAAGGTCTCTGACATAAACATGGTTACAGTCTGCAAAAGGATTGAGCCTTTACCCAACAATGTTTCTTTTACTTCGGTGCGTCTGTTTGAATATACTGTTGTGAGTTCTGTCGTGTATATTAGGCTATATATAAAAATATATTTATTTTTATACATGTGTGTGTGTGTGTGTTTACATACATACACATACATTTACATGTGTGTGTGTGCGAAACTAGGGAAGGTTATTATTGTACTTGTAATCGTATTAAGACAATATTGTTGTCGGATTGAGTGCCATTAGGCTCAGATGAAATATATATATATATATATATATATATATATATATATATATATATATATATATATATATATATATATATATACATTATATACATCAACAGGACGACTACATACATACATACATACATACATACAACATACATTACATACATACATACATACACACACGCACGCACGCACGCACGCACGCACGCACGCACGCACGCACGCACCCACACACACAGACAGACAGACAGACAGACAGACCGACAGACAGACAGACAGACAGACAGACAGACAGACAGACAGGGACAGACACACACACACACACACATACATACATACATACATACTCAACATACATACATACATACATACATCATACATTAAACATACATACATCATACATACATACATACATACATACATACATACATACATACATACATACATACATACATACATACATACATACATACATACATACATACATACATACATACATACATACATACATACATACATACATACATACATACATACATACATACATACATACATACATACATACATGCATACATACATACATACATACATAATAAGAACGCTATGGTGTAGCTGCTTGACGCTCACCTGCCGAGCGGAAGGTCGTGGGTTAGAGCCCTGACATAGCCGGACTTTTTTCTAAATAAAAAAAATAGATAGGCTTCCAGGTCGACCAACCTTGAGTGGGTACCAGGTGCATTTCTGGGAAGTAAAGGGGGTTAGCGTGATGCTTATTACATTATCCATCAAATGCTGGGTGGTCCATACAATATAGGTCCAGCCCTATCAGACCAATTTGCCTGAAGGCGTGGAAAAGGGTCCTTTACTTGACTAAATAAAAGGGACTACGAGATTACTCTTCATTAAAGGTGGGACAAACATTGAGAAACCTAATTAAAATCAGTAGTGATGCGTGACCATTTTGCATTTGCAAGCCGTTTATGCACAGTTAAGCGTTAGCAGATAACGATTACACAGGAGAGGACATTGGGTGGTATTTTCCTTCTCGTCGCTTCGCTGTTGAGAATACACATGCACAGCTAAAATTGTAATTTTTGTAACTTTCACACCTTGCAACTTCTGCATAAGTGGTGTTTAGCATGCTGTGACCGAGTGACGTGTTATAAATAGTAAAGAGTAATAATAAATAGTGAAAAAATGCATTGTTCTTTTTCAAGGGAAAATGTAAGCAGCGATTACAGCAGTTACATACACACCACGCCACTAAAGAGGTATAAAGTCCTTGAACTGCAACCTACATGGTGAACGAAATAAAGACAGAACAAGCGCACACCGACACTCTGAAAAGGGAATCAGAAAGTTAAAAGGATTAGGAGGACGTGGAATGGGCTGCTCGACACATCAGAAGGTAGGATGGCTTGGCTCGAGTTGGCTGAAAGCATGTGCTCCAGTGTGAGATACAAGGTACACGAAGTACATTCAGATAATAAGTAATCCACGTAAAACTGTACAACATCATTATTCTTGCGCTCTCCCTTTTAACCTCTACCTGGCTACCACGTCGACACAGGCTTAAGTGGGTACAGTTAATGTCGAGGGACATAAAGACACACTGCGCGATTTTAACTGCATCACCCACCGAATGCGGATAAGTTTATTAAATCTAAATCTAGCCCTATATGCCCGATACACCTGAAGGTATGAAAAAGGGTCGTTGACTTCACTTTTACAATATGCTTGGTAGACTTAAAGGCGTGGAAAAATATCCACAGATTGTCTATATCATATTAATCTAACAAGATTATTCTCTTTAGCAAGATTTACTTTCTAAGTGTACTTAGGTAAGTAAATTCACTCCAGTGGGTCCTGCAGTAATAAATGCTACTGTTTACAGTAGTTAGTTCTGGTTGATGTAACTTCTTCAGCAAGTATTACTGTAACATGATGTTCCTTTGTATTACTTTACTCTGGCAAGTCCTCAGTCTCGAGTCAGGCTAACTCTAGTAAATGTTCTTTTTACAACAGTCTACTCTGATAAATTTTACATTTGTAAAAGAGTATTCCTGACTTATATGAGTAAACATCTGCTGTTTAGACGTTGCAATCGCGCTTCTTAATGCCGGGGTACCGGGTTCGATTCCAGCTGCGGGCCTTGCACCTTGGGTTGGTTGCCACAGGGATATCAAGAAGCCGACAGTCCAGAAGCAATAGCAAACTACTAGACATAAATTTGCCTAGAAAAACCACAACACCCAAAAAATGCTGCGGCTGATTCTGAAAAGCCCTATAAAGGATACGCAACTAACTAAATGTTTCAACTGAACGTCCATACATTTGCACAGGAAAGTTTTTGCGTTGAAACGAAACTTACTTGTAGCAAACCCGTGTAATTATTGTGTCCGTGGCAAAAATATTTACCAGTAGTAATAAACATTATCCCAGGTAAGTAAGAAGGAATTACTTTAAATAGTTATCATTTCGAATGCAAAGCAATCAAATTGACATGTATTTATTAATGCGTACCCAGGTAAACTGAATCTCTTCGCCATGAAGCTCATACAGAGTAAAATTTTATCAACAGTATCAAGGTAACTGTTGTGTATGTTAAAGACCAGACACGCAGAAATATTCTAAATATCAAACAATGACGTTACATATTGAATTATTACAGTGTACATACACAATCCAGGATTAAACAATAAATCCAGAAGAATTATTTTGTTCTCTTTGCTTTAAACTTAACAGATGATAACATGAACTTTTCCGTATACTATTCAGCAGTAAAGGAACAAAAATGTTGATGTAAACGACTAGCCGGCGAAATTACCACAACAGTGCGCGCTTATTCTTTCCGCAATTTTCAATCGGAACAGTCTCCTAACGGCTTTTTATCCCATGGTGGGCTGGCATCTTTGGTCGTATCCGCTGCTCGCGACTTCCCAACGAGACCAGCCAAAAATCTCCCACGCGCGGTTGAGTAAAAAGGGGAAAAAATCCAATGAAAGCTGACGCTATTTTTTCCCCCAGGAAACAGCGTGATGATTTATCTATTCGTTGACAAATCTTGAGAGTTTTTATACATATTAGGCATTGTTGTATGTATGAACTGCTTGTTGAACCATCCTACCTTGACGGCAAGATGAAACACCTTCAGTCTCACACTTAATGATGCGGAAACACCTTAGGAAAATACTTAAAGACACATGTAACACCATAGATAAAAAAAAACATTTTAGTAGTGCGGGCTTTAGAGTGCCATTGTGAGGGTGGAGGAAGAGAGAACAGAGACCCTGCTCTCTGATTAGGATATCGTAGTCAACTTATAAGGTTTTTCCTTCGA
>CAJHNH020003066.1:65000-70000 GCA_905116865.2 Candidula unifasciata
ATATATTAAATGCTTCTCTTTAAAAATTCATTACTATTTTATAATACACATCCGACTTCTGCGGGAGTCATGGTATCGTATTAAAGATATCTTTGTAAATGCTTTTAAAGGGATTAAAAAAATACCATTGAAGGTCAGGAGCTATGCGAACATGTCTGTTTAAAGGGAAATGCAGTCTTGTTATCATTTTTATTTTTGCTAATTATTATAAACACTGTAAAAATATAAGGAATTTTGAAAATATTTTAAACATTTCATTGTTAAAGACAGTGAGACTTTGTAAAACGTGGATTCGTGTTGAGGAAATATAACACTTCCGTTATTTAAAGAAGCACATTGATTGAATGAAAAATAAATTTGAGACATTGATGACTAAATGATAAATATCCTGAAAGTACTACACGAAATAGTTGTAAAGAACAGTGAACACTCCTTACGCAGTTGTGATCTGATCTTTCTTGGTGACTTCTAAGAACATGCGTGGTAGGTTGCAGTGTTGTTATAATTGTTAACTTACCCTAAGGGTCCTATGTTACATAAGTGGTTTCCTGGTTGGGGGTTCCTGTTTCCCATTGGAGGGAAAGCAAGAATATACCTACTGCCTCCCCAAGAATCATGTTTAAGGAGACTACTTATTGGGGTTTCCTTCGAACTCGGGGTAGCATCTCTGCCTTAACTGCAAAGAAGAACTAACTGCCCACAAATAGGTTAGTAAAACGGATGTACACGCAAAAGTCAGGATCTGCCATAAAGCCAGAGTCTAAATGGACGAACAACCAGGACTTATCGCCGGAGTTTACAGCCGGTAAATGCAAAAAGAGGAAAAAGACATAGGATCTAAAATTTGTATAAAACAAACAGCTAGAATTTACAGGGTTCTGCAGTAAAAAAAAAAAGGAAAGGACCTTTTTTCACGCCTTTAGGCGTATAGGGCATATAGGGCTAGACCTATATTTTTATAGACAGTCGGCACAAGATCGATTGATGTGGTCAGCATCACTCCAGTCGATTTTACTTTCCTGGGACTGCACCCGGTATCCACTCAAGGCTGGGTCGACCTGGGAGCCAAGGTCATTTTAGAAAAAAGTCCGGCTTCGCTAGGGAGCGAACCCACGACCTTCCGATCCGCGGAGAGCGTCTCCCAGGGTTCTGCAGCAAACGGAAAAATAGTAATGTCTTGGGGCGGCATGGATATGATTCATTTGAACGTGCAGTTGTGTGTAGATCGTGATAAACAACAGCGATTACCCTGATCACTTGTTGTGCGCATTTTATAGGTTGACATTAATTTATTAGACATTCCAGGGAATATTTAAAATAAAAAAACTTACACTGTCACACCAATCTGGTTTATAGTAAGTGCCAGGCAATGTTTTCAGATGTAAAGGCAGTCGGCATGATGTTAAAATAATCCCAATTGGTCTATTCACGGATCTGGTAGTCTGGTAGTCTTAGTTTCAGCTTCATAGCAAACGAGTCGCCCCATCTTTGCTCCGCTCCTGTGCCAACGAAAAACACTCAGAATGTTTATCACAGTCCCTCGTGGAAACATTGACAGACTGCTGCCTCAGCACATCTAGCATACACTCGCATTAAAACATACGATAACCATCTGAAGTGCTAACACAAACAGTCCAACATTAGAAATGCAGCTCATCATTGATGATAGCAGAACTTGTCACCAACAGATCAGCAGATGCCCACGCGATCAATTGTAATCACATACGGGCACCGCCAACAACATTGCACGACAGGCATCACGCCATTTTCTGAATCTACAATTCACACCACCACGTTGGTCACAGTCGAAAATACATTCCAAATGCAATCCGCAGCTCACAGGGTGTCGCGCGCCCACGTGGGTAAATACACTGATATAGTGAGGGTGTGGGTTTGAACCTTAACAATGCCCACCCACGTGAGAAACTGGACTATTATCTAAGCTATGTTGATCCTAGACAGTCCTGGATAGCCAAGAAAACAGCGAGTGGCTCGTTCCATGAAATGAAAGTTGCTGTACTTGTATCCACAGGAGTAGGAGAAGGGATAGATAGATATCTGGATACACCCACTGTGATATAATCCAGGTGCTCATTTAACCCCTCCGACTGCTCTCCTATCCTGGCGTTACTTAAAAGCCCCCATCAAGTGATTTAAATATTTGTTAGCTGAAGTAAACTAATATGCACAAAGACACTTGAACCTAAGTACACAATTTACTCAACTATCATGAAACTCATCACACATGATTTATTTGAATAAATCGAAATTAAAATGAACTTGTTTAGGCTAGTAGAGTTGAAATGATGTGAATGATGAAATCATAAAGGTATTGGAAAGTAACAACCTTTGGACAGTTCTCGGCTTGAGACCCTGCCTATCTTTTCCAGTTTGTCGTCTTCACTGCTTTCTGCAGGTCGTTACACTCGACGGTCGGCAAATAATGGATGCCTACTAGTCCCTGCCCAATGTGGGAACTGGAGAATGAAGAAACAAGCGCATATTTGTAGTATCTGCTCTAGATGTACACTAAGCATGTATATTATACTAACATCAAGCATGTTTATTTAAATAAAACATTTCATCTCTCCCTCATGCTCACATTCACTCCTGTCCAATTTGGAAGGGCTTATGTCTCACATTCCAACTGTTACATCTTCTGCCTTCCTCTACACGTCCTGTAATGATAGTCAAGTCTTCTACGTCAGGTGCCATCTCTCGTACAGACTCAAAATGACAATCAGTCAGACAGAACCAGTTCTGGAATCTATGCTTGGAACAATCGACGCGCCCAGAATGCTAACAATAGTTCTGGTGCGAATCAAATAACAAATCTCGTGGTTTTACTCTCCGGGATCAATCTCCGCATTAGCCTCCCGAGAGTTAAACACATTTCAGTGTGTTAGCTGTATGTAATACAGATTCACATTAACCACACGTGACAAGATTGCCAAAGTTATCTTCATGCTTGTGATTTCAAAAACATGATAGTTCATTAAATTTCAATGGTAACATCAACATTTAAGTTTTACAAATTGAAACACATGTGCACGAAAAAACATTCATGACACTATCAAATAGGATATAAAGCAATGTGACAGTGCCCTACGAGAATGAAGAAATGTCCGCCTAGGAGTACTACAAAGTGATGAAGACACACACTTGAGTAAAAAGACAGTTAGATCTCTATCATAAAATATAGATTTGAACCTAATTTCGATCTTACCTGGAAAAATGAAACCACAATGCCAAAAGTTCTGTCTCAAGCTTAGGTTAAGCCCAACAGATGGCATGTGCTGGACAGGATCTCATTTACCAGACCTAGAGTTCACCCCTTTATAACTTTTATCAAGCTCCTCCTACATTACGCCTAAAATCATTCTCATTCAAGGATGTCACAGCTCCTCCCTTGTGGGTAAGTTTATTCGCTGTCAGTCAGGGCTGTACAACACTTGTTTAAATTCCCACGCTAGGATCTCCTGGTCAATTCATCTGACCAGAGCAAATAGGACAAGTCACACCTCCCGCCTACTTCACCTGCCATCACAATAAAATCAGACGGTGTCAATTCTTCTGTTAACACTTTCTGCTCCCCATGTCAATAGTGACCGTCGGACCTGCCGTCCAGTTAGGTAACCTCAGGGGGAATTAAACACAGTTAGCCGGAGTTAGCTGCTCCTAAAAGTCTGGCTAGGAGATAAAATATCTGACACCAACAGATGGTGTGCAAATCTCCAGTCAGTAAGTCTGCTTGGTCAGTCTTATCTCTGTACCTTGACACTTAACATCTGGGAAAAAGTTGAAGGGTTTGATATGACCAACGGTCCAGGAGAATTAAAGGTTTGATGTGGTCGTCTTACTTAGATTAAGGATGTATCCAAATCCCTATTTGTCTGTATACTTTCAAAATACAAAGAAATAAAAGTAGGTTGAGGAAAGACATTCTGGAGTCACCGAGCGTATTGTCACACAGGGTCACGCCATGCATTCAACTCAGAAGCTAGGCGACGAAACTATATCCAGCTACAAATGGAGCAAAAATACTTCGGCCACCGTCCGGCAGAAGCAAAAAATTAGCCTGTGCTTCGAACAACGCCGCTGTCTAGCGTCCATTTTAACCGGAAATTTTACACCACATGGATCTATTTAAAGTGCAAGTAAAGGGATGTGTCTGCGTCAGTGGGGCATCGAGTAAATACTGTTACATTCATACTGGTATAGACCAATGGGGGATTAAATAGACACTCTGCGTTGGACTGGTTACCTAGCCCGCATGCTAGACATTCGCCTCCCAAAGCGAGGGTTTTATGGCCAGCTTCAGCTAGGAAAGGAGTCTCTCAGTGAGGGTTATAAAATGCGCTACAAGGACACTATCAAAACTGATTTTAACTCTTGTGGCATCAACACTGCAAAATTGGGATGGGGGAACTGCTGCACAAGACCGTTTTGGATGGCGTACATCCCTCAGGCATGTCGCATCAGCCTGCCAGGCAGTGGAGGTTGCAGGAAAACGAAGGCAGATTAGAAAGAACCATTTTGCTAATCCCACACCTACCGCAGCTTCCACCTGTTGACCACACTGCTCAAAAACTTTCCGGGCTCATATTGGACTAATCAGCCACCTTCATACTCATAATAATGATCATTGCCATGAAAAGTTGTCTTAATAACTCGTGATTGACGAACAATAAAAATAGGCCATGTGAGGATAATGAGATGTAATTATAGAGTACAGGACGACGTAGAGTGATTTGATTGAGGGCATCAGTGAATAATGTTAACATATCACACATGTGAAACAGAAAATTATGAACATTGGACATCGAAAAAGAGCACTAATATATCTTTTGTTCGGATTTTGAAAAAAAACTACATTGCATTGTCATCCAGAAAGAGTGTGTGTGTAAAATGTAAGTTCTATCACTTATCCAGAAACAGTATAAAAATAGAAGGCAAAAATTGTACCAGACAAACAATTCAACAAACAAATAAACACAAAC
>CAJHNH020003066.1:75000-77500 GCA_905116865.2 Candidula unifasciata
TGATGTGTATTATCACCACTGTTGCTTATTGCCTATATCGAGAGTGTATATTAGGATGCCAAGCCCATAAACGAAATTATTAACAGGATCAATAAAATTACTCTTAGCTGATGACCATCTTATATCCATCGATGGTGAATGTTAAACAAAGTAATGTGATAATTAACAACGACAAGACAGAAGTAATGTCAATAAGAAAAAAGAAGAACACGAGTTTAGCTATAGAGTGCAAAGTCATTAAATATACAAGTGAGTTTTAATAAATGGGAACAACATTTCCCAACTGGCGTTCAAATTCTATGAAGAAATTAACATCGGTTGCAGTAAACCAATCCAAGCATTTAGGCAGCTAGTATACCCCCACCTCTTCTCAGTTACAGTATTAAACCATTCTGATCAACACATACAAACAACGCATTCAAAGCATATTCATTGGCACTCTATGCAGCAGTGCCATACAATCATGTACAGTCACTCATTACAAACAAGAACAGAAAATTAGTAATGAATGGATGAAGTTTAACCCCACCAGGACCGCACAACGAGCGATAAACACCAGGTGACACAAAGTGCCACAATTCTGATGAGAATCGCACAGGCGAAATTCCAGACAACAGCCGGAAGGGGGGGGGGGGGGGGGGGGCTTTAAAATAACGAAAAAGACGTCCTATTTTGGGATGGTTTTGATACAGAAAAGTTAGTCACTATGGCAATGAGATGTCTGTGAAGGGCTTCAGAACGAGACCACGCAGCCCCACCTAAAACCAGCCAAACCATTCTTGACTGTTGGCTGCGGTGTTGTTTGAGAAGAGATACAAGAGAACAGCTAACGGTAACGCCCTTTAACATGCCGTCAGGTGCGATGATAAACGGTTTCTCTCCGGAACTGTAGGAGACGCATTTCGTAGTGTCTGTAAAATCTAAATGCCTTGAAAAATTGGCTACCTGGCCATTATTAAAAATTGAATTGATGTGAGCTCAGTCTAAAAATTAAATTATTATCGTATGCGGGTGTGAGATTGAACCACGGTAGTAAAGAGTTAAATCTTTAGCAGCATCATCATGATGTAGCATGTCCTATGCAGAACGTCGCTCTCATCACAGTCTGCCTGAAAGAAACTCAGTCTCTCGCCAGTTCTCCCTCCTCATGTGCTTTCTCACCCAAGTAGTCACTTATATACTGTGACCATCTTCTTGTCGGTCGGCCCCTGCCCCTCCTTCCTGGTATCATGGCTTCTGCTATAATTTTTTCCAATCCGTCGTGGCGCTTGATATGACCAAAATATTTCAGCTTCCGAGCCAGGATGCTGTTTATTAGCCAATCTTCCTTGATGTTTAAATTTTTCTTTATAAATCTTCGGCAAGCAAACTAATAACGACAAATAAACAATATGAACACACAATATAAGATTATAAGATGTAATGAAATAGTAGGCACAACTGTAATTATTGTCATCTGCACATACCTAGCCTGATGTCATAAGGCACACCGACATACAGATAAGATTTTTCTTAGGGGGTCTGGACGGGAGAGGAGACGGTGTGTGTGTGTGTGGGGGGGGGGTGGTGGGAGGGGGGGGGGGCTAAGCGCTTACAGCCATAAGCAAAATTAACCAAGTTAATTTTTTTGCAGCTTTTCGTCCTTCACAAACAACGCTCTTGCCACGTATATCAGATTAACTAGCCTCTGAACAGCAGACGATGAGGCAATAACTTGAATTTGTATTTTTTAACATTGCATTTAACCTGAAATGAATTTTAAATTTTTTTTTTTTTTTTTTGCTGTCGTCTGGTCTGCGAAATATTTTACGTACTTTCACTCCATGCAAGAGTGAGTTGACTAGCCGCCATTATTTCTATTCATTTCTACACGGTATAATTTCAGTCGTCACGAAACTTTCTAGTGCCTGCTTTTACGACATTTTTATGATTTTGCGTTGTCTCCTTCTAGAAATGTCGTCCGTTGTTTATGTTTTTATTTTGACTCTGTCTCGTAGCAGCGACACTTATTCTTGTCTCTGTCTTCTAGTGCCGTAAATTGTTTTTTGTTGTTTTGTTTTTGTTGCTTTTGTCTCATAGTGTCGTAAACTGTTTTTGTCTCTGTTTTACAGTGCTGTAAATTATTTTTGCTTCTGTCCTATAGTGGCGTAAATTATTTTTGATTCTGTCTTATAGTGGCGTAAACTGTATTTACCTCTGTATTACAGTGCTGTAAATTGTTTTTACTTCTATCTTATAGTGGCGTTAAACTGTTTTTGTCTCGCTATTATAGTGTCGTAAATTATTTTTGCTTCTGTCTTATAGTGGAGTAAACTGTTTATGTCTCTGCAATTTTCCTACACACACCTTTGTCAATCCGGTTTTTCAGCTTTAATCGTCATAAAACACAGACACATATACACAAACACACACACACACACACCAAAAAAAAACAAGAAAAAAAAACTTTGCAGCTTGATGTGGAGAGTGACCAGCGTGGTGACTTCTCCAACATCAGACC
>CAJHNH020003067.1:0-27612 GCA_905116865.2 Candidula unifasciata
GAAGGTCCGCGGGTGTGATTTACGGCTGAGTCGTTCCGTTTACGAGTGCAATTTTTACAGAAATCCCTGGGGATTTCGCTGGAGCAACTGAGTTCCTCACCGTGCGACGCTCTCGTCAGGTGGCTAGCTGTTCTGCGGAGGGAGATCGAGGCATATGGGAAAAAAAACCTGGTGCAGTAAGGTCGATCCTCTCGACTTTTACCTTTAACATTTCAGACTTCATCAGTTTTGTCTGTAGTATGATCGTCTTTAGCACCAAGACAATTGGCATGAAACAGTAACTGACTTACCTGGTAAACCTTCGGAGGGACGACCTTGTCGTCAGACGCGTACATCTTTCGCCTTTTGCAGAACGAGTAGACCACGGCCCCGACGAGCACACAGATTAGCAGGCCTAACAGGGAGCCCACCATGATGGCGGGGATACTCATTGTGTCCACCATGGCTGAGGGAGAAACGGAGAAAGACATATTAGGTAATAGATAACCAGATTTTAAAAAAAAAGGTCATAAACCGTAAGACGCATATAAGATGATAGATCACGAGACATATAGTAGCTCGTAGATCGCGAAATGCCCGTTAGGTCATAGGTCAGGAGACAATTAATAGGTAATTGGTTTTGAAGCACACATTAGGTAATAGGTTTCAAGACATACAAGAGGCTACAGGTCACGAGACAATATTATTAGGTCATATGTCACGATACACACAGAAGTAGGACATAGGTCACGAAACATATATTTAGTCCCAGACTGCGAGACACATAAAAAGACAAAAGTCACGAGACAAACATCAGGTCGTCATAGCCACCTAACGCTATGGGGGAGAAACACTGTGATGATTTCAGTTGGGTAGGCTCAGTAGGTCATGCACTGTTTTTTTTTTTTTTCTACGTGTGATGAAACGATAAAAGTTGCTCTATAGGTTAGTTGCGTATCCTTTACAGGACGTTGCAGAACCAACCCTAGCAGCCCCTGTCTGTTGTGTGGTTTCTCTAGGCAAATTTACGTCCAGTTGTTTGCCATTGCTTCTGGACGGTCGCCCCCTGATACCACTGTCGAAACCAAAGCAAATCGCATGGCCCGCAGCTGGGTTCGAACCCAGCACACCGGCATTACGAAGCTTTGGCATCGACTTAGCCACAGAGCCGACTTGCTCTATAGAGGAAGGGGAAATTGCGCAGCGGCTAACGGCTTGACTGTCGACACGAAGGGTGTGGGTTGAATCTACACTGAGATGTGTATAATATACTTAGGTTTACAGGCTAAAACCAATACTAGTTAGTTGATTTCATTTTTAACGGAACTGTATTTTTGTTTCTGTGTATATGTACGTAAGAGAAAGAGAAGGGTGAGGGAAAGATAGAGAAAATAACGGGAGATAAGGGAGAGAGTGACAGAAAAATAGAGAGACAGAAAAAAGGAAAAGAAAAGTGCAAGAAAGAGAGATAAAGGAAGAGAATGGCAGAATGGTGAAAGGGAGACTTGTGTAGCATATATAAGACAATCATCAGACAGATAAATATAAAGAGACAGTGATATGTAGTCAGAGAGTAAGAGATAGAGGGGAGAAGGAGAGTAGCAGAGAAAAAAAAAGATAGAGAAAGAGACAGATAGAGAAGCCGAGGACAGACAGAGAAAGGCAGGTAATAAAAAAGTAAAGTAAAGTAAAGATCCCTTTTCACGCCTTTCGGCGCATCGGGCATATGGGCAGAGCGTCCCATATTTTACAGACCATCAGCACTCTGTGGGTAATGTGGTCAGCATTACGCCGGCTGTCTTTACTTTCCCAGGACAGCCCATCCTAGTACCCATTTTAGGCTGGGTCGACCTGCGACGTCCCATACCACGACAAAAATCCACGCAGCCTGCAGTGGGTTTCGCGATATCGAGGATAAAAATAAAGAACAAAGATTGACCGTTCTTTGCTTGTTTTTTCCAAGATTAAACATTGCGCATGCAATTCCCATCTATCATTCTGTCCTTGTTATCTCTTTCCTTTCATTCATTATTTACTTCATACATCACTTCTCGGGATAATCTCAAACAACAACAACAATCACTTATGTATTATGTATGCCCAGGAAGAATGCAAACATCAATACCACATGAAAAATTTATACAAATTGCTATTATGGTAAGTGAGATGCTTGTGAACCGCGTGGCATAGATCCAGATAAAAGAAAGGTTTGCGTACTTGAATTGTCCATACTGTAGTCTGGCCTAACCAATAGAACACTAGGCTCTCAGGCGGAAGACCCAGGTTCAAATCCGAGGTAAGGCTGCCGATTTTTTTTCTGTTGGGGGCAAAATAAAATTCTCACCTGCACGGGTCTCTCTAAAAGACAGACAGACAGTCAGTCAGTCAGTCAGTCAGTCAGTCAGTCAGTCAGTCAGTCAGTCAGTCAGTCAGTCAGTCAGACAGACAGACAGACAGACAGACAGACAGACAGACAGACAGACAGACAGACAGACAGACAGACAGACAGACAGACAGACAGACAGGACAGACAGACAGGACAGACAGACAGACAGACAGACAGACAGACAGACAGACAGACAGGTAGGTAGGTAGGTAGGGTAGGTAGGTAGGTAGGTAGGTAAGTAGGTTAGGTAGATAGATAGTAGATAGATAGATAGATGATAGATAGATGATAGATAGATAGATAGATAGATAGAATAGATAGATAGATAGATAGATAGATAGATAGATAGAATAGATAGATAGATAGATAGATAGATAGATAGATAGATAGATAAGATTAGATAGAAAGATAGATAATTATTTTACGCTTCTGTGTTACTTTATCTAAGGATCATTTTATGTGTATAAAGAAAGAAAGAAAGAAAGACAAGAAAGAAAGAAAAGAAAGAAAGACAAAGAAAGAAAGAAGAAAGAAAGAAAGAAAGAAAAGAAAAGAAAGAAAGAAAGAAGAAAGAAAGAAAGAAAGAAAGAAAGAAAGATAAGAAGGGGAAGACAGAAGAAAGAAAGAAAGAAAAGAAAGAAAGAAAGAAAGAGAAGAAAGAAAGAAAAGAAAGAAAGAAAGAAAGAAAGAAGAAAGAAAGAAGAAAAGAAAGAAAGAAAGAAGAAAGAAAGAAAGAAAGAAAGAAGAGAAAAGAAAGAAAGAAAGAAAGAAGAAAGAAAGAAAGAAAGAAAGAAAGAAAGGGGGAAGGAAAGAAAGAAAGAAAGAAAGGGGGGAAAGAGAGAAAGACAAAGAGAGAAAGAGAGAAAGACAGAAAGACAGAGAGAAAAAAAGAAAGAAGAAAGAAAGAAAGAAGAAAGAAAGAAGAAAGAAAGAAAGAAAAAGAAAGAAAGAAAGAAAGAAAGAAAGAAAGAAAGAAAGAAAGAAAGAAAGAAAGAAAGAAAGAAAGAGAAAAGAAAGAAAGAAAGAAAGAAAGAAAGAAAGAAAGAAAGAAAAGAAAGAAAAGAAAGAAAGAAAGAAAGAAAGAAAGAAAGAAAGAAAGAAAAGGGGGAAGAAAGAAAGAAGAAAGAAAGGGGGAAAGAGAGAAAGACAGAGAGAAAGAGAGAAAGACAGAAAGACAGAGAGAAAGAAAGAAAAAACGAAAAAAAGAAAGAAAGAAAGAAAGAAAGAAAGAAAGAAAGAAAGAAAGAAAGAAAGAAAGAAAGAAAGAAAGAAAGAAAGAAAGAAAGAAAGAAAGAAAGAAAGAAAGAAAGAAAGAAAGAAAGAAAGAAAGAAAGAAAGAAAGAAAGAAAGAAAGAAAGAAAGAAAGAAAGAAAGAAAGAAAGAAAGAAAGAGATCAAGCGAAAACCTAACAAAGAGGAGACAGGATAGAGATAAAGAAAGTAAGAAGAAGAGATCAAACTAAAACATAAATGAAGACATACGTACACCCAAAGGGAAATAGGATGTTTGAGAGGCAGCTGTACAACCAAGAGATGAAAGGGGGTAAAAGAAAGACAGAACCCTGGAGAGAAAGAGAGAAAGAGAGCGAGAGAGAGAAAAACAGAGAGTGTGAGGTGGGAAATTGCGTTAAAACAAAGAAAGAACTGAAGGCACGTGTACAGCGGGTGTAGGTGGAGACTAAACTGTGAAGCCATGAATGATTTAAGAAGGTAATCATTGGAGATAAAAGGAAGTGAGCATTTCTCATGATGAAACCAACGATGTAGCGTCAAGAGAAGCGAGTTGTCGCAGTAACACAGTTAGAGCACTTGCCTGCTAGCACGGTAGCTTTATGCTTGTTTGTAACATCTTTGTACCTGCGCTGCCCGGTCCATCCATCGTAGAAAGTTATAATTGCTTTACTGAAAGTAGAAGTAACATTGTGTAGCAGGTTGTTTGCAGAACGTCGCTCTTGTCATAGCCTGTCGGAAAGTAACTCGGTCTTTCGCCAACCTTTCCGCCTCCTGCACTTTTCTATCCAAGGTGTCATATATTTCTTGTGCTCTTCTTCCTTCTATAAGGTCCCTGCTCCTCTTTCCTGGCATCATACCGTTGGCTATTATTTCCCCCCCCCCCTCCCCCAATCTGACAAGGTGCTTGATATCGCCAAAATATTTCAGTTCCCGAGACAAAATGCTGTTTACTTGTTTATCTTTCTTGATGTTCAGATTTACTATGTCAGTATTTATTTTGTTTTATTTTTGTGTGTTTTGTTTGTTTGTTTGTTCGTGGTATTCTGAGAATCTTTCTATAGCACGTTGACTTAAAGTGTCTCATTTAATGACAGTCCAGGACTCACTTCTGTATGTTGCCTCAGGTAAGAAGACGCGTGGTTTTCTAATTCTGACTGATTTCTTTACTGGTGCTTAACTTTAATCTTTGCTTTGCTATTGCTACCCTCCCGAGGATTTCTATTGAACCGTCTCCGTTGCTGTTTATGAGATATTTAGAGTTTGTGGCATTTTTTTTTCCTTATCATTTATTGTTATTTTTGGATGGCAGGCAGTTGTTTTCTTGGAAATTATTTTTGTGCCCATTAAATTCAGGAACGGGTTTTGATCTTCACTAAATCCACCTAAAATCCACCATCTCATCCATCCTAAAATAGGAAATGTTCAAGGAAGTTAAAACAGGCTGTATGGTATTGGCAAAAGCCTACCAAGTGTCATGTTTTAGATCATTTTGGGTCCACAGTAGTCACGCAGTTATTAGAAACCTATCTGTGGCCCGACTATCTAGAGTTCGGATTACCACCAGGCAAATGTTTTTCCGTGTCTTTCGAAGCTGAAGCAGCTGAAATTTGGTCTCTAGACAATTCATGGCAAGTACAGGTGGCAATTAAAGGCGACAAGTGCGTTGCTGACCCCACCATCAATATAACACCTATTGCTCTTGCTTGTATAAAGACAGCTCCTTATGTCCGAGGACCAGCGTCATGGTAAGTTTCCATTGTACCATTATGTGACCTGGAGGGTGGTGAATGAAAATCGAGTACTGGGATTCGTTTTCGGCGGCGAGGACCTTAAAAAAAACGGCTTTTAGGTAGCAGTATGAGAATCACACAGGGTAAGAGATTGGGGTTTCATCAACCGTTAACATTTCTAACAACAGGACTGGGTACACTATAGCCAACCTTCATTGAGGAGACGGCATACAACTGATTTTTAAATGTACTTTCCATGTTTGCAAAAGTTCTCAAGACATAGACGCATCCTCTAACTCAGGTTGATTACTAGCACTTGTGTAGTATTCGAGGTTTTACAGAAAACAAGTCAACTATAATTGCTTCGTTCCCATGCCAGTTAAAATCATGCGAAATACCCCCAGACGATACAATCTAAGAACTGGTGGGAAACAAAAATTAGTCCCGACAAAATTAAAAAACATGCACACTTGGTTAATGCGTAAGGCAGCTTTAAGAGGTCCCAGAAACCAACAGACGGCACCAGAATTGCAAGTTTTCATTGGCAGCAGGAGTCAGTTACGATAAACTTACGGTACACACGCAATAGTATAGCATAAGGTATTTCACCAGCCAAAACGTACCCGCCTTCCCGCCATTTTTTAAATATTGTTTACTAAAGGAGTGAGGATGTCAAGTCAAAAGCCTGTTAATGCATGATCAAGGATGATGGTATGAGAGAACTTAGACTCAAATTCTGAACATTTCTGGACATATTAACATTAGAAATATGGGTCTTGCAAACCTATGCCCGGACCGCCAAAGACCTGAAAACACTAACAGTTAAACGGCGACTCCCGTTGAAACAGGCATTTACCTTTTTAATTAGAAACCAAAATAAAACGGATGGAATACAGACATAGACACAAGTAGCATGACAACATGTTATACGTGGAGGAAGATGTAGAAGAAGAAGACAGCATTTCATGTGGGTGGAAAAAGAAATTAACTCAAAGAAGCGCATATTAGGGGTTGAGTGATCTCTAGGCATGGCGTCCGCCTCGAGTGCTGGAGGTCCCGGGTTCCGGTCCAAGTGAAGGCTGGGATTTTTTCACGTGAACTTCTTGTTATTTCCCCTGGTTTCCGGGTAGTAAGATCGGACGCCCGTGTGTATTGTTGCGCAGGTAAAAAATTATCTTTGCTGCTGGAAATCGAAAAGAGTAGCATTACAGCGCTGCCTGAGCAAACTCTGGAGTTAAAAATCTACCCAAAGTATTTCAGGATCCTCGCCGGTGCTACAAAGTTGGTGCACTGCGCTGAGATTCTTCGGATTAAGACTTGAGTTAAAAGTAGAACAGAGCACTTATAGGTTACTACCCTTGTGCCTTGATGTTGATCCGTTGCTTAAACCTAAACCTAAACCTAAGCATATGTGAGCGTGAAAATATGACAGAGAGAGGTAGAAACTGATTACTACTGACATTCCCTGCGAAGACGGCTCTTGACAGCGCTGAAATTGTGCCGCACTTTCAGACAAGCACAGATCAAAATTTGCATACCGCCCACAAAATTGGAATTGAAAGTTTTCAAACTCAAATCGCAAGCAGAAATTTTGGATAATGAAATAAAAGTTCTCGAAATAGAACTAGTATGGCTGTTTCTGGGACAAAAGATTCATCCATCAGACGGCAGTTTGTTACTGCCACCACATAATGCATTATCTGAAATATCATCATCAGCATCAGCAGGTGCCATATAGCTTAAGTGTTGTTCCCTAGTCTCAAAGATCGAAGTCCTCTAAGTTCAAGATCAGTTATCAAACAATTATCTGACAGCTACATGTTACTTTTTTAGAGAAACAGAGAGACTTGGCCTTGGTCTTCTGGGTCACCAAGTTCTGCTGCATACTTTGTTCTAAACGTATCGGTGTTTCCTTTGCAGAAAACAAAGCAGGTAGAGGGGGCGACCATGCTGCAAGGACAAGACATGGGATCTACAACACTGCCCAGGATTTGTGCTATGGAAATTAGTTTTTAATTAAGACTACTGGTACTGGCACTTCTGGCAGCTGGCTTAGGCATGGAGGAGTTTGTATGAAGAAAAACCTCATCCCAGCATACAGGCTATTCCTAAAATATAGTATAACACTATTCCCTGGAAAGACGAAAAAGGTGCCAACAAACCATCTAAGACATTCAAGCATCATTTGTGTGGTGTCAAATGCAGTTCAAACCGCAGAAATTATTAAGTTTGTCAATGCTTAATGTAAGGTGGCAGCAGTCAGTTTCATGGGGGCAAAGAATCGAATCCCCACGGTTCTGGAGGAACCGGGGAAGAGCCTCGGCCTCGTCTACGATTCGAAGTTATCTAATAGAGCGGAAGTCCGGCGCACACATAAGTCATTGGCTAAGCCTGCTCGCGATCAAGCGCTGCAGGTAATCGGGAAGTTCAAGGTCTTGCGTCTCCAGTTTATGTTGATTCTAAAGCTCCTTTGGCCGCTACTGGTGTACGAGGTGACCATGACTGTAGTGGAAACGATGGAGAAAAAGATCAACACAGCCATGAGGAAAAGGCTTGGGGCACTGCTTTTCTGACCGATGTGGCTCTGTATTGGAAACAAGCCAAGCTGGTACTTCCGTTCAAGTCAATAATAATAAAGCGTTAAAAGTCGGCAAGGTAAGACTCGCGATGATGTTGCGTGAGTCTTAAGACTCCATGGTGGCAGCTGACCAGTCCGCTCTAAAGACAGGGAAGAAATGGAAAGTTGTAGATGCGATAGAATCTGCCCAAGATGTACTGAAATTGAATAAAGTCATGGGTTACTCACAAACCGACCGACGTGGCGTAGGGCATGGGAAAGTCAGTTAATGGTACAAAGCCGCGGCAATTTAGCGCAGAGACATGGTAATACAGCAGATAAGGGACGTCAAAAACGAGACTCGGGTCCAAACAGTTGCGCAGCAGTCGCAGCAAGGCCAGTGGATCGGCCTGGAGAGCACCTTGCCACGAAAACTCACATGGGGTGAGATCTGGCGAATGGCCCTGCTGCGACTGAGCTTCGTCATTAGATCTGCTTATAATGTATTACCCCTTTTGCACCAACATGGTAAAATGGCATGCGACCGCCGACCCGACATGTCCTCTATGCAGACGCTCGAGCATGTGTTATCCGCGTGCAGAAAAGCCCTAGGCCAGGGCAGAGATACTTGGAGCCACAATAGGCCTAAAAGAGTTAGCGGACATTTTGGAAAAAGCCATTTGAGGGCCAACGGAGGATAAAAATAAAGAACAAAGATTGACCGTACTTTGATTGTTTTTTTCCAAGATTAAACATTGCACATGCAATTCCCATTTATCATTCTGTCCTTGTTATCTCTTTCCTTTCATTCATTATTTACTTCATACAGCACTTCTTGGGATAATCTCAAACAACAACAACAATCACTTATGTATTATGTATGCCCGGGAAGAATGTAAACATCAATACCACATGAAAAATTTATACAAATTGTTATCATGGTAAGTGAGATGCCTGTAAACCGCGTGGCATAGATCCAGATAAAAGAAAGGTTTGCGTACTTGAATTGTGCATACTGTAGTCTGGCCTAACCGTTAGAACACTAGGCTCTCAGGCGGAAGACCCAGGTTCAAAATCCGAGGTAAGGCTGCCGATTTTTTTCTGTTGAGGGCAAAATAAAATCCTCACCTGCACGGGTCTCTCTAAAAGACAGACAGACAGACAGACAGACAGACAGACAGACAGACAGACAGACAGACAGACAGACAGACAGACAGACAGACAGACAGACAGACAGACAGACAGACAGACAGACAGACAGACAGACAGACAGACAGACAGACAGACAGACAGACAGACAGACAGTAGTGGCGACAGCATTAGCCATGCGGCCGTATATCCTCAGGCTCAAAGACACCCTGCCCACACTTAAAAAGTGGTTTTAAAAAGGCAGTAGTTTTCGGTTTGGCAGTCTGTAGCTTATAACTGTGAGTGGGGTAGGGCCACGGTGTGTATTAGTTATAGCCTATATTCCACTGAGGATGTACAAATAGATGTATGGATGTGTGGATAGGTAGATAAATAAATGGAAAGATAAATATATGGAAGGAATAATATATCAAATGTTAAATATATAAGAGGATTCATGGATGAATGAGTGGATGGTTGGGTAGATGGATGGATGTATGGATACATGGATGGATGGATCAATGGATGAGTGGATGGATCGATAGATCGATTGTTGTGTGGATGGGTGGATGGACAGATGGATGGATGAATGAATGGATGGATACGTGGATCGATGGATGGATATAGGGGAGGGTGGGTGGATGGATGTATAGGTAGATCGATGTATGGATGTATAGATGTATCAATAGATGGATGGATGAGTGGGTGATGGATGGAAGGATGGCGCGGTAGATGTGGGGGTGAATGGATGAGTGGATAGATAGGCAGCTGGATGGGCGGATGGATAGACAAATGGATCATTGGATGTTTGAATGGATGGGTGGATGAAAGGTTGGATGTATAGACAGACAGACAGACAGGGTGGATGGATGGATTGAGGAATAGGTGGATAAATGCATGGCTAAATAAATGGATGACTGGATAAATGAATAGATGAATGAATGAAAGAATGGGTGACTGGGTACTTGGGTTGATGCATGGGTGGACGGATGAGTGGGTACATGAGTTGTGCATGGGTGGGTACATGGGTTGATGCATGGGTGGACGGATGACTGGGTACATGGGTTGATGCATGGGTGGACGGATGAGTGGGTACATGTGTTGATGCATGGGTGGACGGATGACTGGGTACATGGGTTGATGCATGGGTGGACGGATGAGTGGGTACATGGGTTGATGCATGGGTGGCCGATGGAGGGGTCCATGGGTGATGCATGGGTAGACGATAGTGGTTTACATGGGTTGATGCATGGGTGGACGGATGAGGGGGTACATGCGTTGATGCATGGGTGGGTACATGGGTTGATGCATGGGTGGACGGATGAGTGGGTACATGGGTTGATGCATGGGTGGACGGATGAGTGGGTACATGGGTTGATGCATGGGTGGACGGATGAGTGGGTACATGGGTTGATGCATGGGTGGACGGATGAGTGGGTACATGGGTTTATGCATGGGTGGACGGATGAGTATGAATGGATGTGTGGATCATTAGATGTTTAAATGGATGGGTGGATGAATCGATGGATGAACGAATATATGGATAGATGAAAGGTTGGATATATGGACAGACAGACAGACAGACAGACAGACAGACAGACAGACAGACAGACAGACAGACAGACAGACAGACAGGACAGACAGACAGACAGACAGACAGACGGGACAGGACAGACAGACAGCAGACAGACAGACAGACAGAAGACGACAGACAGACAGACAGACAGACAGACAGACAGAAGACAGACAGACGACCTCCAGACAGACGAAGACAGACGTTGACCGACCGACCGACCGACCGACCGACGACCGACGACGACAAGTACCGACCGAAAAAAACAACGAATTGACCGAAACGAAAAAAAAAAAAAACGACCGACCGACCGACAAAGAAAGACCGACGCCGGAACCGACCGAACTGCCGACCGACCGACGACCGACCGACAGACCGACGACGAAAAACCGACCGACAAACGACGAAACCGACGACCAGACCGACCGACCGACCGACCGAAACGAAACGAAAAAGACCGACCGACGAAAAAGCTGACCGGACCGATCGACCGGCGAGGAGACGAACGGCGGCCCAGACAGATAGACAGACAGACAAAAGACAGACAGACCAGACAGACAGACAGAACAGACAGACAGACAGACAGAAGACAGACAGACAGACAGACAGACAGACAGACAGACAGACAGTACAGACAGACAGACAGACAGACAGGACGAACCGACGGCAGATCGCAGGCACCGGCAGGCAGGCAGGCATGCAGACCAGGCAGGCAGGCAGGCATTAGGCATGCCGGCCGGCAGGCAGACAGACAACAGAAAGACAGACAGACAGACGGACAGACAGACAGGACAGACAACAGACAGACAGACAGACAGACAGGACAGACAGACAGGACAGACAGACGACAGAAAGATTGGATAAAGAGGACCCGGATAGGATCAGGCAGGCTACGCGATAGATAGATAGATAGATAGATAGATAGAGAGATAGACGAGATAGATAGATGATGGAAAGAAATGGATAGATAGATAGATAGATAGAAAGATAGATAGATAGATAGATAGATAGATAGGATTGACGATAGATAGATAGATAGATAGATAGATAGATAGATAGATAGATAGAGATAGATAGATAGATAGATAGATGAGTATAGATAGATTAGATAGATAGATAGATAGTATAATAGAAAGATAGATAGATAGATAGATAGATAGATAGATAGAAAGATAGGATTAGATAGAAAGATAGAAAGAAAGATAGATAGAATAGATAGATTGATAGATTGATAGATAGATTGATAATCTTTTACGCTTCTGTGTTATTTTATCTAAGGATCATTTTATGTGTATAAAGAAAGAAAGAAAGAAAGAAGGAAAAAAAGAAAGAAAGAAAGAAAGAAAGAAAGAAAGAAAGAAAGAAAGAAAGAAAGAAAGAAAGAAAGAAAGAAAGAAAGAAAGAAAGAAAGAAAGAAAGACAGGGAAAAGAAGAGAAAGACAAAGACAGGGAGAAGAAAGAAAGAAAGAAAGAAAGAAGACAGAGGAGAAGAAAGAAAGAAAGAAAGAAAGAAAAAAGAAAAGAAAGAAAGAAAGAAAGAAAGAAAGAAAAGAAAGAAATAAAAGAAAGAAAGAAAGAAAGAAAGAAAGAAAGAAAGAAAGAAAGAAAGAAAGAAAGAAAGAAAGAAAGAAAGAAAGAAAGAAAGAAAGAAAGAAAGAAAGAAAGAAAGAAAGAAAGAAAGACAGAGAGACAGAGAGAAAGAGAGAAAGACAGAGAGAAAGAAAGAAAGAAAGAAAGAAAGAAAGAAAGAAAGAAAGAAAGAAAGAAAGAAAGAAAGAAAGAAAGAAAGAAAGAAAGAAAGAAAGAAAGAAAGAAAGAAAGAGATCAAGCGAAAACCTAACAAAGAGGACAAAAGAGAGATGAAGAAAGTAAGAAGAAATCAAGCTAAAACATAAATGAAGACATACGTACACCCAAAGGGAAATAGGATGTTTGAGAGGCAGCTGTACAACCAAGAGATGAAAGGGGGTAAAAGAAAGACAGAACCCTGGAGAGAAAGAGAGAAAGAGAGCGAGAGAGAGAAAAACAGAGAGTGTGAGTTGGGAAATTGCGTTAAAACAAAGACAGAACTGAAGGCACGTGTACAGCGGGTGTAGGTGGAGACTAAACTGTGAAGCTATGAATGATTTAAGAAGGTAATCATTGGGGATAAAAGGAAGTGAGCATTTCTCATGATGAAACCAACGATGTAGCGTCAAGAGAAGCGAGTGGTCGCAGTAACGCAGTTAGAGCACTTGCCTGCTGGCACGGTAGCTTTATGCTTGTTTGTAACATCTTTGTACCTGCGCTGCCCGGTCCATCCATCGTAGAAAGTGATTATTGCTTTACTGAGAGTAGAAGCAACATTGTATAGCAGGTTGTTTGCAGAACGTCGCTCTTGTCATAGCCTGCCGGAAAGTAACTCGGTCTTTCGCCAACCTTTCCGCCTCCTGCACTTTTCTATCCAAAGTGTCATATATTTCTTGTGCCCATCTTCCTTCTAGTCGGTCCCTGCTCCTCTTTCCTGGCATCATACCGTTTGCTATTATTTTTCCCCCAATCCGCCAAGGCGCTTGATATCGCCAAAATATTTCAGTTCCCGAGACGAGATGCTGTTTACTTGTTTATCTTCATTGATGTTCAGATTTTACTATGTCAGTATTTATTTTATTTTCTTTTTGTGTGTTTTGTTTGTTTGTTTGTTCGTGGTATTCTGAGAATCTTTCTATAGCACGTTGACTTAATGTGTCTCATTTAATGACAGTCCAGGACTCACTTCTGTGTGTTGCCTCAGGTAAGAAGACGCGTGGTTTTCTAATTCTGACTGATTTCTTTACTGGTGCTTAACTTTAATCTTTGCTTTGCTATTGCTACCCTCCCGAGGATTTCTATTGAACCGTCTCCGTTGCTGTTTATGAGATATTTAGAGTTTGTGGCATTTTTTTTCCCTTATCATTTATTGTTATTTTTGGATGGCAGCCAGTTTTTTGCTTGGAAATTATTTTTGTGCCCATTAAATTCAGGAACGAATTCTGATCTTCACTAAATCCACCTAAAATCCACCATCTCATCCATCCTAAAATAGGAAATGTTCAAGGAAGTTAAAACAGCCTGTATGGTATTGGCAACAGCCTACCAAGTGTCATGTTTTAGATCATATTGGGTCCACAGTAGTCACGCAGTTGTTAGAAACCTATCTGTGGCCCGACTATCTAGGGTTCGGATTACCACCAGGCAAATGTTTTTCCGTGTCTTTCGAAGCTGAAGCAGCCTGAAATTTTGTCTCTAGACAATTCATGGCAAGTAAAGGTGAGAATTAAAGGCGACAAGTGCGTTGCTGACCCCACCATCAATATAACACCTATAGCTCTTGCTTGTATAAAGACAGCTCCATATGTCCGAGGACCAGCGTCATGGTAAGTTTCCATTTTACCATTCTGTGACCTGGAGGGTGGTGAATGAATTTCATAATTTCTCAATCCTCGAGTACTGGGATTCGTTTTCCGCCGCGAGGACCTAAAAAAAAGCGGCTTTTAGGCAGCAGTATGAGAATTACACAGGGTAAGAGATTGGGGTTTCATCAACCGTTAACATTTCTAACAACAGGACTGGATACACTATAGCCAACCTTTATTGAGGAGACGGCATACAACTGATTTTTAAATGTACTTTGCATGTTTGCAAAAGTTCTCAAGACATAGACGCATCCTCTAACTCAGGTTGATTACTAGTACTAGTGTAGTAGTCGAGGTTTTACAGAAAACAAGTCAACTATAATTGCTTCGTTCCCATGCCAGTTAAAATCACGCGAAATACCCCCAGAAGATACAAATCTAAGAGTCCAAGTTCAAGATCAGTTATCAAACAATCATCTGACAGCTACATGTTACTTTCTCAGAGAGACAGAGAGACTTGGTCTTGGTCTTCTGGGTCACCAAGTTCTGCTGCATACTTTGTTCTAAACGTATCGGTGTTTCCTTTGCAGAAAACAAAGCAGGTAGAGGGGGCGACCATGCTGCAAGGACAAGACATGGGATCTACAACACTGCCCAGGATTTGTACTATGGAAATTAGTTTTTAATTAAGACTACTGGTGCTGGCACTTCTGGCAGCTGGCTTTGGAATGGAGGAGTGTATATGAAGAAGAACCTCATGCCAGCATACAGGCTGGGATCCTCACGGTTTCCTCTAATATAGTATAACAGTATCGCCTGGAAAGACGAAAAGGGGGCCAAAAAACCATCTTAGAAATTCAAGCATCATTTGTGTGGTGTGGAATGCAGTTCACACCGCAGAAATTATTAAGTTTGTCAATGCTTAAAGTAAGGTGGCAGCAGTCAGTTTCATGGTGGCAAAGAATCGGATCCCCACGGTTCTGGAGGAACCGGTGAAGAGCCTCGGCCTCGTCTACGATTCGAAGTTATCTAATAGAGCGGAAGTCCGGCGCACACATAAGTCATTGGCTAAGCCTGCTCGCGATCAAGCGCTGCAGGTAATCGGGAAGTTCAAGGTCTTGCGTCTCCGAGGCCTGACATAGTTCTGCACTCTGCGAAAAAACGCCAACTTATCCCGATGGAGCTGAACGTGCCGTTTGAGTCGTGAATGGACGAAACTCATCTGTACAAGTTCGAGAAGTAGGGGGATCTCGTAGCCGGTTTAAGGAGAGACGAGGCGTGCATAGTAAAAATCTTCGCTGTCGAGGTAGGCAAAGAGGTCTTATCTTCACTTCCAATAACAATGTGCTAAAGCAGCCGGGCTTGCGAGTAAACGAGCGTAAACGGTACTAAAACAACTGGGCGAAGCTGCTGAAAGAGCTTAAAGCTGACTCTGGGCGCAACGGAACGTCGTGAGGGATGGGCCTCGGTAGACTGGTCCGAGTCCCTGGTGAAAGAGAACGTCTTATCCCTTTAGGCCAATTTGTCCGATAAATGTCTGCCAATTGGCAAAATCTAACAATTGTCCGATGAACCAACCAAAAAGCCTGCCAATCTGGTCGTGAAGTTAGTCAGCTAAACTAACTTGCTACAGCAGCGACAATATAACACTAAATCTCACAGCACCTGTTAGTCACGATATTGTCTTGTCCCTATCGAGTTCGATGAAGTGCAGCAGGGAAAGATCGGGGCCTGGCTTGATGACCCTTCGAGATTGTTCAGCAAAGCAATGGGCCAAAACAATTGTCGACTAATGATCTATACTGATGACCGGTGGACCCCTGTATGTATGCTCGTGTGTGGAGTTCTTATTATTATTGTTGGATACACGTGGTAGGGTTGGGTTTCAAGCATAAACATCTCTTAAATCAGCTTTGGCGTCTCTGGCTTAGGTGTTGCCAGCGCACCTAATAATTCCGAAAAATCCGGTTCGATTCCAGCTGCAGGCAATCTAGCAGCAGACCGGGTTGCGTCGATTTCCAGGTTGATATGTAGGGCCGACCATAGAGGAAAAAATTACAAACTACTGAAAGTAGTTTCGCAAAAGCTATTGCTGTCAAAGATGCTGATGCGACGAGGTTGGGTTCGAACCCGCATTAAGTTTTTTTTTTTTTTTTTTTACTGTAGTTAAAAGAGGTTCATAGTTGCCAATGTGCGGTATAATTTTATGGCGAATTTCTTCGTCTGTAATGTGATTGGACTGAATTCCATCCACAAAATTGAAGAAATGGCACCGGATAGAACGTAACGGAGGAAAAGACAACAAACTCTATGTGACATACAATGGCACAAAATGACAATGATGATGGCTGTGATGAGATGATGATGTCGATGATAAAAAGAGAATAGCATTATGTGTCTAATACATCAGTGATATGGAGGGTGGAAAGGGGGTGGGGGGTGGTCTATACTCATTAACTTAGTTAATGCTTTGCTGCAAGCTAACTACCAATGGCTATTTTCAAAGCAAGAGGGTCGTATACTGGAACGTTCTCTATTGAAAAGCAGAATATTCTGAACTTTCTTTGACCAACAGCTAACCGAAAAGGTATATTGTTTCCTTACAAATAAAATCAGGTTTTATATAAATTGTTGCTTTAAAAAAATACTTTTAGGACTATTTTCGTTGGATGCTTGGTACAGTAGAATCAGTAATGGGTATTTACAAATATTTAACTATGATTTATATTATAACTAATTCAAAACATTAGTGTCAAAAAGATTATTTAACATTATCTATTTATACGGTCAATAAATTATAATTCAATGCGTCAGTTGTTGATGCAACGGACAAACGAAATCTTTCCCTACGGATGACCATTTTGTATTATTGCTTTTATTTGGGCTCGTGCTTATGTTACAAACATTTAAAAAAATTATGCTAGGGTTTAATTTTGATTTGAATCGTATATTAGGGTCAGGTCTTTTTTTTTTCTGGCCAGGTCTTTTTTCGCGTTAGGTCGTATTTTCGTTGAAACACTGTTCTAATCGTTCTTTGCCACAGTGCTGAATTAAGGATAAAAGTGGGTGCAAAAAAAAAAAAAAAAAAGAATAGATTATTAGAGGATTATTTTGAACAACCCTCTGCATATAGAGTGTTCTAGAACTTATGTTTTTTGTCCTACTCTTGCTCAAGCAGCTCGTGACAATATCCTGAAACCCCAACAATTCAAAAGCCTCAAGTTTATGCATTAATTTTTTTAGCCAAGTGTCCACATTTCCTCACCAAACAGCAATGTCTTGAACACACACGATCCACAAGGAGCCTCAATTTCCGTTTCTGTCTTGTTTGTTTATAGAGATATTTTTGTTCTATGTTATTCCATGCGCTTGGTGCCATCTCCATTCTTTTAACCCTCCCATCACGTGGGGCAGAATAGGTGTATTTATATCAACTCCCCGTTATCCAGCTATGACTCGACGGTTCTGACTTCATCGCAAAAGGATCTCCTCATAAGTGTCTCCTTTCTGTGCCTCCTTACAGACAGCAATCACACATCTCGCACACTCATCAAATGCAGAAGGCTTGCTAGCGGTACTAACATCAGTAGTCTGGTTCTAGAATTATTATTCATGGTAGATGGAAGTAGCAGTCACAATAAACCAGCAGGTGCACATGCATTATTGCATAAGGTAGATGCCAATTATGTGGCCACCAGCCAGTCAGCATTTTCTGAATCTGCAGTTTACAACACGTCTCTGAGAGAACAGTCAGTTAACATCCCCATGGAATTCACAACTCACAGTATCGCACCATGCATTCAATACTGGCTCCGGAACCGGATTTCGCCTTTATTTCGTTTATTGTCTCATTGAAAAGTTAGAACGCTGGGCTCTCAAACCCGGGACCTAGGTTCGAATCCTCAGTATGGATGGAGATTTTTTTTCTTTTGGAAGCAAAATAAGATTTTCAAAACAATGATTCCCGTAATGAATTTAAATAATGCGGACACAAACAATACATTGAACAATTTATTGCCAGGCATATTTCGCTGTATCTCGTCAGGTGCGTTACTACAGAGTTACATCAACATAAAATAAAGCACAAAACTGAATAAATCCAACTGAAATGCGAATAGTTCCTTCCGATACATTGTGTGTGTTAATGGCAGCCGGAAGCTCACCGTAGTCACATGACTTATCAGGGTAACTTCAAATTTACGATAAATTCCGTCTGCTTACAAAGGAGGGGGTTTTTGATTTTTTATTGTTAAAGCGTAGGCGATTCTTAAAAGTCTCCTGTTCGGAGTGTGGTAAACCACACGGAAAGCACTGTCTGTGTCAATTATGTGTTTGGAATTCAGTAGATACCGTCCTATGGAAGAAGCGGGTTCTTTCCTCTTGACTGGTCTCGACACCCTTGAAGAATCACTGAACTGTGTATGTAGCCATCTGGGTATGTGCTCTGCCATTCAAATAGATGTAGATAGATGTAGCGTCTTTCTGCCAGGTTCTGGTGAGTGTGTGAGATACTGAACTATGTACGTCAACGCTTATCAGCTCTACACGTGATGATAATGGTGTAGGGTGATCTAATCCGTGTTGGTCGTTAATTAAAACAACGCTGTCGCACTAGTGGCTTCAAGGCTATGAATGCAACTTCGTCATGCCGATATGCTTTTTTCGATTAGGGTGTAGTCTACTACTGCCACCACCACCATCACCACCACAACAACAACAACAGTAACAACAACAACAACAACAACAACAACAACTACTACTACTACGACGACTACTACTACTACTACTACTACTACTACTACTACTACTACTACTACTACTACTACTACTACTACTACTACTACTACTACTACTACAATTGCTATTACTACTGTTCTTCTTCTTCCATTGCATCTCCCAGTGCTTTTTCTTCTTCTTCTTCTTCTTCTTCTTCTTCTTCTTCTTCTTCTTCTTCTTCTTCTTCTTCTTCTTCTTCTTCTTCTTCTCCTTCTTCTTCTTCTTCTTCTCTTCTTCTTCTTCTTCTTCTTCTTCTTCTTCTTCTTCTTCTTCTTCTTCTTCTTCTTCTTCTTCTTCTTCTTCTTCTTCTTCTTCTTTTTCTTCTTCTTCTTCTTCTTCTTCTTCTTCTTCATTTTCTTTTTCTTCGTTGACATGTGGCTTTGGTCATTGTGTCTGACCCAGCCTTAAGCCTTATGAACTGACAGTTATTTCTGACACATATGTTTTTGAATGTCAGAAAGCCAAACTGCCCAACATTCTATCTTTGGCCTCCTTCTTGCATCTCTTTCACCTGAAACCATCCTGTCGTCACCATGATCTCTACATTTTACCTACTCATGATGTACAGGTGTATTTTTGTTTTCGTTGTAAACTGCCCTTGACTCCCAGCCTCAACTGGGTACAAGATGCTGCCCTGGGAAGTACAGGAGATCCATGAGATGTCGATCACATCCCCCATCGAGAGTCCATTGCTCTATTTAAATATAGCGAAAAGATTTCAAACCAATCAAAAATTAGAACCAGTCAGCTTTACAATATCACGAACACAAACGACAAGTGAGAGCCTTCATCAGCACGTACATACAAATATAGAACATACATTAAAAATATAGAAATTGAACTACAGTTTGATTCACCCAAAGCGTTAAAAAAAAAGTTCAAAGCTTACCTATTCTCAGATGATTAACATTTCTAAAAAATGTTCTTATTGTATGTAGGGGCAATTATTGCCCGTCTATTCTCATTACTTCACTCTTTATTCTTTTTTGCTTAAATTGTTTTACTGACATGACGTTCTGTCCAAATATGTGATGTCTCTATTGACTTATACATTCTATATTCGCTACTAGCTGCAGTCTTTCTGTATTGATTTACACCACTTTCGAAAGTCCTGCCACAACCTGACCTATTGATTGTCGCAAATAGCGATGACCGCAGTCGAACTGATTTCAACAAGGAAATTAACACAATACAGATGTGTCAGCACTGCAGGGATCAATGTACAGTATAAATTTATTTATTTCTTTTTTAATTTAATTGATTTTTTTCTCTCCAGATTTTCTTCTCTCTTTCCCCATCGTTCCTTATTTTATCTTTCATTTCAACTTTTCCTGTGCCAAGTTTTTAAATTTCAGTTCTGTGATCTTTTCTTTTCATTAGTTCTTGTTTACGATTCATGTTATTTTCGTGTTGTTAACATTACCCTTCTCGTCCTTTTTAGGATGAAATTTTTCGTTTTTTGAAGACCTACTCTGGCTTTTTCCAGGGGCCGCAATATAGCCTGGCCATAAATATTGCCTAAAAGCTGAACGCGGTTTCTGGGACCTCTCCACGGTGATCCTCACTCACATGGTAGCACATTGTGTCATCAGGTGTTTATCGCTTGTGTGATGTCCTGGTGGGGTAGAAAGTCAGTCAGTAAGTCAGTCGTGTTGTTTCAGATCGAAACTTTCGGTTGGATTTCCGCACTTTCTCCTTCTTTGAGCTTCTTGCGCATAGTCTGTGTAATGATATTCACCCCTTTACAGATGGCATGAACATCCGGCCATCATTAAAATCCTATATGTCAAAAGCTCTGTTTGCTTCTGTGTTTTGTGTGTGTGCCAATGAGGGACTGTGAGTAATCAAAGTTGGAGAAAACTTAAATCCACAGAAATTACGATTTTGAGAAGAATGTTTGAACTAGCATGGACAGAGAAAAAATAAGAGCTAGTTATTAAGAGCAGGTGTTTCCCGGTCACTTAACGAATTCTCATGGAAATGACAAACGCAGTTTTCGAGGCAAATCAACGCGTGACAATAGCCAGTGCCAGCCAATGTGCACTGGATTGCAGTCTGTTCCTCCCCCGCTGCTTAGCGACAGAAATGGTTTATTATGATGATCAACGTTTAATCGCGAATTATATTTCAAACAACCCAGTACATAGGACAACAGCTTACTTCTTTAAGGTAAGGTACGTGTTCTAGTTATCTGGTATACGGTTGAATGTGGTTCGTGCCTTGAACTTATATTGGATTAGCGCCCAACAGTCTAGCTCTGAATCACTGGATATCAATATTTAGGACTGAATGTTACCACTAGATTCTATATATATAAACATACACACACACACACAGAGAAAATGAAACTGCGGGATTAAGGAAAGAAGATGGAAATGACCTGGTGTAAGCTGCATACGAAAGCAAAAAATGGGACGACTTGGCGTGAGTTGTTGAGCTTCACTGGGGGATAAAGCGCAGAAAAGGAAGTCTGCCTTAAGCTCTATAGATGATGGGTGTGATTTCAGACTGTGTCCTACAGTTTGTAAGTGTAATTTATTTAGAGATAACTCAAACTAAGAAGTTTCACGCGTTGTGTGAATCTTCCTCTGCTCAGACACTTCTAGTATATGCAGTTCCAAGAAGATAATTTTACAGGAGATACGAGGTTTCAGAATTACAAGTGAGTAACTGAATTTTTCTACGGTACGAGATTTGATACGTTGTATCATTGCATAATAAATATTGATATAATATCCAATGAACGACATTGGGGGGAGGGGGCTTGAGTATGGTACCACACATCTATAGCTCTTTACTTGTGTGCGGACAATGCCGAATCTCAAAAAAATCATTAGAGAATTGTGCAGGGGGAGAGACCAATGGAAATGGCAGACACTCAACACTCAGAGGAAATGCAGAACTGACATATAGTCATATGCTACAGGTACAATCAGAATTAGAACTCCGTGTTAGCTGCTGAAGATGGGCACCCAGAACTCCCCGCAAGCTGCTGAAAATGGGCACCTGTAACTCCGCGCTAGCTTCTGAAGATGGACACCTAGAACTCCGCGCTAGCTGCTGAAGATGGGCACCTAGAACTCCGCGCTAGCTTCTGAAGATGGACACCTAGAACTCCGCGCTAGCTGCTGAAGATGGCACCTAGAACTCCGCGCTAGCTGCTGAAGATGGGCACCTAAAACTCCGCGCTAGCTGCTGAAGATGGACACATAAAACTCCGCGCTAGCTGCTGAAGATGGGCACCTAGAACTCCGCGCTAGCTGCTGAAGATGGGCACCTGTAACTTCGCGCTAGCTGCTGAAGATGGGCACCTGTAACTCCGCGCAAGCTTCTGAAGATGGACACCGGGTGTTTATGGGAATATCTCAAGTCCTGTAATGTCAGTTTTTACGTCAACTCAACTTAATTCAACGTTATAGTATATTTTTTAGACCACAAATGTCAGTAAACAGTATTCGGTCAAAACAACGCCTTGTAAAAGCATAGCTTATCGACCCGACGCAGTTCATAAAACATCCTGTGGACATAGCTAGAACTTGGCTCTATAACAACCATTAAACACACAATTTAACGGCCCAGCTTGCCAACTGTTTTCTGCATAAAAATCATTTCACATGGACTTCGATGGGCCGCTCCACTACAATCTAGCCAATGTTTCCACTGGCTAATTCTGCACGCGCGGTCAAGCGTGAGTAGAAATTGAGCGCTAGGTCGTGTATTGTGATATATTTATGCTCGTGAACTTTTATATCAAACGAATTTTTTGTGTAACTATTTTTTTAAACTACGCATTAAGTGTAGTTTTTAGCATATATATATCTGTGTGTGTGTGTGTGTGTGTGTGTGTGTGTGTGTGTGTGTGTGTGTGTGTGTGTGTGTGTGTGTGTGTGTGTGTGTGTATTTAATACCCTTATTAATTGTTTCGCCAACTCAAGCGGTTGGTATTTTAGATTTTTCTATAGCATTCATGTCGCCTGCATTTGAAAGTTGTGCTTTCTCTCTCTCCAAGTCGTTTTTGTTGGCATTTCTCCAGACGATAATGTTCTACTGTGCTACAGATAGATACGGAAATCACAGCTCATGGAGATTTCAAATGTGACCGTTAAAGTTGAGAAGTCTCCCACATTTTGATAAGGACCGTTCTTTACATCAGTGACCGGGTCGCCCATTGGCTCTCCGTTAGACGACTTCGTCTCCGGTTGTGGCAGTTTTTAGGTCTGCCTCCTCTGATCGCATGAACACTGCATGAGTCATTTTCATGGCTGTTTGTGGCGTGCCATGCTAAGCTACTTTATATGGCTCACAAAACCTAGCCACAGTTATAAAAGCTCCCTCTTGGGAGTTGCTGTTTGAACGTGACGATTACACACATAGAAACAAAAATTTTCAGCCAAAACACCAAGACTTTTCACTCTCAAAGACTTTCAATACCATGTTAGTCTGCTGATCAGATTGAGACAACTGCATATATGTTTTCGTGTGTATAAATGCGAAAGACAGTGAATGAAATGACGAAGTGACAAATGGAATATTTCGATCACACTGAAAACATACCATAATCATTATTATGTTGTACCATTATAACTATTATAGGCTGTTGGTACAGTCTTTGATTACGTTATATCCTTCCAATCCTTTCGATATTGTGGATGGAAGCCAGAAAAGATATCAAACGGAAAGCAAAACCAGTTAGCTTCATATGATCACAAAAGACATGTAAACGTTGCGGCCAGAAAACCGTCATCATCACTTACATGAATATACACTAACACAAACACGAACAAGAATAACCAAAATCACTTAACTGAAGTGTCTCCGAGAGGAATCACATATCTGTCTGGTCAGCTGAATCTCTGACACGTGTGTGACCACCAGAAACAATTAAAAAAAACTATGAACTGCAACAGCCGTATTCGTACTCGTCATTTTCATTAAACCAGCCCAGCGCCTTTGGCCTCTCTCCGCAACGTTGATTTCAGTGTTCCCTTTTAAAAGACATCACCCTGTTATAAAACGCTAACTGGATGGGACAGCAGAAAGCAGGCTAACTAGAGGTTTGAGGTTTTGAACAACGGATCAACATCATGGCACACAGGTGTAACCCATAAGTGCTCCGTTTTTCTTCGAACCGAAGTCTGAGTGCGAAAAAGCTCAAGGCAGTGCAGAGGCTCTGTAGCCCCGGCGAGGATCTTGAAATACTGTGAGTGGATTTTTAACTCTAAATTTTGTCCAGGCAGCGTCGTTAGGCTACTCTTTTTGATTTCCAAATGACACGGGATTTTTTATACGTGCGCGACCATGCACACGGGCGTCCGATCTCACTACGAGAGACCACGTGCAATTACTAGAAGTGCAAGTATACGTAAAAAAATTCCAGCCCTTACCGGGGATTGAACTCGGAACCTCTAGCACTGGAGGCGGACACCATGCCTCGAAACCACACAGCCCCATGAACTAGAGGTAGCGAGAGACATAAGTTGCACAAGTTGGAGGTTAACTTTGAAAAATGGCAGAATAGACATCTGCTAGCGTGAGCAACCAGAACGGGAGACAAAGCGTGCTGGAGATCCAACTTACAATGCGGAGACGGCACTTGACTTATCCTAAATTGGATGTTTTACCATTTACGGTCGACGGCAAAAAGCTGTTGCAACAAACTCTGCAAGAAATAGCGGCGATTGTTGGGATTACGTCGGGAAAGCAAACAAGATTATTATCTTTTTTTTTTTTTAATTCATCCTAAAGGATTAAGGATTGTCTTGCAGATTATGAGATAGCGCGTTTGCTTAATCCAACAGAAATCCTAATTTTCAGTTTTTCGTAATTAGAAGATTATCACTGCATCAGTTTTTAAACTATTATTATTATTTTGGGTGAAGTCAATTAGAATAAATTGCTAATCTGTCGAGTGGCTGTAGTATTCTTATAATTCTTCGACAGATTCACATCTTTACACCTTTTATATAATTTCTCTCTGATCTACTAACTCTTTCGTGTTCGCATCATTCTTCTATAAACCACATCTCTGTAGCTTTCCTATGATCTACTCAGTATTCTACTGACTGTCAATGATGATCACACCTCATTCTTCAACAGATCCACATCTTTACAGCTTTCACATGAACTACATCCGGATCTAATTACTGTCTAAGATGTTCTCATTACACTTCTATAGAACATAATTCTGCAGCTTTCAAGGGAAAGGCGAGACGGGTGTACAATCATACAGTAACTGGTATCATCAGAGCTGGTACTCTTCGCCTACTGTTGAAGATGGGGACGGAGCGCTTATGGGAGTATCCCAAGTGTTGTGATGTAAGATTCTCAATTCAACATTTAACATTTTGCAGCTTTCACATGATCTACTCTCTGATATACCGACTGACTGTCAAAGATGTTCTGATCACTCTTAAAAACACGCAAAACATGAAAAACACGTCTCTACAGCTTTCATCTGATCTATTATCTGTTACAGATAAAATTATCAAGACTACGCCTTGATAGCAACAAGTCAGAAAGAATTACAGGAAATGATAGACATTGTGATGGTAGAAAGTAGAAGAATGTGCCTCAGTTTAAATAATAGAAAGACAGAAGTAATGGTGGTATCAAGGAAAAGAATTATTCCTAAATGTGTAATAAAAACAGACAAAAACTGTATTTTATAAAACGAAGAACATCTTATGCAATATATCTCTGTCATTAAAAGTTAGAAAAAGAATTGATTGCTACATACATCTAGTTTTGACATATGGCTGTGAGCCCTGGAAAATCAATAGGCAGGCCAAACGATTTCTTGAGGCCCTAGAGATGTGGTTTTACATAAAAAATGCTTAACATACATTAGACAGCCAAAAAAGAGCGACCAAGAGGTTTTGAAAGATGCTGGAGCCCAAAAGACAACTTAACACAGACATCAGAAGGAGACAGTCATTATTTTCGGCCATGTAATGAGAAAAGGGAAAATGGAACATGTTGTGACCACTGGAAAGATATGTGGAAAGAGAGACTGAGGAAGACAACGAGAGAAGATTCTTGACAGTCTTGTTGCGTGGCATGGAGGTGTGTCGGCACACGAACTGATATTTGCTGCAGAAGATCGCATATTGTGGAGAGGGCTAGGTACCTGATGATGATGAATATCTGATACCCTGACTGTCAACGATGTTCTCATGACACTTCTTTAAAACACACCTCTCTAGCTTTACTAAACTCTACTTCCTGATCTAATGACTGTCTATGATGATGCCATAAGTTTTCGACGGAATCACATCTTTACAAACCCAACTCCATCCCATCTAATCTGATGAGAAATAGGAGTATAATACGGAGTAAACTCTGTTTGTCGCCCTTTAATTTAGCGCCAAATAGAGGCGATTATTGGCTAATAAACCATGGTAGGTAACGACTAACGATCGACCGATGGGCTGCAATTAGACGGCGATTGGTGATCAATTGCCCATGAAGTCAACTACTGCATTACACGAACTGACGCTCTCTTCCCAGCAGGGTACATTTTGCAGTGTATAATTTGTACCGTAACCGCTTCATCTAAATAGAGTTTAGTCACGTTAAACGTGACTGTTGCGTCGATCCTACCGTAATAAAAAAATAGTGAGACGTCTTCACGATGTAGGTTGGCTGTAGTGGATATGACAATGGACTAATAACTGTGACCAAGAATATGACATGGTGATGTCCTAGTCCCTTCCACGGTGCCACTCTTGTTTCATTGCCAGAGAGCTATGCCGCCCGTTGCATGGCTGAGAACATTGTACATCAATGATTATGAAACACAGTCACTGTGACAATACGCTCGGTGTTTTCAGAATGTCTTTCCTCAACCTACTTTTATTTCTTTGTATTTTGAAAGTATACAGGAAAATAGGGATTTGGATACATCCTTAATCTAAGTAAGACGACCACATCAAACCTTTAATTCTCCTGGACCGTTGGTCATATCAAGCACTAAAACTTTTTCCCAGATGTTAAGTGTTAAGGTACAGAGATAAGACTGACCAAGCAGACTTACTGACTGGAGATTTGCACACCATTTGTTGGTGTCAGATATTTATCTCCTAGCCAGACCTTCAGGAACAGATAACAAGGGCTAATTGCCATTATCTCCCCCTGAGGTTACCTAAACTGGAGTGCCGGTCAGATCGTCAATATTGACACAGTGAGCTGAAAGTGTTGGCAGAAGAATTGACAAAGTCTGATTTTATTGTGATGACAGGTGAAGTAGACTGGAGGTGTGACTTGGCCTATTAGCTTTGACCAGCTTAATTAAACCTGTAGACTGGAAACTGGAAACTGGATGTAGAAACAAAAATGTCAAATTTAGACCTCGTTCAGCTGCCTGCTGGCTTGCTATATTGAGGTCGGTTTCTTTGTGGTTTGATTCTAGATTCTGAGTTCCTTGTGGTGAATATTTTCACCTAATTTTGGTTCCTTGCTGCGTTGGTTTTGATTGGGAAACATGCCTGGCTGGTCTGTCTGGTTTGCTGGGTTTCCTCGCGTCAGTGTGGGAGAATGGGCGGGGCTGCTGAGGTTCGGTTTGGGTTGGCTCGTTGTGTTTCTTCGCGTCGGTGGGCTTGGCTTGTTCCTCAAATATGGCGGTCTGGTCCGGCTGGGTTTGGTGTTGTCAGCTGCTGGGTTCTACTGGCTTCTGGATGGGTTAGTGCGGGAAACTACTTTGTCTGTGATGTCATTCCTAGTTCCCTTCGAGCAGCGTTTAGTTTCTTATGGGCTAGGGTTGCGTCATACATCATTGTTTTGTTTCTGCTTTCCCTGGAACTGAGCGTTGCGGCTGGGAGGGATCGCTCCCTTGAAATTTCTTTCTGGCAGAGCTTTATTCTGTATCTGTCGTTGAAAAGC
>CAJHNH020003067.1:32943-55443 GCA_905116865.2 Candidula unifasciata
TCTTCTTCCTCTTGGCTAAACACTCTGACGGAAAGTTTTGATTGTTCGTTCACTTCCAGGGTTTAATCTTGTTACAGATGTTAAATTTGTGTACACAACCGTTTTACAGATCTGACTTATTTGTAAAAAGACTGTTGGTTTCACGCCTCCGACGCAGAAACACTCCAACTTCTATGAAAACACCAATAATAATTGGTTGCGTTTTACGACGCTTGTTGCCCCCACCTCCCTCCCCCCCCCCCCCCCCCCCCCACCTTTTTTCCCCGGTTCCCCCAATGATCCCTGGAATTCACACGGGGAAAAATGAGAGTTAACGAGTAAGGCAGTTTTCGTCGTATGTTTGTTTTTCAAATTTTGATAAACGCACTGATTTGCAAAATAAAGACTGGCTGCATAAAACTGCACCGAGAACAACCACAATTTTCCCTCCTAATTTCCACTTCTGACTTGGCAGTTCTTTGTAATTACATGCCGTTAAAACTTCCTGCGCTGTGTATTTACCCTTTGTCATTGGCGGCTCCTCTTATTAAATAACACAATATTCAGGGCAACGGAATGCAGGGAAACGGTTTGAAAACGGCCTGATATAGCCGCAGAAAAATTATGCTTGCTATAAAATATATTATTGCAGAGCATTCTGAACTGCGTGGCGTGACACATTACTGTGTCGGCTGCAGACTAAAGATGGGTTATAAAGCGTTAAACAGTTGTATGTATCTGTTGCAAAAGGTTATACGCCTTTACGGAGTGAAAAATGGTTCTTTATTTTACTAATAAAAACAATTTAAGCCCTAGTTTTCAAGCATAATGCAGAGGCTAAATTATTTTTGTTTTTAAAGTGTCGGGAGCCTCAGTGATGTAATGGTTAGAATTTGCAATAGGTCGGATTTTTTCTTCTTTTTTTTAAGATGATTTTGGCCTTGGCGCTCAGATACACACAGCCTAACGTGGCTACCAGAAAAGGTACGGGGAAGTAAAAGTAGCAGCGTTATATTGACCACATGATCCATCGAAGGTGTATCAAATATAAGTCTGCAATTTGAATGACAACATGAGTCTAAAACCCCAGCACGTTGCTCCATTGGCGTGAAACGTGCTTTTTTTTTAGTCTGTAGAAATTTTGTCACCAACAACAACAGTTTGGAAAGCTCTGTATTAATGAATTGTCCGTACGTGGCGAAAGGGCTCCGTGTTAGTCTATCGATTTCTGATTCTGAAATAACGTTATTAGTTCCTAGAAATGTTATACTGTTCCGAGATGGAGCAGATTTCCAGCCAGTGTAATCGGTTTCACCGTCCTGACATTGGCTTTCACGGGCTGTGGATGTTTACACTGCTCCCAGATAAAAAATTGTTTTTTTTTTCAGGCGATCGTTCGTTCGTTCGTTCGCTCATTAATTAATTTTAGCTATAGTTTTTCCCTCATTTATTCGATTGTCTATCGACTAATGAATGTATTCACTAATTCTATCTACGATTCTTCGATTCCTACGTTCTAACGTACATCTTTCTGATACATTCATTGACTTTCTTAAACATTTACTCGTTCATTCATTCATTCATTCATTCATTCATTCATTCATTCATTCATTCATTCATTCATTAATTCATTCATTCATTCAACTATTTATTCATCCATTCATTCACTAGGACTGCCATTTATTGTATGATTCATCTACTGAATCATTGATTTACTATCTGAAATATCTACTGATTCATTCATTCATGCAATCAATCTATAATTCATTCATCTATTCATCCTTTCACTTTCTTTAATGCCTACTAATTCATTTATTCATTCATTCAGATTTACTTGATTCATGACCGCGTTCATGTCATCTATTCTGCAGACAACTATGCAGTCAATGTAGTGTATTCTCCTCACTACACTGGTCCACCGGGCATGCAGTGCTGAACCGCTACCTTTTTTTTCAAGACCAATCGGCATTCGATAGGTAATGTGATGTGCTCGACGTCACACCGGCCGCCTTTACTTTCAAGAACATTTCCTCGATTCCGTTTAAGACTGGTTCGACTCTCGAGCCAAATTGAAGTATACAATCAAATCCGTTACAGTGAGGGTTGAAACCCTAGATTATTGAATGGACAGGCGGACGGCTTGCCACTGTGCTGCGGAAGCTGCCAGTAGACGAAGGAAAGAAGTTGAAAAGTAATATTTGCTCCTCCCCGTGTGGGTTCTGGGACCCTATTAGAGGGAAAAAAAGAATAGACCCACTGCTTACCCAAAAGCATGTCGTAAAAGTCGACTAATTGGGACCTTTCTTTGAAGCTGGAGTGCATCTGCCTGAGAGGCAAGGAACCAGCAGTCTGCATACAGATTAGTCAGATCTGTAAAACGGTTGCACACGCAACATTCAAGTTCTGTAACAGGACTGCAGTCTAAAAGTGGATGAACAACCAGAACTTTCCGTCAGAGTTTACAGCTGTGTGAACACGAAGAAGAAGAAGAAGAATATATTTGCGCCAAAGTCTCTCAGTGACCTGGAAGCTGAGTGATAATTATTGACCGGCGGCCACGGATATCCCAGAAGAAAATCCCACAGCTACACGGACCCACTACACAGCCATAAATCACTTGGTACAGAAATTCCGTGCAAGGAGCGTATGGCTGTGTTGGTGGACAATAATATACCAATAATTTGGAGTGCGGCTAGACGTTTTATATCTCACCCGCGGGACCGTGAACTGCCATCTTCTTGGTATTTTCCATTGTGTTCTTTTTCTGTTTACGAGAGCTGTATTGCAAAAGGTATGATTTTTTTTAGAGATAGAGAAGGAAAGCGAACCAGAGAGAGAGAGAGAGAGAGAGAGAGAGAGAGAGAGAGAGAGAGTAGGAGTTAGCGAGAGAGACAGAGAGAGAGAGAAGAGAGATAGCGAGATAAAGAAAGAGAGTGAGTCAAAGACGCATACACACACACACAGACACACACACACACACACAGATTGAGAGAGAGAGAGAGAGAGAGAGAGAGAGAGAGAGAGAGAGAGAGAGAGAGAGAGAGAGAGAGAGAGAGAGCAGCTTCATAAAAAACGCAGTTTTTTTTTTTTTTTACAGTTACTAGTTTTGGTGGTCTCCATGACCCTAATGGTTAATCCGTTCGACCTAAAGATCGTTGATTGGTTTCAAGGAGTGTTGTTCGGTTCACAAGCGAAATGTTTAAGCAGATTCACTGAGTACAAGGCAGCCGAAGTGGTGTTGCGGCTAGTCGCTCGCCTGCGAGTCCAAACATCGTGGAATCAGATGGGACTTTTTCAAAAAATTGACCTTGGCTTCTAGGTCGACCCAGCCTTAAATGGGTAGCAGGTAAATTCCTGGGAAGGTGAGGCAGATGTTGACCACATAACCTACTAACCTACATAACCTATCGACTGGTCTATAAAATATATAACTAGCCCTGCATGAACATTACACCTGAAGGCCTAGAAGAGAGTTCTATACTTCACTTTGCCCGGAGCGCAAGCGTTCTAGACAGATACCTAACGGTTCTTATAGTACGGACTGAATTGTGGGGAGGGTGGGAGAGGAGGATGGATAAGCCTCTTTCAGTGAAGTCGATCTTCTCAACCTAACAATTTATTGGCTTTATCTTTTTAGGCCGGACTGATTTCCATAAGTCTTTCCAAATGTTAACATTTCCCTTTACTGACTGATTAATTCACCTGTTTGCAGCCTGAAGCTCTGACATCCTGCCACTCAGAGACCAATCTGGACGTCGATCCAACAGGACAAATACCAGACATCCGGTTCTACCTCCTAAAACTGTATAATTACGGTACCTGTAGCGGATATCTTTCATTTTAAATTAACCAGGAAGACCGAAGGAGGAATCATGATGCATGGGCAAACATATGGGCTCTACAATACTACTCAGGCTTTGTGCTACGGACAGGAGGTACTTCATCCCTGGCCCTAACATGTATCATCATGGGGTATGATTTTTATGCCTGCCTGTGGTACAATACAACACAGTCGTCTGTAAAGACGCAAAGGTGCTAACAACGACAACCAAGGCTATGCAAAGTGCCCAGCTGGTTAACTGGCTTTCTTAGAAAAAGAAATTGCATCACTGATTCCTGCGTCAGTCTATTAATCACTTCACGCAGGCCTGCTACCTAAAAGTCTACCGTACCTCTTGGGTTTGAAGAATCTCCGTCTGAATGGCATAGCAAAAAAGGTCTGCGCATTCCAGATACCCAGTTCAACCTTAAAGGAAGTTATAATTAAGGCACCCATAACAGCTAGACAAGCCGTTTTTTTTTTCAAATCTTTCCTTTGCAGATTTGCCTTGTGAAGGATTACCATCTCAAGGAAAAGAATAAGACAGATATTACCGGAGACCCAGTTCAACCATATACCTATAATAGTGCAGTTGTTTAGAGGTATACACAATCGTTATGGATTACCTAAAGCATTTTTTTCTTGATCCAGAAACCACGAGGTGTTAACCCTTTGGCTCGGTACTACGGATATCGCAACCTTTCGGTCTTGGTTCTATGATAGGTACCGTAAATCTGGGGGAAATGTGGCTTTTCTGCCTACCCCCGGGAGTGAACCCGAACCACAAGGAGTTCTTCACCCGGTCACCACGAAGTCAGATTTAGCTAACTACGCTAGAGAGCCGGGCAGATTACCTATACTTGAGTGTGGATGGTTTGTGCGCCAGCCTTCTGAGTGAGTGACGTTTAACCACCGCAAGGACAGCACAATGAGCGATTAACATCGGGTGACACAAAGTGCCACCATGCAGATGAGGATCACCTGGGGAGAGGTCTCAGAAACCCCTTCAAACAAAAGGTTATATTAGAGCACCCGACTACAGCCGGAGTGAGGCTTTAAAATAACGAAAAATTACGTTCGGTATCAAAACGGCAGGTACCGGTATAACAAAAACAAAAGTTGCGTCCCATTACGGTACGGGAGAATGTGCCGAATTATATATTGACATAGAGGTGTAATATTTCACTGTAAATTTGATTGAATGACCTTCAACCACACCAGGAGGGCACGAGAAGTGATAAACACTTAGTACCAACCACTTTATATGAGAATCACAGGTCTGCAAGTCCCAGAACTCTTAGGTTTCGTTTAGAGCTCCGCCGGCAACCGGAGTGGGGCTTTACAATTTAAAAAAGTCTCGACCCACGTTAGGACGGTGCTTCTAATGATACTGTAAAATTCCGCTGCACTCCATTCCATTTCGGAGAAGAAGACAAAAATCAAATTTAATCAACCAGTTATATTTATGGCCTGGTGTATTTGCGCCAAGTGTTAACTAGGTTTGTGGTATGTGGACCATCTTGCTTTTCCAGTGTGATTCTAGCTGGCATCTTGCGTTGCCAAGGTTTTGGCGCGCTTCTTGTTCCCGATTTGCTTCTTGCGACTTGTGTTTGTCTCCAGCGAATTGTTTTTGCGGATTCTTGTTCCAGTCTTCATCACCATGAATTTCCTCGAATTAGCAACATCTGTGCCTGACAACGAGACCAGCAATAACCATGAGATGCTGTTATCGCTGACGAAAAGACAGAACCGCTGTCGGTGTCAAAAGTCGACCTGTCGTCTGGACGCTACCATTACGGCAAGGGACACGGCTAGAAGTGTCTCTGCTACCTAACAGGCAGATCATTATATTTCGTTACTGCTGGTCTCACGAGTGGACAAGTATTCAATTTTGCCAAGCAGAGCTGGGCATGTAGAGTTTCTCCGATTGCACATAGAGTTTCACACACATATTGCAAAACCAAACTCCTCCTTAAAAAAAAAAAAAAAAATCACCTTGTTTGCGAGCTGCCAGCAATATCGAATGTTCTATATTTCAATATGTGGGCGCTTTTAACGACCCCGAAACATCTACAACTGGCCCTAACCCAAACCCCAGCCTAGGTCCCCCACACCCACCTAAATCTGATCCATAAATCTACCGCTTCAATCATAATTGCTTGTATTACTCGTGTTTTTACTCTTTTTTTTTACGATGATGATGTCTTGCTTGCTGCATGCTTCACACGTCTATGATACTTGAAAAACAAAATGTATTATACAACGCTTTTTTTTTTCAATTCTCTCTTTATTGTTATACTTCAGTAATTTCACAAACAACATCACTGATATTCTAAAAGGCGCTGTGTTCGCTCTTTTTTAAATACTCGTATGTCGCGTTGTGTTCTTCATCTCAAGATACTTTGCAAACTGGTTCTAGTGTCTGAAATGGCCGCCTGACTTCTAGTGATGTATGGCACTAACGGCTAAATCGTCGACTCTAACATATCAACAGTGTTTCTATCTAGTGTCAATCTGTTGACCATGGATCCAAGTATCTTATGTGTCGTCTCTGTAGTTTGTTGTCTCGTTTCATGTCTGCTCACTAGTGACTGTCTTTGAGGCTCCATGTGACTGATTCCTCTTCTTTTAGTGTTGAGCTGTCATCTCCACAACTGAAGGCTCTGAGACTAGCCCCTCATCCTCTGAGTAAAAAAATTGAAGATTCTCGTCTTTGAGGGTTTGTATTGCTATTCCCTCCTCTTCTAAGACTGTAGGATGAAGATTCTTCCTAATATGTGAGGATTCATATGACTAGTCCCTCCTCTTCTGAGTCAGGCAGACTGAAGGTGACCTAAGTGGTTTCTTACCCACTATTTATGCTGAGTTGCTGTTTCTAATTGCGTTTGGAATACATCAGATAGTATACATCAAAATTTACTAACTGGATTGACAGGTGTCTTTTTATGACCTTCTAGAAAGTCAGTACGATGAGGCTCTCGTTCTTTGATATGGCACGCCAACTATTACATCAGATGCTATTTATTTAAAAAAAAAATTATTCATTTGCAAACAACTCTCTGCACTTGATGGTTCTATAAAGAAATGTCCAGATTGCTAAGACCTGTTAACTTGTAACCTGTTACCCTTTAACTAATACGCATTATCCTAGCTCCTGACAAACAAGTGATGACGTCTCCCTGTTACAACAAGCAAGGAAAAAGTAATGAAGTGGTTGAACGCGGCACCTTTCGACAGTAAGGCAGATGTGATACCAACTACACTGAACATTCACTCACTGAAAAAAAAGAACTTACTACAGAACCAGTACTGTTCACCAGCCGATTGCACTGCGCCACATCACACAGAAAAATGCAGCCGATTGCGCAGCACACAGAAAAATTCATACCATAAATACAATTTAAAAAAGGAGCTCACAAAACTCAAAACTGCACGACAAATGATACAACCTGCTGATATAGTCGACTGTTACTATAGTCAGCTGTTAATTTCCGTGGATTTTCCGTGTTTGGGGTGAATAATTGCGAAAGAACCCATCTTGCTTTGCTATGTTATCCTAACCTGAGAGACCCGCTCCTTCCTGTCGGTGTCCCAATAAGTTCTTCTTATGCTTGGCTTCCTTATGGCTTTGCCTGGCGGGTTATCCTCTGTCCGGTTCATTCTCATTAGTATTCTTCATTTATGGCCTCTAATGTGTTCCCGAATCTGTTCCTTTCTTCTTCTTTGTGTGTGTGTGTGTGGTCAGGCGTATCTCGTAAGAGATATTGCATGTATGCATGTAAGTTGTACCACACGAGGACATCACACAAGCGATAAACACGGGGTGACACTAAGTGTCACCCTGCGGATGAGGATCACCCGTGGAGAGGTCCCGGAAACCCCGTTCAGCCATATTTCAGGCCTAGCTATATTAAGGCCCCCTGGAAAAATCTAGGGCGGGGCTTCAAAATAAAGAAATATTGTATTCCCCAAAAGAGGTTGGTGGTTGTACTAAGACTATTTGGGGTTTCTTTATCTTCTTTAATCCCACCAGGACATCACACAAGCGATAAACACCCGATGACTCAGTGCCACCATGTGGATGAGGCTTACCCGTGGAGAGGTCCCAGAAACCGCATTCAGCCATTAGACCATATTTATGGCCGGGATATATTGCTTCCCCTGCAAGAGCCAGACTGGAACATCAAATAATGGAAAACTGCATACCACAAACGGAGGGCTGGATTTGGATAACATAATTTTTGGGTTCGGATAGACTCTAAAATTGATACCTGACATACTGATAGACATACAACTCGTGTACATTTTCTGCTTTCGCAATTTTAAATTTCTAAAAATCGTTAATTCCACACCCCTAAACATGAATTAAAAATGACCTTTAGCTAATTTAGATAAATTAGAAGACTTATAAAGGCGGTTTTGAATCGCAAAAATGCAATATTTAATGAAGCGTAATTTGTAACATACGTTGCATTATTTCCCTTGTTTCTGTCGCTGTTTTCCCTTGACATGTTAACATTAAAATCTGATATTCATCAATTCTGACGGCGCAGATAATTGTCTTGAAAACATTGATATCTGTGACGTCAAATGATTAGGACATCTTCTTTCTTCTTGCCTTCCTTTAGCATCTTTATGTGTATCCTTTGCTCTGACTACCCCCCGCCACCTCACCCCGCCCTCCTGTTTTTCTTCTTTCATTCATTTCCTTCAGTTTTTTTTTTTAACCTTTCTTTACTCCTTTAATCCTCTCCTTACACCTTCCATTTTTTCCTTCCCTCTTCATTCGCTTTTCCTCCTTCTTCCTCCTTCATCTTTCCTTCCATGCTTCCTAACTTTTGTTTTCCCATCATTTCTCCATTATTTCGTGCATTCCTTCTTTCTTTCTTTTTCTCTTTCTTTCTTTCTTTCTTTCTTTCTTTCTTTCTTTCTTTCTTTCTTTCTTTCTTTCTTTCTTTCTTTCTTTCTTTCTTCTTCTTCCTTACGTAGCTCCGCTGTCACCTTGCACATCATTCCGACCCCCCTACTTCACAGTCTTCCATCGCCATCCTCTTTTTTTCCTCTGCCTTTTCTTTCTCTTTCTCGCTCCTTTTCCCTCTCTCTACCATCCTACTCTTCTCTCCTTAAATAAGAACACCCGCCAGTGTCAGCGAGTACTCGCCTTCAAGTTAGGCTCTGTTTAGTCGTCACAGGAAATGGGTGTGCTTTTAATGCGCTGACATTTACTCTTTTATATGTGCCTTTATATGGAGTTATAATTGTTTGAACATTTTATAGAGCAGTGTTGTTGTTTGTTTTCTAATTGATGTCATCCCATTTCAGAAGCCACAGAGCCAAAGTGGTTAGCCTCTCGCCAGCGGGTTCGATGGTCAAAGGTTCGAATCGGTCTTCAGGAAGATTTTTTTTCTTCAAAGATGACCATGCTTCTGGGTACTAGGAAAAGACATAGGAGGTGAAGGAGGCCTGCGTGATGTTGACCATACCAAATGTTGGCTGGTCTTTAAAATACAAGTCTAGCACTAGTCACCCATACGCCTAAAGACGCGCAGACAAGTCCTCATCCAAAGTCATCTCCAGCTGAGAAGTTGCCTCATCGAACGTCATCTCCAGCTTAGAAGTTGCCTCATCCAACGTCATCTCCAGCTAAGAAGTTGCCTCATCCATTGCCATCTCCAGCTGAGAAGTTGCCTCATCCAACGCCATCTCCTGCTGAGAAGTCGCCTCATCCAACGCCATCTCCTGCTGAGAAGTCGCCTCATCCAACGCTATCTCCAGCTGAGAAGTTGCCTCATCCAACGCTATCTCCAGCTGAGAAGTTGCCTCATCCCAGATCCACCAACCGCCAGCAGCAAAACCTAGCATGTCGAAACTGCTAACTTTCTGTAATATCTCTACTTCTTCTTCTTCGTCGTCTTCTTCTTCTTCTTCTACTTTGCGTTCGGTTTTATATGCTCAGATTAGATAATCAGGTCTGTTGCCTCTATGAACTGGCATCAGCAGTAGGTCCTTTATGGTTCCTCATAGCTTACTGTGCAGACTTTGCTCTTGAGGCCATTGTCTTTTCGAAGTTGTAGGTAGAGTGGGCAGGTCTGCAGAATGTGCTCATGTATCTGTGGTTCTGTTTGACAGGCACACTGTGGGAACTGTACAATCTTTATTTTATGCATATAGTTGTTGAGCCTGCGGTGTCCTGTTCGTAGACGGAACATTGTTGTATGTTTCTTTCTGTCGAGTCTGCTGAACGGGTCTTGTGGATGTTTACTGTTAGTTTGTTATCTTCACAATTCCTTGTGTTTTTTCTTAATAAGTGTTCTGATTTCTAGTAATTACAATGAATGGGTGGGTTATTTCTCCTTTGTTCCATTTTTCGCAAGTCTGCCTGCTAACTCATTTCCTAAAATTACACATTTCATCACCGTTCTTTCCAGACCACTTGACAGGGCCAAATTACTACAGCTTTCGTAACGGGATGCTGTTTATGTGCCAGTTCTCCATTCTATATCTATATAGATTTTCGCCGCGGCACCCCTGGCATACGCACCCAGTTGTAGAACCTCTGCTGTAATGCCTTGGAGGAGTCAGCAGGCGCTGTTACCACGCAACAGGGTCGCAGTTTTTCCCGCTACCACAGATTTAGGCAACGCTGCTGTTGTGTTAAAGAAGGCATGAAGAAACTTGAAATGTAAATTGTCTTTCCTCGCCACTGTCGAAAAAGTTTTTTTTTTCCTTGTTTCACACTCAAAGTGTATCATACTGCATAAAATATCAACCGCAGCTTGCTAAAAATTGTCTTTGTATTTATCCCGACATGCGACCAATCCTCCATCTGTATTCGTGAAGGTGAAGCAGATAAGTAAGGTTGTGACTACATTTTTGCTCAAATTTTGAAGTGGAAAATGTGGTCTGAACAATATTAACTGTTAGCCTCGTCAAGAAAGCACATATCTTTAAAGGCAATGCGTTCTTTTTTGTTGCTTTTGTGCGTGTGTATTTCTGTGAGAGAGAGAGAGAGAGAGAGAGAGAGAGAGAGAGAGAGGGAGAGAGAGAGAGAGAGAGAGAGAGAGAGAGAGAGAGAGAGAGAGAGAGAGAGAGAGAGAGAGAGAGAGCATGCATTTTTTCGTTCTTGTGGGGTGTCTTTGCCCAAATCAAATTGAAGATATTGCGAACGAGAATATGAAGGTGCATTTAAATTACATCGAACGAACGCCTGAACAAACGATGATTTTAATGCGAATTTGGCACATGGATAAAATCAGATGAAAGATGCATTACTAAACAAAACAAAAAATAAAAAAAAATAGGACAGGCAAAAACTGCATTTTATTAAAAAAAAAAAAAAAGAACATCCTATGCAATATATCTTTGTCTTGCTTGCTACATACATCCATTTTTAACATATGGCTATGAGTCCTGGACAATCGGTAGCAAGGCCAAACGATTTGTTGAGGCCTCAGAGATGTGGTTTTACAGAAAAATGCTTAAAATACCTTGGACAGCCTAAAAAAAAGCCATCACTAGGTTTTGAAAGAGGCGGGAGCCCGAAGACAACTAATCACAGACATCAGAAGGAGACAGTCATCATTTTTCGGCCATCTTATAAGAAGAGTGAAAATGAAACATGTGGTGACCACTGGAAAGATTTGTGGAAGGAGAGATAGAAAAAGACAACGAGAGAAGATTCTTGACAGTCTTGTTGCACTGTCATGGAGGTGTGTCAGCACTCGAACTGATACATGCTGCAGGAGATCGCAGATTGTTGCGAGACGAGACAATACGTCGTGTAACTACATGTTGGTGTTTGACGGACCAAAAATGTGCACCAGCGCTCAGCCAGTTGATTTGATGATACGGGGAAAACCCGAGATTCGTGAACACTGGTGCAACGTACACGTTTGAACCGGAGCTGAACGGGGAGAGGAGAGAAAAGGGGTGTGCGAGGATGAGGACATTTTGAGAGACGTGATTGTATTTTTTTGTTAGGAATTGACAGATAGGTTGTGTAGTGTTAACGCTGTCGTCGTATGTGTTGGTTAGCTGTTGTTATTCCTCGTGTGCTGATAGTATGCTAAGACAGTTGTGTTGGGGTTGTACCATGTTTAGGTAGGTGTTCTTGTCCCTGGATTTTTGGGGGTTATCTGCGTCTTGTGCTGTCGTTGACATTGTCCGCTAATACTTGAACCACTCACCCTGCGTGTGCCACTGAGTCTCGCATGGCGAAGATCGTAGCCTAGTTGGCGCTGCACTACAGGAGGTGGAATCGTGTCCTTTGGTATATCCATGGGAATGGCCCGGGGTGGATAGGTAAATATAACTGCTGCCACTGCCCGGGGATTTCGGATGAGGGACTGTCCATAACTGTGGAGGTTGTTTTTAGGTTATATTGTTCTTTGGCCATTAAAGATGATGTGTGTGCTTCATTTGTGTATGTGTTGAGTGTGTTTTGGTATAGTTTGTCTGTCACAGGGCCGTACAGCGAGCCCTAGTTCAATAATATAGATATCAGGTCCTTGACAGATAAAATGGAGGCTACGTCCGTTAGGATTTGAACCAAATTGATACATAATGGCAGTTGTTCTGTAGATTTTAACCCAACCTTAGTAGTTGATTGAGATAGAATGTTACTAGAATATTAAATGTGTTGTCTGACTAGGGTTAACTATTGACAAAGTATAGATTTTTAACAGTTTTTTGTGGTAATTTCGTTTATGGTCATAGTGCAGACATATTTCGGCTCGTCTCTTAATTCATGATATGGCTACTGAGTTGGTTTCATTGCGTTGCTGGGATGGTTCCCTTAATTAGTGGCATCGTATGCGCAATCAACTCCTAAAAACTTGATAGTGATATCGAGTCTTGTCTGATTTATTGTTAGCACTAGATTGTGATTGTTTTGTGAATAATGTCTAATGTTGGCGTCTTGACTGTGTGTATTTAGTGGTAACGACTGAATGTGTTATAAATAGGGTGCGTCTTTACGGATAGGCGACGATAGGGCGACATACACGGTAAACAAGTATTTTTTTTTTGGAGTGCATCAATGCGTGATAAATGTGATGTTCTGCTGTGTGTCTGATTGAGAGTCCAAGAAATCCTCAGCAAGGCCCTTCGCCCTCGATCATCATTGTTGCTTCATCGTGTTTTTCATCGGGCAGCCATATTCCCAGGACTGGAGAAAAGATAAGTTGAATTGTGGTTTTGATTGTGGCGTTGGTTTCTGGTTTTCTCCTTGTCCTAGGTGTTCCATTGGGTCGGTCTGGCGCCGTTCATCGTTCTTCTATCATTCTTGTCTATCCTGTTCATTACATATAAGTATTGTTTTGAGTGCACACATCACCCATCCTCATCTGAAATTGTTAAGGAGTAGCTTTCGGATTCCTATTCTGAGTTTCAGCTGTTACTATCCAAAGTGTTTTAACAGTTGCTATTATACTGCTTTTATTATCTGATCTGTAATATTATCCAGTCTTATTTTTTTTTAAATTGTGACTGCATTTCTGTTGTTACTACGTTAAAGCGTTGTTGTTCAATATATTTTTTTTCTAAGAAAGGCAACAGTTTGATTGTAATTGTACTACTACAAGATGTCTAGTCTCGCCGACTTTATAGAAATGGCCAGACAACATGAGCTGACGGGTGAAAAAGCGCTAGAATGGGCTGACAAGAAGTATACAGAGTTAAGAGAAAAAGAGGAGCGTGACAGAGAAAGCCAAGATCGTGCAGACGAAAGGAAACTGAAGAAACTCGAAATAGAGGCGCAAAATAAAGCCAAAGAGATCGAGGCTAGTACAATAGAAAAACAGTTAGCGGCCCAGGGTGCGTTAAAAGAGCAGGAAAAAGCCCAGCAATGTTAAAAACAGGAACTAAAGGCCCAGGCAATGTTAAAAGAGCAAGAGGTCAGTTTGAAACAACAAGAACTAGCAGTACGAGAGAAAGAGATAACTTCTCAGGCGGCTTTGAAACAGCAAGAGTTGGCAGCTTTAGCTGAACGAGACAAAGTACAGTTATTGATGAGGGACAAAGAGATAATCAGTAACACTGAGATACAGAAAGAGAGATTAACAATGGAACTAAAGGCAAAAGAGCTAGAAGCCCATAGGGCAGCTGAGCCTTCCTTTAAAAAGTATCAGGGTCTGGTTAAATTTTTCAACCAAGGTGAATCCATTTCGGCATGGACACAAAATTTTGAATACATGGCAAAACACTTTGAAGTACCACTTACAGAATGGTCACTAGTCTACAGGAAACATCTAGGGGGTGAACCATTGAAACTGTTAGAAACAATTCCTGTCGAGAAGTTAAATGATTATGAGTTTGTGAAGGGTAGAATTTTACAGCATTTTGCACTAGATGAGGAATCTTATAAAAAACACTTTTAAAAATCTGTCTCCAAAACCTGAACAAACCTTTATCGACTACATGTCGGAAGTTGAGACTACCTTTGAGAAGTGGATAACAGCTGCTAGAATTGGTAAATCTTTTGAGTTATTAAAAGATCTACTAATTAGAGATAAAGTTGTATCTAGTGTACCCAGTAACATGATGACATTCTTAATTGAACAAAAGCCATCCACAGTCAAAGAAATGGAAACATCAGGAGCAGCCTATTTCAATGCTCATAGAAACATTTTCATTTTTGGTAAAGGCTCAGATGTCAATTATGGGGCTGCTGTGCAACCTGTTTACAGAAAAAAATCGTACCACACCGAGGCTACAAGAAGGACATTCAAAGACCATAGGAGTCACAGATCCTTTAAGGATAAGGGCCCGATGATCACATGCCCGTATTGTAAAACGGAGCATGGTAAAAGGCAGTGGTGTGAGGAGAATCCAGGATTTGAACAGCATGTCCAGAACTGGCTTAAGAGGAGAACAGAACGAAAAAGCTCATATGGCCTACCTCGTGAATGCCGCATCTGCCGTGCAATTAATCACTTGCAGGAAAAATGCAAGTATCGTAAACAATATCATCAAAGTGTTGCGGCAGAGACTTCTGAAAGTAGTGGGAACGAGAGTGATGGTATGATGTCGGATCCAGGTATTCCTGAACAGTCTACGGCAAATGCTGCAGAGATTGTAGACTTTGCAGAAACGAAGTGTCAGGTATGCAAGACATTCAATGATAATGGCAAACTAACCTGTGGCCATGATGTATTAGCAACAGGAGATGCAAATGCTGCAACCGGCTTTGATGGAAAACTGAATCTCAGTAGTGGTTTCATCAATGGACAGAAGTGTACAATTTTGAGGGACAGTGGGTCGACAGTATTAGGCATTAGAAAAAGCTTGGTGAATGACTGCGATTACACAGGGGAACATATTGAATGTCGTACGTTTTCTGGAAGGAAAGAAAGGTATGAGTTGGCATGGGCCAATCTCAAATAAGTATATTGTTCTGGAAAGACTAAGTTTGCCGTGTTATTGGATCCAGTTGCTGATGTCATTCTAGGCAACTGCAAGAATGTGAGAGATGTGTCTGAAATTGATGTAGTGAAATGGCAGCAAGAAAACATTGATTGTGGTGTTGTAACAAGACAACAAACTGTTGGAGAGAAAGATGTGTGTGTGACAGAATGCAAGGAAAAACTTTCAACTGTTATTTCTTCCACTCAAACAAACATCAGAGATGAGGTCATCACAAACATACAATTTGACAATCCTCCAGATAAATATATACAGTTTAAAGAAGTTTTGCCACTCCTTTCAAAACCATCTCTGCGGGTCGAGGGACTCAACACAACAGTGACTCCGCCCTCTACCAGATTATACATTATTAATAGTCTCTTTTCTGAACCCAAAGAATCCCTTTCTTCTGAAAAAGACATTCTTGCACCCGTTTTTACCACTTCCCAGTGTGCATGTGAACATGTCCATATTTCAGAGCGAGTGCCACTGTTAGAAAAACAAGAGAATGTTAAATTTTGTAACTTATTCCCTGTTGATCCAGACAGATACACTCAAAGCAAAAAGCACATAGGGTCAAACATCAACAGATCCATCAACGTAAAACATGTTCTAATGTTTCTATTATTCCAATGTTTGTTATTGATATGTGCATTTTCATTATTAATGTTCAACAGAACATCTGTTGTTCAAAGAACTAAACATTTTGGACTGATTATACAGCCCTCAAAAGTTGAAATTTATTTTGATGAAACTGATTTTTTAGGCCATAAAATTTCTAAAGTGATGATGATGAAGAGGAATGAGAAGATTATTACAAAGATTTCGAATTTGAAAATCCCTACCACAAAAAAAGAAATCCGAAGCCTACTCGGGCTCATAAACTATTATAAAAAAAATCATTCTCAATCATAGTCTGGAAACAACAGTTGTCACGCGACTATTGAAAAAGGGTTAGCCAATACGATCTAGTGGAATACGGAGTTGGACCAGGCCTTCGCCAGGATTAAAACCCTTTTCTCCAGTCTCCCCATGTTAAAATTGCAAAATTTTAAATTGCCTTTTATTCTTAGGTGCGATGCCAGTGGTATTGCAGTGGCAGGCTGTTTACTACAGCTGGATGGAGACGTGCTGCACCCTATCTGCTATGTGAGCAGAAAGTTGACACCGGCTGAGGAACGGTATTCTACATCGGAGCAAGAATGTTTGGCTGTTGTTGTATCTATGTCCAAACTCAAGCGATATCTGCTGGGCAAAACATTCCTGTTACAGACTGACAACAAGCCACTTTTAGTCATCAAGTCGACATCTCCGAAAAACAGCCGCATTGCGAGATGGGCATTGCTACTGCAAGACTTCAAATTTCAGATTGCTTATATCAAAGGCTCCACCAACAATATAGCAGACCAATTAGCCGGTTATAAAATGACTCTGCATCCAACAGTCATGTCAGTTCGATCAAACGACATTTTCAACTTTAGAGATATTCCATTGACAGCATGCTAAAAATAACTGTCTGTATCCTAAAGCACAACTACAAGCTTTCACAATACCTGCATACAGAGACAGTGTTGTTTGATGCAGAACTCTACTCAAGATATAGACTTCACTTTATACAGACAATGTTGCTTGATGCAGTAGTTCACTACACATGATAACTTTACACAGTGTTTTAAATAGACAGACTTGACAGAGTCTATCTGACAATGTAATGATGTTAATGTACGTTCCTCAAAGAGAACTTGAAACCTTTCTGTTTATACTGACACTGTTCCGTACATCTAATATCTGCAACTGAGACTGAATACATTTTCTTCAACATACGTACTGTTGCTGCAGAGACTAATCTCATTGGCTACATGGACATTAGTAGCAATTACACATTCAACCAGGCTGAACTATGTTGGACATTTACAATTCTCAAGATATTCTTCAAGATAAATACCGTTCCTCAGAAACTGTACCTTTTAACTGAATGGACATTAATAACAGTTGCGTACCAAACTATACTAACCTATGCACATCTGGAAAATTTCAAAAGTTTTCAACCGTTGTCAATTCAATGATTCTAAGGAGACCCTCGGGAGCAAGTGGATTAGTTAATTATGATAAAAGAGTGAAAGAGTAATAAAATGGAATGAATGGATGAACGAAAGATGTACTGTGTTGATATACGTTTATGCATATATATGTATATATATTTGCATTGATTCTTATAAAACGTTGGTATATTTTTATGGTGTATATGTTATATGTTGTATATGATTTCTCTTTTATGTTTTTTTTTTCAATGGTAAAGGTGTATAACTTATTTATTTTATCATGTAATAATTTTTTCGAGAATTGGTTTTGCTGTTATGCTAAATCTAATGATTGTTCTTACATTTTTAAATTTTTCGGATTTTGTTCTAGACATTTCACAGATAAACTGTTTCACAAATTTTGGCATTTAAAGTTTTACAATAATTATTCTGCCGCTAAATTTTCATGGTTACTCTACGTAGTGTTGACGAGCAACTTCATGTAATAATGTGTATATATAATCATTTCACAATAAGATTTCAAAGAAATCAAGCTTGCACATGTTTTCTTTTTACAGATGTAATACACTAGTAGTATTGTAGGTTAGAATAACAACGTTAGATAAAATAATTAAATGATTTGATAGTTTTTGTTGTTGTTAAAAATATGTGACAATTATAAAGCGATTATAGTGAACAAATTGTTGGGAGGACATTGTATTTCAAATGAGCTTCACTGAGACTAATTATGGGGTTTTTAAATTGTCGGAGACTATACATGTGGGTTGACGGTGTCCTTGGTGGATGGATATGCGTCGTGCAGGTCACGTATTTGTCTACTATTTATTCTACACTGTTGGTCAGAAGGTGTGACTAGTGTCTTGGCAGGGATTGCGTATTTATAGACACAATACGACGGGACGTCGGGAGCTGCAAAAGAACCATGGATATCTCGGGAAGACATATCTGTGACGACCATTGTTATTAGCATCGCTGGGAAGCGCGTTCGATGGCGTTTAACTCGCACGGGAGTGGGGTTAAGTTCAGTGGGTTTACCCACATTATTTTAAAGTCATTACCTGTATGATTAGAAGGTGTTGGATATGGTGGCGGATTTGTGTCAGGTACTGACAATATTTGTACCTTCGGGGGAGGCTGTTGTCCTCATGTGTGTACATCCACAAATGTATGTACTTTATTCTCATGTGGTTGACTCAGGGTAAAAGAATCTCATGCCTACCCACTTAACTGATTGTTCCTTAAATAGGGGGTTAAATTCCATACCTAGTTGTCGATACTTGATTACAGACTAGGATAAGTAGCATCCATGTCTGTCATCAGGAAGTATCGTTTTAGAGGAGGGGTGGATGTCATAGCCCTGTGGGACAGAGTATAGACAATACGTCGTGTAACTACATGTTGGTGTTTGACGGACCAAAAATGTGCACCAGCGCTCAGCCAGTTGATTTGATGATACGGGGAAAACCCGAGATGCGTGAACACTGGTGCAACGTACACGTTTGAACCGGAGCTGAACGGGGAGAGAGAGAGAGAAAAAGGACGGCGAGGATGAGGACATTTTGAGAGACGTGATTGTATTTTTTTTGTTAGGAATTGACAGATAGGTTGTGTAGTGTTAACGCTGTCGTCGTATGTGTTGGTTAGCTGTTGTTATTCCTCGTGTGCTGATAGTATGCTAAGACAGTTGTGTTGGGGTTGTACCATGTTTAGGTAGGTGTTCTTGTCCCTGAATTTTTGAGGGTTATCTGCGTCTTGTGCTGTCGTTGACATTGTCCGCTAATACTTGAAACACTCACCCTGCGTGTGCCTCTGAGTCTCGCATGGCGAAGATCGTAGCCTAGTTGGCGCTGCACTACAGGAGGTGGAATCGTGTCCTTTGGTATATCCATGGGAATGGCCCGGGGTGGATAGGTAAATATAACTACTGCCACTGCCCGGGGATTTTGGATGAGGGACTGTCCATAACTGTGGAGGTTGTTTTTAGGTTATATTGTTCTTTGGCCATTAAAGATGATGTGTGTGCTTCATTTGTGTATGTGTTGAGTGTGTCACGCTACACTTACACGATGCTAACTGACATTTTAAAACATCTTAACATCAATGACGATTGGCTGATAAGCATTATCCTGTCTCGGAAAGCTAAAATATTTTGGACATATCAAGCGATACAGCAGATTAAAAAAAAAAAAAAATAGAGGGTCTACCAACACGAAGATGGGAACAAGATATACGTTACGCCTTGTACATACAAGCGCATGAGGAGGGAGGACTGGCGAGAGACCGAGTTTCTTTCAGGAAGACTGTGATAAGAGCGACGTTGTGCAAAGGGCCTGCTACTTACCTTGGATGATGACTTGACATGGATTCAAATATCTGACAACAGAGTCTGCAGAAATCGCTCTAGCAATTACACAACGACAGCTTGATATCTTATAATGACTACATGGAAACTACCTTATGTGGCTCTTTGGGGGCCGATTATAACGGAAGAAAAGGGGTGGGGTGATATTTAGGTCAGGGCTATTTAGCTGCGAACCAAAATGTCGCCCGTAGAGGCTTGGCAAGTGGCTCTAGGTCACCTGTCACATGTATACTACTTGTTTATGCTAGGCCTGGAGCCTCTGGCCCCGCAACAATCCCCAATTCCCAACATTCTTTTGCCCTAAGTGAGCCTTAATAGAAAGGCCCTGCGTCTGGGGCTTAGGGCAGATACAGTTGTCACAAACTGTGCAAGATAAGATGCTTACTTGTGCCCCAGAAATAAAACCTTTCCATCATCTTACAAAGGATTGGAGCCCGGGTTTCTCGAATGAGAGCCTAGATTTTGTATACCCTTATCAGACGCTGCTCTTGCTCAGAATCTGCAACATTACTGCTGTCATTAGGAGCCGCCGTGGTGTACCGGTTACACGCTCTCCTGCGGATCTGAAAGTCGTGAGTTCAAATACGTATGGAACATGATTTTGTCTTTAAATGATTATATTGGTTTCAAGGTCGTCCCAGCCTTAAATTGGTACCAGATAAAGTATTGGGAAGTTAAGACAGCCAACGTGCTGTTGAAAACATCACCCATTGATCGGTTCAGACCGGGAGGTCTTGAGACACAGGATTTACGTCTGCATAGTTAGTGCTGTCGCCACTCACTGTGCGGGTTATAATTTTATTGTTAGCCCCAAACATAAAAAAGTATAACCTTACAGAGGATTCGAACCTAGAACATCTGCAAAAGAACCACGGGTCATTAACTGTTCGTCCAGCCACTCCTCTGCACATAATCCGATACCATAAAATTTACCCCCACTGACTTTACAGAATTATGAAACCCTGTTCCCTAGCGGCAGTTCCCTCTCTCAAACGTAACATCCACCTACCGTCTAGTGCACAGAACATAAATGCCAGCTCTGCCTCAACAGACCGTAGCCAAGCTAATCAATGATACACAAACGATGGCAAATCCCCTCACTGAGACGGCTGTGGATCAATAAAGACGTTATCAAAAAAAGGAGTATCCCCAACAGCGAGAGCAACAGCTTAGATGTGGCTTACAATCGCAGGTCAAAGGCGCAAGAGAACTCATTTTTGGTCTTATTTCCGTTGTTTTTATTTTGTTGTTGAGATAAGAATGACGTTCTGCAAAGGATTCGTTGCCTTGCCAGTACCCGAGAGATTCCCTACTGGGAGCGACAAGAATGATTAGAATAGAGGACACTAACTAGTCATGATCGGTCGACTTCAAAGCCGGTTTTTTCATCAACAAACTTTAAAGATGCTGATAAAGATGTTTATTGACAATGAGGACGATGACAATTATGATGTCAATGACGATGATAAGAATGACATGATGGTGGTGACGATGATAACGATGCGGATGGTGATGATCATGGTGATTATGGTGATGATGATGGCAACGAACGATGATAGCAAATCATGATATTGACGACGACGATGATACTGATGAAAACTACAATTATAATGACCGGGACGATGAAAATCATGATGATGCCCGTGATAATAACACACACATTCAGTATTCTCTGAAGAACTAACCTACTGACTCCTCATATAAATTGTTTGTTGATATAAGAACGGATCAAAATCAACTATCTGAGTGTATGTGTGATAGCGTGTGTGTGATTGTGTGTGTGTGATTGTGTGTTTGTATGAGTGTGTGAGTGTGTGGAGGGAAAGGCACCAGTATCGCTTTAACATACACATGGGCTCGCTGGTTACCTGCTCGGGGATCCCATGAAAGTCGGGCCTATGCTAATCTATGAATGTAAAGTTACCATTTACATTTTGTTCCTGAGACTGGTTGTCGTAGGATCCCCAACATACTAGTTTGCCCAGAGGCCCATATTTCTGTTAAGACGGTTCTGGAGAGGTGAGGGCGGCACTAAAAACCTTTCAGTGATTAGGGCATCAAACGATCTTCTTCAGGTCCTTACTGGGTCGAAATGTGAGCCAAGGTCATTGTATGAAAAACATATGCTAGCCGCGGAATGGAAGCCATGACCTTCAGGTGGCAGCAAGAGTCTAGTCGCTGCGAGGTCATGGCTGCTGGGCATTTAGAATTAGACAAAGGCTGAGAACATGGGACAAGGAATGGACGTGGTCGGGTAATAGCAACACTTATCTTATGACTAACTTGATGGTGATGGCGATGGCGATGTTGGTGGTGGTGGTGGTGACGATGGTAACGATAATGGTGGTGATGATGACAGTTGTGGTGAAGATTGTGAAGATGAAGATAATGATAACGATGCGGATCTAAGTCGTGGTAGTGATGATCATTATTATGATCATGATGCCGATGATGATGCTGGGGAGGGGGGGGGATGATGCTAATACTGATGATGATGATAACAGTGATGATAAGAATGATGCTGCTGGTGATGGTGGTGGGGTGATGATAAATATGATGATAAAAGAGAACAATTGAGGAATATTGTTTTGAGGAATATTGTTTTGCTTTGTAACTATACATTAATCTTCAGACTGATTACCGATCGCGTCTTTCAGACATCGCTGGCGAATCGCCGATTGGAACTACGGAGCTCGGGTTTTGTGCGATGCTTTCAGTAAATCATCCGAGACTGCACAATATGGCTCAACACCAGATGCAAGGAAGTCGATCCTTCCAGCTTTAAGCTTTTTAACGAGGCAAAAATGAGGCCCATAGAAAAAAAAGAGGAAGAAGAAGAAGAAGAAGAGAAGAAGAAGAAGAAGAAACAAGAAGAAGAAGAAGAAGAAGAAGAGAAG
>CAJHNH020003067.1:57943-70443 GCA_905116865.2 Candidula unifasciata
ATCTTTTTCTTTTGCAATTCTACTTTTGTTCTAAAATCAAATAGACTTTCCTCCTCCTAATCTTCCTTCACTATCTCCTTCACTCCTTCTTCTTGATCTTTCTCGGTAACTTCTTCATTCCCTCGATCTTTCGTATTTTTTCCTTCTTCTATTCTTTCTTCTTATGTTTCAGTTTCTTTCTTAACTGTTTTTAACCCTCCTCATATTTATATTCATATTTAAATTCCTCGTCTTTGTTTTCTTCTTTTTTTTTTTAATTCATCCTCCTAATATCTTCTTTTGTGTGTCGCCTTCGTTCTTCTTCTCTTATTTTATTCCTGATTCTTTTTAACTTCCTTCCCTCCTTCTAAGACTACCAAGAAAACAATAATCTATCTTTATTTCCTTCTTTCTCTTTCGCTCAAACTCTCTCTCTTTCAAACTCATTCTTTTATTCACTCTTTTTCTCTCTCCCCCCCCCCCCTCCCCCCTCCCCCTCCCCCACTCCGGCTATACATGTTTCTGCCACAACAAATGAACCGCCACTAAGCCGCCCCTATCTTGAAGTATCTCAACTCCCAAAACTTCGCTACCTACATCCACATAACCCAATCCAGGGTTCTACCGCTAACACTCCTATGATGCTCGATTCTGCACTTCTATTCCGGCCATCACTCAGAGAGTTGCGGCCCTTACTAATGCACAACCGGATGTGACGTTTTTTCATGCTATTGAAGATTCGTTTGGATAATTCCAGAAGTGTGTAGTCTGGCATTAGGGCCCCTGTTAACAGTTTCGGGGACCCAGATGTAGCCCTTGGTGGAATTCACTTGGTGAAGTTGAATTCTCCATTGATAGGAGTCTGGAGAATCGGTCATGCAAGTCAAAGGAAAACGGATTTTGTGTTTTCTCTGCTCTTTCACGATTTATTTTTGTCTGTGTTGTTCTTATGCAAACGTGTGCCTGCATTTTGATTTAATTTTGTTCCGCATTTTCCACCCTTTGTTAATACCATAAATTTTCATAGTATAACAATCACCATCACCTTCTTCTTTCTTTTTTCCTGCTGTCCTCTTTTTTCTTTTTCGTTTTGCTTTATTTTTCTCATTTACCCACCCCGACCCCCCTTTTTTTTCTTCTATTTATCACTTTTCCCTTTTCTTCTTTCTCGTCTTTTCTTCTTGATACTCATCGTCTTCATCATCATCCTCATCATCACACAATTATCAACATCGGCACCATTATCTTCATGATCTTTATTTTCATCGACGCATTCTTGTTTTCGGAAGTAAATCTTGAACAGTCCTCCGAATAGTGAACATGTATTATAGAAGCTGCAGAGATGTGCTTTTTATAGATAAAAGATTAGAACACCGTGGACATATTAAAAAGAGTAATGGGAACGTCTTGAAAGAAAGTGATCCACGCAAAGAGCTGATCAGTGTTGCCACTTTTCTTTGACAAAAAATATCCAAAACGGTGTCCAAAAATATCTAAAAAGATCTAAATCTGCGTGGAAAAGATCTAGAAAAAACATCCAAATTAAAAAAGTCAAAAATTACATAGCTTTTGTTATGACTACCCTACATAATCATGTCCTCACCTTCACTGATGTCTGCCTCACAAGATCCACAGGATAAACTTAGCATGGATAATGAAGTTGAAGCTTCAGATCCAAAATGACCCTGGTATGCTTTAGCTGTTCAAATTTCTTTGTAAGTGGAACAGTAGGCTTATTTCTCTAGTCTCATCAGGCCGAATTTTAATGGCACGATAGCATTTAAGAGGTCAAATTTCACCCTGTTTTTTAGGTTAGATTTGATATAATTCCTAGCACTGAAAACTCTTCCTACGTCAGCATTTGAGTGGGGTAGTATCATGGCAGACATGGCACTTTAAAGAGCTTACATAATGGACTATTTGATGAGGCATCATTAAATTGTCTCACTTCAATCGCTCAGGCATTATCAGTACCAATTACAGCCAAATTCTTCAAGGCTAACTGTTTGCTGATTAAAAGGTCCTTCAGTTCCAAACTATAATTTCTACATCACACTTTTCAAATTGAACTAGTCCAAGATTTTTTACAAATCGATCAAATGGTCACAGTTTGAAATTGCGCAGTGACAAATTAAAAGCATTGAGACTGATACTTCAACTTTTGATGATTCATTTATCAGTATAGTTCTGGAAACAGATGTCAGATGTAATATTTTTAAATGAAACTGCAGTTTTATGATTTTTTAGTCTCTGCATGACTCTTTGAGATTTGTATTTTCGCTTTAATTTCACACTTGCAGTACTTACAAAAGCTTTGGTCATATCCCCAGTTTTTAATTTTGTCATCATGCAACCACTCTTTCCAAATTTTGTGCTCATACTTTACTTTTGGCATGTTGAAAGATTTTTTCAAAGTGAAAGCCACAAAAGAAAGTGAGCAATTATTTTTTTTAAATCACGTGAAAAAGAAACGCAAAGTCAGCACAGTGGGGATACGGTTGAAACAAAGTTAGTATGATTTACGCCCGTTTTTATTAATCAGTACCTGGGCTGCCAGATATTTGTGCGTTGACCCCAGTGAGAGTTCAAAGTTCAAGTAATGGCAGTTGTCACAATGTACGTGCCAGACCAAAACAAAAATATTGTAGTAAATATTTTACACAGTAATTATTAAATTGACAATGAAAGAAAAGAAAATCTATAAAATATTTAACTCCATATGAAAAGAATCTAGAAAGATATTTACGATCTAAACGTCAAAAACAGTATCTAAATGCAATGAAAAAGATCTAAATTTGGATATAAAAGATCCAAAATGACAACACTGGAGCTGATTACCTACGTCGGAAAATGACAATCAGCAGTTGTAGGCACATCGCGAGACGGGTTGGACTAGAGTATAACAGGCAATAGGATGAGGAAGAAGGTCAGACACTGACTAGGGGAAAAGGGGCAGAAATCGAGGACAGGTGGACAGAACTAAGGAAAAAGGGCAGAAACAAAGGAAAGATGGGCAGAGCTAAGGGAAAAGGGGCGGAAACAAAACAATAGCGAAAATGAACAGAGACAGACTAAAAGAGACGGTTTTGGGCAGTTCAGGACTATTACATGGGGCATCATCCATCTCAAAAATAACTGACAACATACGAGACAGAAGGCTGTGATAGATAGGATTATCAACGCCCTACGGCATGGACTAGATGAACAGAATTGCACCAGCATGGCCTTAAATTATACTTTAATAATTCCTAATGTGAATGTATACATTAATATCGTCTTTACAACTATTTTTGAATAGTTTTTAAGCTTTAATTATAATCCTACGAGGGACATTTAGAAAGTAATGCTCCACATTTGAATTCTCGCAAACAGTGTCCGCAAAATGTATGAAATTCGCTGACAATATAGCTCATGATGTCCTCTACACATCAGCATTTTCTACATAATCTCGGTCCACATCTAGGACCTTAAGACCAACGCAAAACAAGGGTATATACGCCTCGCCTTTACCAGGTTCTGTCCTGTTGAGTTAACTATTTACTCACAATAAGAATAACTTTCTCAAGTTCGCCTCTCCACTTTCTGAAGCTTTTGTAACAGGGAGACAAACACTTGATATTGCGTATTCGTTGAAGAGACCGAAATCAACACGTCTTAGCAACCTTGACATTCCATTTCCAAAACTATAATTTTTTTCCCCAGAGATATTTGCAGATAAATAACTTTGTTCTATAAATAGCATTGATAAATAACTTTAATATATAAATAGCATCTGATGTAATTTTGTGACGTGCCCTATCAAAGAGATCGCAGAAGCACACACTTTTCGGAAGTGTCAGTGAGACCAGCTGACAAACAAATTAGTACATTTAGGTGTAGAAATATCTGACGCAGTCGAGACGCAATAAGAAAATCCCACAGTGACAACGCAGGTAGTAACTAAGTTTGAGCATACACAAATTTGTAGAAGAGTAGAAATACATTCCACACAAGCCAGCGACTCAGTATAAATAGTGGGTAACAATACACTTGAGCGAATCCTTCAGCCATCGAGACCTGGAATAAGAGGGACTTGTAATGTGGACCCACAGAGACGAGAATCTTCATTCTTCAGTCTACGAGACTTGGAAGAGGATGGACCAATAACATGGACCCTCAAAGACCAGACCTTTCAGGAACTGAGACTTAAAAGCAGAAGAACCAGTCACATGCAGCCTCAAAAACAGTCACTAGAAAGTAGACATGAAAGAAACATCGAACTATAGACAACAGACACGATACATGGATCCATGGTTAACACAGTCACATTTGGTAGCAAAAATATTGAGATGTTAGAGTCGACAATTAAGCCGTTTGTATCAGACAGCAATAGAAACCAAGCGGCAGTTACAGACACTGGAGCCAGTTAACAAAGTCATTAGAGATGAAGAACACAACGCGACCTCAAGAGTATGTAATCATAGAGCGGAATCAGATGCCACTCAGAATTTCATTGATGTTATTTGTGACATTTCTGAGGTATCACAATAAAGACAATACAGAAAAGAACAGTTGTTTCCTGATATTTTATTATACAAGCATCAGAGTGACGTAAGAAGCAAGTAGCAGGCACGAGAGACCATTATAATCACCACTATTGACACGACCATCTTTCTCCTCGTCTATAATCTTTAATTGACTCCTTCTGTAGCAAACTTAAGGGGAACCTGGGTGTGACATCAGCATACACAAAGAAGACAGCTGTGCTACACTTTAACTCTCTCAACCCAGGTTCACAGCTTCCATACACGGCACACAAAAGTGTTTGACGTTCACTGTTGTTTCTGTCTCGCAAACAGAAAGTCTATTGTATTTGCAAATTCCTTTAACGTATCAGTGCAGCTAGCATTTTTATCGGAATGTGGGCCACCTCGTAAATTACACTATAGGCATTTCAAATTTGAAGTCTACACAGTTTCATTTTTCTAGCTTCATTATTCGCTGCATCCCTCTCCCCCCACCCGAATGTGACGGGCTACTTTCTTAATGCCCCTTATACGCCGTCTTTGTATATGTAAGAGAACTCAACACTGCCCTCATCACTTACTTCCACCAGTACACTTGTTTCTTTTTTTCATTAATTGTCCACACCCAGTGTTTTCTGGAAGGATCCAATCTTCTGAATGAAAACAGTTCTAAAAGCTCCAAAGCCACACGTCATCACCTGAACAATATACAGCCCTACTCCCCAGAGGTAAAGTATCAATCATGTGGCCACACTAGAATCTATGACCCGTTTATCACCACCTGCTTATGACGCAAATGAGATCCCTGACGACCTAGGGTGTCAGAGCTACAGTTAGACTAGAACTGTGACTTGCTGCTGTTGGGGAATGGATGACAAAATTAATAGATAGAGGGGTTGGGCACGTAAAATATGTCTTAAATCAAACGACAGTTCTAAATATCTGCTATGACGTTAGGTTGCACAATGGGTTCCAGAACCCTATTTCAAGGAGGGGGGGGGGGGGTGGGGGGATGGGTGCCCACAAAATCTCTATCAATGAACATCAATGGGTGTGTGATCCTTATGTGAACAAATGTGGATGTGTACTCTTTCTGTGAACATATATAGAAGTGTCCTTTTGTGAACATCCAAGGATGTGTGCCCGAATACTTTTTTGAACATCTAAACATGTGTGATTGATTCCTTCTGTCAACATCAAAGTATGTGTGACCAGCTCCTTCAATGAATATACAAGTATGTGTGACTAACTCCTTCTGTGAACAAGTGTGGATGTGTGCTCCTTTGGTAAACCTCCAAGAATGTGTGACTTACTCTTTCTGTGAACATCTAAGAATGTGTGACTGACTGCCTCTGTGAACATCCAAGGATGTGAAACTGACTCCTTCTGTGAACATCTAACTAACGTTTCCAGGAAACATACATCGTGTGACTGGCCTCACCTGTGAATACCCGTGTATTTATGACCGACTCTCTCTCTCTCTTCTCTCTCTCTCTCTCTCTCTCTGTGTATATATATATATATATATATATATATATATATATATATATGTGTGTGTATGTGTGTATATATATATATATATATATATATATATATAATATATATATATATATATATATATATATATATATATATATATGTGTGTGTGATTTGGGGAGATGTGTGAGTGTGTGTGGTGTGTGTGTGTATGTGTGTGTGACTGATTCTTTGAATATTCATGTGTGTGTGACTGACTCCTTCCATGCACATGGAAGTATGTCTAACTGCCAACCTTGTCTACTTATCCCTTTTTCTTGTCCCAGAAAATTACACATGGGTAACATATACATTCATCATCTTGTTGTGCCATGCGTCACATAAAGCTCGTAGTCTAGTCCTCCATTCTGTGTAGCTGTTTCAATATCATGAATGGAATCCAGCCTAGCACTCTTGTCCTCTCTCTTCAACGTTCCTCTAATGGTTTCTTTTAGACGTCCTCGCCTCCTCAATCCATGTGTGTCCCATGTAAGAGTATGTCTGATGGTCTGTGTTTGATGGTCATCGTGATGTGGCCACCATATCACTATCTTCTCTGTCTTGCAACTGTTGATACCAGCGGCTGTCCAGACATGTGTCTTATTTCTTCACTTTCATCAATTAGTTTCATTTAATCTTCAGCAATTAGTTTCATTTAATCTTCATCAATTAGTTTCATTTAATCTTCATCAATTAGTTTCATTTAATCTTCATCAATTAGTTTCATTTAATCTTCATCAATTTCTGTAGAAAATGGTTTTCACATGCATTCAAATTTCGGTCGACGTCTTTGGTAGTTCACTAACTTTTACTGGCATATGCCAAACCTGAAATAACAATAGAATTGAAATTACGTAACACAATTTAAAAGCTATCTAATTTAGAGTCTCATATTTTGTTCAGGCAGATAATGTCCAAAGTATTTAAATTAATTGTTTCAAAAAAACAAAAACAAAAACTAGCTAATACATGATTGAACAGAGAAGGCGTGTGTATTCTTAGAACTGGAAAGCAGTGTTGTTGAACCAGTAAAAAATAAGGTAAGAACACAATTTTTTATATCAAAAATTTTCATCTGTGTCTAACATCCTTGAATGTTGTTTGATTTTAACTCTTTCAGGACGGCATTTTTTCTAGGGTTTGGACAGCATTAATTTTGAGCGGAATTTTTTTTTAGTGCAACACGACAAAGCTAAAACCTCCCTGAAGAGAAAGTATTGGCTGTATCGGGACTTAAAATATGTCAAATTAAAGATAAATGACTGCAGATTAAATCTAAACTACTTTAATGTCAGTATAACAACAAAATATTATTAACTCTTTGAGGACCAGTCGCCATTTAAGTGGCTCCTGAATGCAACACGTTTGGACTTTCATTACTCAAGTTTCTCCATGCATAGATGCTACATTTTCTTGAAAAATACGAATTTGTATGAACATGTTTTCAAAAACTAGAGTTAGTAAAACTGAGTCCTTTTGTCTTGGAAGTTCGGCGTGGTGATTGGATAAATTTATGATTTGTTTAAGATTATTTAAATGTCATACAATTTTTGCGGGATTTTTCTATATACCCAAATGATAAGGAAAATTGTCTTTTTTTTAAATTTTTTTTAAATTTTTTTTTTACGTATTCAGAATCCATGAGTTGTAAACCTGTTGGCTCGGTACTATGGATATCGCAACCCTTCGGCCTTGATTCCATTATAGGTACCGTTAATTTGGGAGAAATGTGGTTTTCTGCCTACCCCCGGGAGTGAACCCGGACCACAAGGAGTTCGTCACCCGGTCGCTGCGAACGTCAGGTTTAACCAACTTCGCTAGAGAGGCGGGCTGGAAAAATGTCTATAACTGTTCATACTTTGATTTAATCACAGCCTGATAGTGACAATAGTCTTTATACTATGAATGATTATGCAAGTGACAATCTATTTGCGATAATATAGGTGAGAATAGCATTTGAAAAACATTTTTATTTGATCGTCTCTGTTTCGATCTTATATATTCCCAATTTTTTGGGTGTTGTGAAATCTGACATGTCATACAAAAATGGCCATAACATCCAAAGTATTTTAATTAATTGTTTCAAATAAAGACTCTTTAATCCATAATTGAACAGAGAAGGCGTGTTAATTCTTAGAATTGGATATCAGGGAAAGATATAAAACCGAACGAAAAGTATATCAGCGAGCGTCACTATATAACAAACACAAACAAAGCGTGCCAGTTGCGGCTATGGAGCCTTCTTCAGCACATACATAGAATAGACAATACTACACAAATACACAATATCACTTATATTCGTATCTTGTGGCAGCCTGGTCGATGTCAAGACAATTAGAATTGGAAAGCAGTGTTGTTGAACAATTAAAAAAGTAAGGTAAGCAAGGCAATTTCTGTGTACAACCATTTTTTCATGTGTGTCTAACATAATTAAATGTTGTGTGATTTAAAAAACATTTTGTTGCATACTGGCACTTAAATAGTTTAGATTGATTCTGCACTAATTTCTCCTTAATATAATATAGTATATGTCTATATACAGTCAATATTTTTTCTCCATAAAGGTTTTCATTTTGTCATGTTGTAGTAAAAACATTCCGCTCAACATTATTGGTATCCAAATCCCTAGTCCTTGCGGTTACCATGGTGAAACTGACAGTTTGTGAACATAGTCGATTTTGTGTTTCAGTTCCAAAGATTTTTTTATTTGCTTCAAAATTAACCCTACGAACTGAAACACAAAATCGACTATTTGCTTCATTTTAATCAATTATTACTGTAGTATGCACCTGACGAGATACAGCAAAATATGCAGGCAATATATTTTGGGCTATACTTCGAATAACGGCCACATATTGTACTGGCCAAAAACACACCCTGTCAGGGCCTCAGTCACATGTAAATTGCGGACTTCCAGCGACTTAATTTGTACACCGGCCACTATACCGCCACCGCCAAGAGTAATCCTGCGCCGCTACAAGTGGCGCGGAGCGGGGCTAAACTGGATGGCTGTGACTCACGAGAAGCAGCTTGCGCATCTACTGCAGCTTTGCTAGTGAGTTCCAGCGTAGCAGCGAGGAAGATAATCTCGGCGGTGGCGGTATAGTCGCCGGAAGTCCACAATTTACATGTGACTTGGGCCCTGTTTTTGGCCGCCATAATATGTGGCCGTTTTTCAGAGGATAGCCAAATTTTGCAATCTATTGTTTTTGTCTTCTTTGTTAAAATTCACAACGGGGAAACATTGCTTTAATTATTTTTGTTATACATACATTGGTATAGCATAACCTGAAATGACTGCCAATTGTGATGTTCTGTGTTAGCTATCAAAGGTCATCTTAAAGTCAGTGAGATTCAAACTGTCTAATATTATGGATATATATATATATATATATATATATATATATATATATATATATATATATATAAAGTATATAATACACTGTTAAAATGACACATATAGAAGCCAAATGTAAACGAATACAAACATTTAGAGAACACATTACATAATGGTAGAGGCACACAGAAAATAACTAAAACAGTCTCACTGCTTTTTTTTTCCTTTTTCCTCCACACAGCGTCTTTTAGAAAGTCCTTTTTGAACATATCACATCTGTCTTTTTATATGCGTCCCTAATATTATAGACATATGGTGTCATAAAGCTCAGGTTGAGAACCACTGATGGCCCCGCTGTGGCACAGTCCCCGCCGTTGTCCTCTTCCAGTGACGATAAATAGATACCTGACCCGTGCTTATTGACACAAACTGTAAACAGGTAAACTGGGAGAATGGATCCATTAATTTGTTTTCCCAGAGAGGATGGCATTTCCTGATGGCTGTGCACAAACAGCAGAGAAGAGAACTGCGGAGATATGGATGGAAGCAACAATGGATGTTCCCTGGAGATCCCTGACATTAGCAGCGAAATGAAGGGGTGGGGTTCCAGTACTCAATTCATCTATGCAGCGATGTTGTAATCTAGTTACATGAAAGATCCAGGTGTAGAGGTTAGGGCGTTAGGATTCTGTGATAGTTAGCTGGGATTTGATCCCAGAGTGAACGATTTTTCAGACTAGTTTTTAAAAAAAAAGTGAAGGTAAATAACTACTCTTAACTCTATGAGGTAAAGTGGATAAATGGGGTCAGCATGTATAATTAGACTTATTGGCGCTCGTTAGATAAAATTGACGATATCACACAGGGCCCACCTTCATTCAGTGAAACTTTAGTGATACAATTTCTTTTTCTTCTTTTTTTTTTTCTTCTTCTTCTTCTTCTTCTTCTTCTTCTTGTTCTTCTTCTTCTTCTTCTTCTTCTTCTTCTTCTTTCTTCTTCTTCTTCTTTCTTCTTCTTCTTTCTTCTCTTCTTCTTCTTCTTCTTCTTCTTCTTCTTCTTCTTCTTCTTCTTCTTCTTCTTCTTCTTCTTCTTCTTCTTCTTCTTTTTTCTTCTTCTTCTTCTCTTCTTCTTCTTCTTCTTCTTCTTCTTCTTCTTCTTCTTCTTCTTCTTTTTCTTCTTCTTCTTCTTCTTCTTCTTCTTCTTCTTCTTCTTCTTCTTCTTCTTCTTCTTCTTCTTCTTCGTCCTATTGTTATTATTATTATTATTAATATTATTATTTTCTTTTTCTTTTCCTTCTGTTTCTTCTTTTTCTTCCTCCTCTTCTTCTTCATTTGCCGCTAAAGATTTGTTTGACAAGTTGTGATAAGGCTAACAGCTAGGCTGCGATATTTCGACCAAACATCAAATTTTATCCGGTAAATAGTCACCGTGAACTTTACTTGACCAGATCAGCAAGCAGTAGGTTTATTCTTGTTTATACCAAAACTGAGGAGCCAGAACCAGGCTGTATACCATTTCGTTTCAAAATGGCTGGAAATGGGGCCCGTGTATATAACAAAGAGATTTGAACACATCACCATCGAATACAAGACTATCTGATGGGTAGGTAGGCAAGTATATTAATCACTGTCAAGTCCAATATTTCGCAAAGTGTATGCGTGGGGCGGGTGTGTGGTGGCGGGGGAGGGAGTGGCGGTGTGGGTGGCTTTGGGTAATGGTTTAGGGGGGGGGGGGTTGGGTGGCGATATCCAGCTGGACTAGTATTGCTTTGTTACACAGGAGGAATTGTAAACAAGCTGTAGAATTACAGTGACTGACATTAAGCAGGAGAACAGTAAACAGTTGTTCTTGTGTAATTATTCGATAACTAATATTACTGGCACACATATCTGTAAAACGGATATGCACGCAACAAACAACTCCTGGAACAAGACCATAGTCCAGTAACAGACGAACAACATAAATCTGCAGCCGCTGAATGCGAAGGAGAATTAGAACGTGTGTAATAATAGACGACGGCAGAAAAGAAATAGCAAAAATAATTGAAGAAATGATGTAGGTGATAATTGTAACCAGCGCTCAAACGCCAGCACACTGACTTATTTATCCATCAGTTTGTCCCCTCCGGGTTTGCCACTTAACTCTTTGAGTCCCAATGAACGCATCATACGTTCATAGGTTCCTACTTACAAGCCCAATGAACACATGATGCGCCGATTTTATTGCTTTCTTTACTACATCCTGGGCCTGTGATGCTAAACCCCTTGGGACTCAAAGAGTTAAAGGTTTTACCGTACCATCCTGACATTTAAAAAAAAAAAATCCGGACTGCAGAAGTAGTATATTAATTACAACATTATTACTGAATAGCTATGTTATATCGCGGTTACCTGACTTTGTGGCTACCTCCCCTTCTGGCTATCTTGTATTTTAGCTACCTTGTCTTGAGGTTACCGGGTTTGTAGCTACCTTACTTTTTGGCTACCTTATTTTCTGGCTAACTTGCCTTACATTTTGGCTATCTTGGTTTGAGGTTTAAACAACGGATCAACATCATGGCACACGGGTAGTAACCCATAAGTGCTCCGTTCTTCTTCTAACTCGTCAGAGTCATGATACATGACAACACCTCCTTAACCCCTACCCCAACAGCTGACAGTTTTAACGCTCACTATCAATTGTTTAGGCGTTAAAAAGCTCAAAAATATGTAGCAGACCAGATTTAACAGAAGAGATATCTATGACTACTACATCTCTAACACAATTAAAAAATGTATATCAGAGAAATGGTTCTTACATTGGAACCAGGTCTAAAGGGTAAGCATTCATAGAAGTTATCAAATGCTCCCCAAAGACAAAGTCAGATAACAGATAAACTGAAAATACATGCAAACGAAAATTGCATAGACTACAGCGTGGATGAGGTTGCTTTACCATTGAGGACTATACCTGTGATCTATGCCAGAAGTACAACAATATAGAGAATATAGCCCTATTTTCTGCAGGGTAAAACATATGAAATCCAAAGAAAACTACAAAAAAAACTATGAATCTCTGCAAATTACCTATGACGATGGAAAAATATTTGCACATAGACGGCCTAGGAGACGTGCGAGGCCAAGCAGTTTATTACAAAAAATAAAATCCATATATAGAAGGATAAA
>CAJHNH020003067.1:75443-84191 GCA_905116865.2 Candidula unifasciata
CCTAACCCCCACAACCAGACGCCCTTTACAGGGCCCGCCGCAAAATGCCACTAATTCCTAAACCAGTGACGGTTGCACAAGAGACTTAGTTGACAGAGAAAAGAAAAACTAGCTTGCACACAAACATAACTAAAATTTAAAAAGAAACAAACCAAACCGGTCGCTCAATGTCGAGTACCACAAAAGAAAGCTGCGCGGACTTTTGTATCGGGCTTCAGACGATCGAAAGCCGTTTTTCCGCACGGTGTGTATACATTTCAAAGCGAAAGGAACATATATGATAACAAGCCTAGAACATAGGACGGACTAGTGGGGAAAGGCCACAGCATGAATGGCAGCCGACACAAAACTCGCTTTGGTGCGAGATGCAGGTAAGTTCGTGATATTTAACAGCCCGTGGTTAGGTTCACGTTAGTCTCCCCAAATAGAGAAGGTTACTTTTCATTCACAAGTTTGTTGGGCTGGTCGACTTTCCTGAAGGTTACTGGTGTGTCCCGCTCTGTTGTTTGCTTTCTGTGATGTCTTGCATTTACGTTTTAATTCCGAGAAAAATTATGCCTGTGACATAGCTTGCAGCACTCTCTAGAGGGGTTGTGTTAGGACCAGTTTCTCCTTGTTTTGGGAGTGTTAAAAGCGTTGGCGTACTCAAATATACAACACGCGATATCAACGGCATTGCGGAACACCCTCGTTACCTCGTGCCAAGGTGACAGGTTCATGAACTACCACTCAGAAGTGAGCTAGCGCGTTTATGGGTGGGGCGTGGGTAGATCAACGTTGCTTTTACCCGCCGCGCTCTAGTTTCACGCACGGATTACCTCCAAAACGCGTACAGTTTGATGTTTTTGCCAACTTAGCCTCAAGCCATTTACTGTAAACATCCAAACTGTATGATTTGAATCGGTGTCTGCTTGTTCATATAATATAAATAAGGCAAAACTAAAACTAGAAATTTTTTTTTTACATGATAATTAACGGTTACTGAATTAGAGATTTTTAAAGTTGGGCGCAAGTTTTAGAACAAATTATGACGTCCATGCGCCGCATGCTGGCCACAACCTACTGTCTCATGTAGTGTCAATCTTATAGTCCAGGCCGCATAGTTTTGGTAATCACGTTTGTCCAACAACCTACTGTCTCATGTAGTGCCAATCTTTTAGTCCAGGCCGCATAGTTTTGGTAATCACGTTTGTCAACAACCTACTGTCTCATGTAGTGCCAATCTTTTTAGTCAAGGCCGCATAGTTTTTGGTAATCACGTTTGTCCACAACCTACTGTCTCATGTAGTGCCAATCTTATAGTCCAGGCCGCATAGTTTTGGTAATCACGTTTGTCCACAACCTACTGTCTCATGTAGTGCCAATCTTTTAGTCCAGGCCGCATAGTTTTGGTAATCACGTTTGTACACAAACTACTTTCTCATGTAGTGCCAATCTTTTAGTCCAGGCTGCATAGTTTTGGTAATCACGTTTGTCCACAACCTACTGTCTCATGTAGTGCCAATCTTTTAGTCCAGGCCGCATAGTTTTGGTAATCACGTTTGTCCACAACCTACTGTCTCATGTAGTGCCAATCCTAAAGTCCAGGCTGCATAGTTTTGGTAATCACGTTTGTCCACAACCTACTGTCTCATGTAGTGCCAATCTTTTAGTCCAGGCCGCATAGTTTTGGTAATCACGTTTGTCCACAACCTACTGTCTCAAGTAGTGCCAATCTTTTAGTCCAGGCCGCATAGTTTTGGTAATCACGTTTGTCCACAACCTACTGCCTCATGTAGTGCCAATCTTTTAGTCCAGACCGCATAGTTTTGGTAATCACGTTTGTCCACAACCTACTGTCTCATGTAGTGCCAATCTTTTAGTCCAGGCCGGATAGTTTTGGTAATCACGTTTGTCCACAACCTACTGTCTCATGTAGTGCCAGTCTTTTAGTCCAGGCCGCATAGTTTTGGTAATCACGTTTGTCCACAACCTACTGTCTCATGTAGTGCCAATCTTTTAGTCCAGGCCGCATAGTTTTGGTAATCACGTTTGTCCACAACCTACTGTCTCATGTAGTGCCAATCTTTTAGTCCAGGCCGCATAGTTTTGTAATCACGTTTGTCCACAACCTACTGTCTCATGTAGTGCCAATCTTTTAGTCCAGGCCGCATAATCTTTTAGTCAAGGCCGCATAGTTTTGGTAATCACGTTTGTCCACAACCTACTGTCTCATGTAGTGCCAATCTTTTAGTCAAGGCCGCATAGTTTTGGTAATCACGTTTGTTCACAACCTACTGTCTCATGTAGTGCCAATCTTATAGTCCAGGCCGCATAGTTTTGGTAATCACGTTTGTCCACAACCTACTGTCTCATGTAGTGCCAATTTTTTAGTCCAGGCCGCATAGTTTTGGTAATCACGTTTGTCCACAACCTACTGTCTCATGTAGTGCCAATCTTTTAGTCCAGGCTGCATAGTTTTGGTAATCACCTTTGAACACAAACTACTTTCTCGTGTAGTGCCAATCTTTTAGTCCAGGTTGCATAGTTTTGGTAATCACGTTTGTCCACAACCTACTGTCTCATGTAGTGCCAATCTTATAGTCCAAACTGCATAGTTTTGGTAATCACGTTTGTCCACAACCTACTGTCTCATGTAGTGCCAATCTTTTAGTTCAGGCCGCATAGTTTTGGTGATCACGTTTGTCCACAACCTACTGTCTCATGTAGTGCCAATCTTATAGTCCAGGCTGCATAGTTTTGGTAATTGCGTTTGTCCACAACCTACTGTCTCATGTAGTGCCAATCTTTTAGTCCAGGCCGCATAGCTTTGGTAATCACGTTTGTCCACAACCTACTGTCTCATGTAGTGCCAATCTCTTAGTCAAGGCCGCATAGTTTTGGTAATCACCTTTGAACACAAACTACTTTCTCGTGTAGTGCCAATCTTTTAGTCCAGGCTGCATAGTTTTGGTAATCACGTTTGTCCACAACCTACTGTCTCATGTAGTGCCAATCTTTTAGTTCAGGCCGCATAGTTTTGGTAATCACGTTTGTCCACAACCTACTGTCTCATGTAGTGCCAATCTTATAGTCCAGGCTGCATAGTTTTGGTAATTGCGTTTGTCCACAACCTACTGTCTCATGTAGTGCCAATCTTTTAGTCCAGGCCGCATAGCTTTGGTAATCACGTTTGTCCACAACCTACTGTCTCGTATAATGGTAATAATATTTGTGCTACTTTGAACATTATGTCAAATTATTAACTCTGTTGGTCTCAGGATGGATCGAAAAAACAAGATAGAGACAGAGGGAGAATGGTGGAGGGAGGGAGATAGAAAGACAAGGAGAGGGAGAGAGGCGAAGCACAATGATACTAGACAGTTGAAAACAGTGAGGAAGCGAAATATAATCTATACAACTAATCAATACAGCAGTTACAGATCTTTCCTGCACTAATGTATGTTTGTACAGCGCCAGTGTGTTATGTCCGTTTGTCATTTAAATGTGGCCGTATGTCTGACTGTATTCATATTAGTCTTCTTTTATCATGAGTTCGATTGCTATGTCTGTCTGTATCATTGTCTGTCTGTATTATTTAAAGTATGCTGTCTGTTTGTCTGGCTAAGCTGTTCTTTCCGTCTGTATTGTTTTCTGTCTTTGTATTTTATGCCTCTTATGTAAGTTTGCCTGTATTATATTCTTTCTTATTTACTCTTGGGCATGAAAGCCACAGTGATGTAGCGGCTAGAGGTTCGCCTCGGGCCCGAAGGTTTCAGGTTCAAATCTGCATCAAGCTGAATTTTTGTTATCGACTTTGGCTCCTGGGTCAACCTGACCAAAAATGGGTACCTGCTAAATTCATGAGAAGTAAAGGCGGCCGGTGTACTGCTGACATCACCTACAACGATAACAATATAAGTGTAGCGTCATATACCCGCTACATCACACATCACACACACAGAGCCCAGTCGCACACAGCTCTCGCTCGCTCGCTCGCTCTACCGCCCGATAAAGCCACGTGTGTCTCTCGTTAGCTTGCTAACTACCAATTCGTAGCCTGTTTATCGATAGCTAGATACTGGTCAGACTCGCTTGATATTAGGCTGAGTTTGGCTCGACTACGCTATCGGTTTTCGTCTGCGTTTGGGTTATTAGCGGCCCGGGAGCAAATCATTTGTTGAAGAGCCAGCCTTACTAGCCATTTGTGATTGTCTCGTGATCTGTGGAGAAAAGCACGCTCGGTGTACTTTTCAGTTCACTCAACGAGCCTTGCCAGACTCTGCAGGGAGCGAGCAATCAGCATCAGCCTGATCAGCCTCAACAGCTATGGCCCGAGGTAAAAATAGCCAGAGAAAGCAACAGACTGACCGCATCACCCGTTCAAAGCCAGCGAACGAAAAAACCTCACCCAGTGAGGCACCGACCTCTCCAGAGAAGACGGAGCCGACACTGGGAGAAGATCCAGTTGAGAAGCAAGTTACTTCAACCCAGGAACCAGCCGAACTGACTCAGACGCTGCCAAACATAGAAGTGACCCCAGCCGGGGCGCAGACACCAGTCGAGAAGACGCCTGCCTCTACCTCCAATGTGTCGCAGCCAGGGAGACTGAGTCAGCCTCCGACGAAGCAGCAGTACGGCATCTACACACCCGAGATTACCCAGTGTTCACGATATAACAGGGCGTGGCACACAGCCGCAACCTGCCGCAGCAGCCCACTGTGCCGTTACTGTGCCGGTCCGCACAACTTCAAGGAGTGCAGCCTAGCGAAGAAGGACGCTGACTTCAAAAAACCCAATTCAAACAGAAGGTGCTCAAATTGTTCAGGCACCCACAGCGCGAGGTACCAGGGATGCCCTTACCTCAAGGACTGCAGAAGAGCACTGACAGCCACCACCTCCAGACACTACGCCCGCCCAGGGAAAAGACAGAGTTTCCAGGCTCCCAGACCGAGGGACGACACAGAGGCGAAACATACCCAGGACGTGATCTCTACCCTAAAAAGAGAGATCGAATCCCTACGAGAGGAGAACGCTGTCATAAAAACGAAGCAAGATCGTGACAGAGACGAGAACATTGATATCAGAAGGTTGCTGCAAAAGTCTCTCGAAACCCAGAAAAAGCAGGAGATTGAACTAGCAGACATGGGGAAGTTCAAGTGCGAACTCCTGGCAGTCCTTACGGAACTCAAGAAACAAAAAGAAGAAAGCATCGAGACCAGCCTAGCAGAAGCCTCAAAGATGAAAGCGTCAATGACAGCACTAGAAGCGAAGCTAACTAAACTCAGCCAAGAAAGCCTACAACTGAGCGCCGCACTGCAAGCCACCAATGAAGTTATGGACGCCAGAGAAAGCGCAAGGAAAGAAGCGGAACGAAAAAGGCAATCAGTCCTAAACCGCATAAAAGCACAGAAAGCAAGAATAAACACAGCAGAAATAGCAGGCGAAGACCTCGAAGCAATGCTGGAGGAAGGACAGGAAGGCGAAACAAGCAGCAAAAGAAGAGAGTCAGAACAGAATAGACGCTGCGAACTAGCCAAATATGCGGGATCATACGAAGACAAAACTGGCCAGAGATGAACTCGCTCTTCACCACTAAACCACGCCCTCCAGTCCAGCCGCCATGACAGTTGAACCAGCCAACCACACAGCCCGGAGAAACGCCCCACAGCTCGCTACCAGCCAGGCATGATGTCAACCGCCGAAACCCAATCCCTCCCACCCGTTCGAGGCCACCCCGGAAAAACTTTACTAGTCCTTCTCAGGACTAGTAAACTTCCACTCCCAATCACGGCCAACGTCGCAGAAACACGCAAGGAAACTACTTCTAGACGCGAAACACAAGTTCGTCACAAGTCAAAAAAACCAAAAAAAACTATTGGATATACCAAACAAATAAACGCAGTCCCAAAATAACCGCCGCTCACTATTGGAGCTGGTAAGGGTGACATAAACTTTTTTTTTTTTTTTTTCAAACAAACCGCAACCGCAACCGCTACATCACTGTGGATAAAGGGTGCTTGACTAACTGTACTTTTGTCAGCACGACTTGTCTTTGTTTTTTAATATCGGCTCTGTACGTCTGTTTCTATTTTTTCTCAGTATTTTTGTTTTGTTTCATTAACAACTGAGATGTGGTTCTTGGGAAGAATGTTTCGAATACCTTGGACTGCCAGCGTAACTGGAATTGACTAACGAAAGTACAGCATTATATACAACAGTAGGAAGGAGACAAACAAAGATCTTTGGTCGTGTAATGAGAAAAGGAGCACTGGTAATATCGTGACGACTTGAAAGATCACTGGTATAAGATGCAGGGGCAGACAAAGAGAAATAATGGTAGATGTCTTAAGGCAGTGGCATAGAGGAATATCATCAGTGGAATTTATCCAGAATACCAAACACCTAGATCTGTGGAGATGCATAGACTCCTGCGTCAGCTGCCAATGCACTTGATGATGATGATGGTGATTTTTTTTAATATAGTATCCGGTGTGCATGTCTCGCTCTATTTTTTTTCTATCTTATCTAGTGTATGTAGCATATAGGTTTACTATATTATCTTTATTCATTGAAAACTTATGTATAGACGTGTTATTTCTTTCCGTCAGTAATTTTTCTTTTTAAACGACTACTGGTTTCTTAAAAGTAGCCACAAAATATGTTTCGTGTAAAACGTGTGAGATGTTCTCAACAACTATAGACTACCTACTGTGGTTATCCCTGATTTTTTTTTTTTTTAACTCTAACCTGCAACACTTACAAAAGCTGGCACGTTTTTGGCAGATGTGTGTTTTTCTACTACTACAGTCGCCATAATTACATATGAATGGTCGCCCAATTATCGCAACCCTGGCTGCAGTGGTTGTTTTAATATCCATACTTCCACGCTTAATTTTCGTTTCTCTTGCAAGCGCGGCACAATAATTGTATATTGATTGATACATATATATATATATTTCAGTTTGTCCTTTATTTTCTGGGCGGTTTTTGTTTTTCAAAAATCAATGGCCAGATGTTTTTGTAAATTTCATTATAAAGTTATGAACAGAGCGTCTATTTCATATATCGTTTCTTTTCACAACAGCAAAGATTTTAACTTACATCGTTTCTTTTCACAACAGCAAAGATTTTAACTTACATCGTTTCTTTTCACAACAGCAAAGATTTTAACTCTAGGTTCTGTTACGCGTTGTTGTCTATCTTAGATATGGATTCGCCCGGCTGTCTAGCGTAGTTGGTTAAACCGGATTGCACGGAGGCCGGGTGACGAACTCCTTGTGGTCCGGGTTCAATCCCGGGGGTAGGCAGGAAAGCCACATTTTCTCCCACATTTACGGTATTTACAATGGAATCAAGGCCGAAGGGTTGCGATATCCATAATACCGACCCTAAGGGTTAACAACTCATGGCTTCTGGATACTACAACAACAAGAACAACAACAGATATGGATTCTGGTGGTTTCAGTGGCTAAAAAGTTAAACCTTTAGCCTCCTGGTCTGAAGGTTGGGGATTCGTTTTATCATAGACTACGTCGTTCAGTGCATGGGTAAAATATAATTTTACAGAGATCGTCTTTTGTGCAACAGTCTCGACAGACAGATAGCTATCTGGAGAGAGAGAGAGAGAGAGAGAGAGAGAGAGAGAGAGAGAGAGAGAGAGAAGAGAGAGAGAGAGAGACTAAGTCATAGGGGATAAAATTACTTGCAATGAAGGCAGCCGTTCTCGACAATGAACTTAAAATCTTCAAATGTAGAGAATAGGAAACGGAAAAACAAAAATTAAAAAAACGCAATTTCATTAAAACCAAAATTGACATGCAAACAAACTGCAGCTTGTGACATTTGCACTGGTGGCTGCTAGAGAAATGCAGCTTTTAGGCTTTTCTTTCCAAGCTATTATCCTTGTGTGATTGGAAGCTGCATCAATAAGTGCTGTTTTTTTTTTTTTTAATCGATCTAGGCTTCAAGACAGACTTTGTCTTTTAAAAAAGAAGGAGCAGAAAATTTAATGGGACGAAAAGGCTGCTATCCTTTTTTGAGCCACGTCACCCGTCGAGTGGTAATTTCTATAAGGGTTTAGCTTGTTTTGTTGATCGGATGCATGACAATCTAGACAGATGATATCAGGGCTTTTTGGGAGCGAGTATACAGTGCTGAGGCACAGATAGATCATCACGGTCTATATGAATTGGTGTAGAGAGGAGTCACCAAGAGATCTGGCTGACGCTTACCACTCAGGGAAAGGCCGAGACGGACATACAATCAGACGATTGCTTGTACCGTCGGAAATGGAACTCTGCGCTTGCTGTGAAGGTAGGGGATGGAGCGCGAATGGAAATTGTTTCATAAGTGCTGTGATGTCACGGTTCTAAACTCAAACCACAGTTCTCTTTGAGTCCTTGGTGTACTCCTACATTCTTCTTTCTTTTCTTCTTTTCTTTTTTTTTTCTTCTTTCTTCTCCCCTAATTCCATTTTCTTCCTTCTTTTCTTCTTCTTTTCTTCTTTTCTTCTTCTTTCTTCTTCTCTTCTTCTTCTCTTTCTTCTTCTTTCTTCTTCTTCTTCTTCTTCTTCTTCTTCTTTTTTTCTTCTTCTTCCTTCTTCTTTTCTTTCTTCAATATCCCCCCCCCCAATTGGGGCATAGGCCCTCAAACAATTTTACGCCAAGACGTTTATCTTAGTTATTGCAGGCGGTTACCGTCCCCTACTTTTTAACTTTATTTTCTCTAATTTTTTTTTTAATTTTCTGGGGTTCTTTTAAAATTTTT
>CAJHNH020003068.1:0-140000 GCA_905116865.2 Candidula unifasciata
AATGCACCGGGCGGTGCCGATGCCCAAATCAATGGGGGCTTCGTTTCACCCCCACTGGGGTTACTAACAGCTGTAAAACAATCAATGTGCTTTTTTTTAAATTTGCGCGGAGAAATGGTTTAGTTTGCCGGGGTTTTTGCCATTACCATATGAAATCACCCTCGGGAAATCGATCAGTTTTTCCAATCATTTTCTTTTTCAGGGGGTTGATGTATCTGAGTATCGGGTTTCGGTCTCTTGTTATTCTCCCGTGTTTTCCGGGGCCCTATTGTGTGATGAAAAAGAAAAGGCTCACTGCCCCCTAATAAGCATGTCGTAAGAAGCTACTAAATATAGGTGTTTCCTTCCAAGCTTGTCTCGCCTAACAACGGTTCTCATAACTGCTACCCCAAAGCTGGTTCCGACTTTGCTAGAAGACGTTTCAGTGCTCGGTGTGCTGCGTGGGTTACTGTGGTCCTGTGCTGTTGAATGGTATTGTAGATCCATCTGCTCCTTTGTTTTCTTGAAGTTCTTGCCTAGGACGCAATACTGGGAGCTCAGGCCGCTTGACCATTATTCTCCCTCTCCACCCCCGGAAAAAACATTTTTTTAAAATGTGTGTGCCTCTTTCCTCGCCTATAACTGGTGACTGAGAGATTTCCTTTAAATATGAACAAACTTTATCTTTAAAAGTATTTGTTCATATAGTTCATATTATTTTAAGTATATTATTATATTTGCCATTTAGCACAATAACAATAATAATGTGTCCCGCCATGTTTTCTTTGAGTTGGTGCACATAATGCTATATCGCCATCGTCATCTACCTGTCTTTGAGCGTTAGCTATCATGGATGGTCATCTCACGTCGTTTGATCAGTTATAATTTTCTACCAACGAAAGCTATATCATCGTGTGTGTGTGTGCTTGCCATGGTCGACCTTTTCACGTGATTTTTTGAATTAGTTTGCTATTATTACTTATCATTATCATCATTGTTTTCGTCGTCGTCATCATTACCATCATCTACAAAGCAAATTAGTAGTATTATAACTAGGGCTGTGCCGAATAGTGATTTTCATTATTCGGCCGTGGCGCGGTGATTTATGTCACAGGCGTGAGGGGAAGTTAAGTCCAACATGATGTGTATAAGGAGATACTCCGTACGTCACTCGGGCGCCATTCCTTTACTGTTCTGGTTTTACGGAACCTCACGCAAGACCCCTGCAGCACGTCCTCGTCGTGCGCCACGGAAAATGTCTCAAACGAGCATTAACAGAGCTGTCAGGGAATCTCGGAGTTTGGCGGCCCCCAGAGGTGATGTGTCCTTGTGGCTCTCATCAGCCCGCCCCCAAACGCTTGGGTGAAAAAGGTTATTAAAACTCATTAAGAACATGAGTATGCTTGCCAAACGTACAGCTAAAAATCACAACCCTTGGTTAAAAGAATGTGAAGAGAACACTGTACATCCTCTGTTAACCCTCAGTGTCGTCGTCACCGCGCTGAGGTACACCACAACAGCAACCATCCCTAGGCTGGCCATCCATGTACAGCCTCGGTTAACCCTTAGTGTCGTCGTCACCGCGCTGAGGTACACCACAACAGCAACAGCCCATTGGCTGGCTAAGCATACTTGTCCTACAAAACTAGATCCTACGGCACACGAGTGAGCTCAAAATCTGACTTCCACAATTTGTACTGAACGTAAAAAAGAACAAATGTCCACACCCAAAGACCCCACTCGCCCGAGTGTTGAGACCAAACTGATAACGTTATGCCTGACGCAGGATATAAAATTCTGTCGGGCTAACGGCTTGTCAAAGAAATCTAACGTGCGAAGAAAAAAGAATGTGCCTATTCGTGTGGTCACAAAAGTTCAAAATCCACAGGCTGCTCCCCGCTGACTTCCAGAGGGCGCAGCTCTTGTCGAGCGGGAAGCCTGATACGGTTGTGATGTTAAGCAGGCATGTGCAGGACGTGACGATTCCTTGTTTGAGCCCAGAACCAGAGCGTCACGTGCCGGCTCTGCATACATGGAAGCCTCCTTGGATGGCGGGGAATGCCCATGATCTGCCCCTGCCTTCCCTTGAGGGCTAACTGTTTCACAGGGGGCTGCCCCAAAGGGGTACTCCGGGGGCAATACCTGTGGAGAAGGAGACAAAGTGGACTCCACACAAATCAGGCAACGTCTTGACCCACACAAAACAATGGCCACAGTCAACCTAGAAATAGGCCTGACGTCTTCCTTCGAAGTCGGAGTACAGCTGCCCATGAGGCAGGGAACATTAAAACGGTTGTACACGCAAAAATCAGGTCCGGGTGAAAGCCAAAAGTCCAAGCGGACGACTAACCGTGACCTTCCGCCGGAATTCACAGCTGGTGAACGCAAAATAAAAAAAAATTATTCGGCCGAATACGAATAGCTGGACCAACTATTTATTTCAGTAATACATCTTCCATCTAATGTTATTCATGTGCCCATATACTTAAATTTATGTACTTGCCCCAAAATAAAACCATTTACTTTTATTACACATTTACGAATAATTATTTTCTTTGATACCACCATTAATTCTTTCTTCCCACTATTCAAACTGAGGCCCATTCTTCCACTTTCGAATAGTGTATAAAATAGATCTAAAAAAAAAAAAAAAAACACACACATCCACAATGTCAAAGGTACTCTCACATTTTACTTCACAAAATGTAGTACAGAATAGTAAACATTTAAAAACATTTCATGTTTTGCATCCTTCAGTTAGTCAGTCAGTGTGTGGTAACGAATACCAAGGAATGAAAGTATTCTTAGTTTTACACCAAGTAACTAAATTTGTAAATTGTCACTGACAGTTTTGTTAATCCATGAAAGCGACATTAGCTTTCAACAAGAACAAAATCGTTCCATGTTGTCAGCATTAAGGCAGCTTCTTGTCTCAGTGAAGGTATTCCCAGCTGTACTAAACAGACGTTCACTTGGTGGTGTACAAAGATAACGCTTTACAGTATGAGCCATTGTGGGAAATTTTAATTTGTTCATTTTCGCCAGTCAAGAAACTGGTGTAATGTAAGGTAACCACTATTCGTATTCGGCCCGACCGCAACTATTCAACCGAATACCGAATAGTCAATAGGTCCACTATTCGACCCCGAAGCGAATACGAAGCGAATATTCGGTACAACCCTAATTATAACGCACTTAAACAAGGTCCCTTGAATTAATATAAATAGTGCAGCATCCTTACACGTTTTCTGGGTGAGGGGAGGGGGGAGGGGGTGTTTGCTTCTGGGTTCCAGTGCCCATATACTATGGTAGCGAGTTGGGAGAACAGTTTCTGTTATCAACATCACTTGGATAGAATCAAGCTACTTTCAGGTCTTAAACGACTTGGACGCCAATGTAAAGTACAACGGAGTTAATGTCCTGCCCTTTAGAGGACTCACAACCAACAAACTAGCTAAAGATAGAAAACATAGTGTATTTCCACGCCAACCTGACGTAGGACAATGCTTCAGCGAATGCGCGGAGGTGAATCACAGACTGTGAACTGATTTATCGTCATCGTGTAGCAGGTCCTTTGCAGAACGTCGCTCTCATCACAGTCTGCCTGAAAGAAACTCGGTCTCTCGCCAGCTCTGCCGCCTCATGTACTTTTATACTCAAGGAGTCACTTATATCCTGTGCCCATCTTCGTGTCGTTCGGCCCCTGCCCCTCCTTCCTGGTACCATGCCTTCTGCTATAATTTTTTCCAATCCGTCGTGGCGCTTGATATGACCAAAATATTTCAGCTTCCGAGAAAGGATGCTGTTTATTAGCCAATCTTCCTTGATGTTCAAATATTTTAAGATGTCAATATTCTTTCTCTTCTTTTCCCAAGATATTCTGAGAATCTTTCTATAGCATTTCAGCTCAAAGGCCCCTATTCTCTTTCTTAAGGACTGAGAGATAGTCCACGACTCACATCCGTATGCAGCCACAGGCAAGATGCATGCTCTCAAAATTCTAATTTGTATCTCCTTGCTGGTGCTTAACCATAGACTTTTAAGTGAATTGATTAGTGAATGAAATAAAATGTGGAAGCTGCCGAGATGTCGTTCTGTAGACGAATGATGAGAACATCACTGGTAGAGGAACTGTATACTGACGATATCTTTAAAATAAAGTTAACTTCCAAAGAGAACTGGTTACCCGATTCAGAAACCAGCCTGCAATCTTTACTCACATCAAGAATCGTGACATCCGGAAAGTTGGCGGGTAAGAGAAGCAGAGGGAGGCCAGGAGAGAAGAGGCCGGACAGTCCAGTATCTGGCAAGGAGGGTCATATCTGTCATAAATGACTGAAAGTACACGACGTAGAATGTTGTGGTAATACATGACTTTGGTTAGTTGCGTATCCTTTATTGGACGTTGCAGCCCCTGGCTGTTGTGTGGTTCTCTAGGCAAATTTACGTCCACTAGTTTGCTATTGCTTTATGGACGGTCGGCGCCCTGATACCACTGTCGAAACCAATGCAAGGCGCATGGCCCGCAGCTGGGATCGAACCCGGCACCCCGGCATTATGAAGCGTTCGCATCGACTTAGCCACAGAGCCGACAATACATGACTAGCAACAAGTAAAAGAATATACAACCGTTTGCACGACCACTTAACGGTTTTTCAAGTACCTTGTCTTTAGGATTGTACTTTGCTACCACCCCTCCCCCCCCCCCTTTTTTTTTTTCCAACCCTATTTTTAACCGTGGCTTCCCTTTCTCCTTCCATTGTTTTTAGTCAAAATTAAGAACCGTAAACTTAGATTTGCCTTTCGTTACTTTCCAAAAAGGGCGCTAAACATAATCGATAAACATTTTCTTGACTTTTGTAAACAACGAAATGAACTCATCTGGAAATATTTCCTCGCCTTTAGTCAAGCATGACCAGTCGATAATTCCATAAACAACTTTCGTATACGATATTAGGTACTCTTGCGAAATTTACCATTGCCTCCAATGAACTTTTGGAAATAATAATTATGAATGTATAATACCAAATAAAGGCGATTGAAAAATGTATGCTTGTGACGGTAGCGATTTAAAAAGAGTCATTTATATGTATTACATTTGATGTTGGTTATCTAAACATTGTTATAAATTTACGTGAAAGAAGAATACTAAATAACATTATTTTTGTGGAATGAAAGGGAGCACCCATACACAGAAAGTGGTCCAGCCGTTTGCCTTATTCCATGAAGGTCGTAGGTTCGTTTTGCAGACTGCATGTTTCGGTTTACCGAGTTTTATAGGGTTCGTCACTGGAGTTATAGCGTTTGTGTTTTGTGCACATCAGGAATAATGTGGTGTGCTGGACCTTGACTGATGTCAAGAAGTGCAGCAATGCCACACACAGTCAATCGGCGGTTTCCTTTCTCAACTTGCCCTGTGAGTCAGCAGTCATTAAGAAAATAAAGTTTGGTATTATGTCAAAACACATCTCAATTTATCAGCTATTTCACAAACATATTTAGTTTTGGCAATATAATAAAAAATATACTTCATGCTTAGAAATTAATTTTAAAAAAGGAAATTTATATTTAGACATTAAACTAACATTATACTGTACGGTAAATTATATCAGTAACATCCCTCATAATTAAAAATTATATAAATAACATATACCAGATAAATAATACCAAGAACATACATCACATAAATTATGTTAAGAGACTGACTTTCTACCCCATCAGGGCATCACACAAGCGATAAACACCCGACGACACAAGTGCTACCATGCGGGTGAGGATCACCGTGGAGAGGTCACAGAAACCGCGTTCAGCCTTTAGGAAATATTTATGGCCAGGCTATATTGCGGCACCTGGAAAAAGCCAGAATAGGGCTTCAAATAACGAAAAATGTCATCCTAAAAAGGAGGGGAAATTGCATAAATTTTAAGAGCGTATGTCACATAAATTATACTAAAAATATATGTCACAGGAACTATACCAAAATATTATCATCATAATCATTCGTGTGCCGTTAGACGTCACATAGGTTTGTAATTCGTCCCCCCTCCCCCCACCCACCCCCCACCCCCCAACTCCGCTCTGTTGCGTGCAACTCTCGATTTCTGTCAGAAAGTTGATCCCGTCCAGCGTTTTTAGCTTCTCCTGATAATGTTCTTCTTGATAATCTTCTTCTGAATGTTTCCCTAGAACGTCTTACTTTTCTCAGACCGTTTGTTTTCCATTTTAACGCTTGGTTTGTAATTCTTTGTTCCTTTCGTCTCAGTGTGCCCAGTATATCTCCACCTTCTTCCTCTTATTACAGTCGATACAGGTTTTTTCCAGGCATTTCTCAGATCTTCTCACGCTTTTTTTCCAGACCGTTGCGTCGATACTAATTTATATTGTCTAAACTGACGGTACTGACGCGACGGTCTGAGCCTATCAGTAAAAAAAAATCCTGGCGAGATTGGGACGATGTGTTAACATTTCTCACCAGCGATTCTCAACCAGTGGTTCGTTACCCTTGGGAGGGGGGGGGGTCGAACGACCCTTTAACAGGGGTCGCAAAAGACCATCGATATTCATTGAAGTTATGAAATAGCAACGAAAATAATTTTATGGTCGTAGGGTCACCACAACGTGCGGAATTGTATTAAAGGGTCGCGGCTTCAGGAAGGAGGAGAACCACTGGTCTACACCTAATGTTCATGATTTTCCTCTGGCATTTGTTTTCAAACGAATTTAACTTTCCGTCCATATCTTTGGTAGTTCTCCAACTTTATACTAAACCATACGTCACGTTGCTTTAATCAGAGGAAGTTTTTATAAAAACAAAATGGCCACAGCAGGCACTGACTGGGAAACGTTCGTAGAGAAAGTGACGTCTATTCAGAAAGTTGGTTGCAACTAGTGAAAGCCGACCACAGTGACATAAATCAGTCAGAATTTACACATTGACGCCATGATACTCCACCCACCTTCTTTATCGATATCTGGCCCAAGTCTTATGTGGAATTTCTACCGATATGTGTCTGTTTACGTGATTTTTTTTTTCCAACTTTCATGTTACAAGAGATTCTAATAGTATCATGGACCATAAAGAGAAAAAAAAAATATTGACATTCTTCACAATCTGAATATCAAAAGGGGATTGGCTCGTAAACAGTATCGTTCTTAGAAATCTGAAGTATTTTGGTCATAATAAAGACGTGGTGGTTTGGAGAGGACTGTAATGGGTATGGCTCACGGCAGGAGAGGCAGGAGTTGACCTCCATTACCATGGACACTGAATTTCGCTGACACCTTGGACATAATAGTTTACGAGTGGGAAAGTTGGCAAGAGATCGAGTGGCTTCCCAGCGTGTCATGAACAGAGCAACGTTCTGTCAGGAGCCATGCTACACCGCGATAAGTATGTTAATGAACTATACTATTTACATTACGTACGGTACATTTTAAAGAAAGGTGTTCAGGAAAGATTGTTCCCTTATACCATCACCATTTTGAAAGTAAAATACCATTTTCCAAGCTGTGAACCTTTTGAGGTTTACACTGCCAGGATCATTAGCTATAGACCAAACGGCACGCGATTGATAACGTGATATGTACCATGACACTAAAAAAAAAAAAAAACGTATATTGTCTAAATTGACAGTATTGACGCGACGGTCTGGGCCTATCTAATCGATACCGTCCCGGTGAGAACAGGAGGATATGTTACCCTCTACACCAGCAATTCTCAACCTGTGGGTCACGACCCTTTTATAGGTCGAAAGATCCTTTCACAGGGGTCGTCAAAGACCATCGCACAACACATATTTATTAAAGTTATGAAATAGCAACGAAAATAATTGTATGGTTGTAGGGTCACCACAACATGAGGAACTGTATTAAAGGGTCGCGGCTTTAGGAAGGTTGAGAACCACTGGTCTACACCTCATGTTAATGATTTTCCTCTGACATGTGTTTTCAAACGAATTTAACTTTCCTTCCATATCTTTGGTAGTTCTCCAACTTTATACCAAACCATACGTCACAGAAATTATACCCAAAACATACGCCACACGGTAATTATATCAATAACATCTTTCACAGAAATTATATCAATAACATGTCATAGAAATTATGTCAAGAACAGACTTCACGGGGAGTCGACGTGGCGGAGCGGGTAGACGCTCGCCGCGGATCGGAAGGTCGTGGGTTCACTCTCTGGTGGAGGCAGACTTTTTTCAAAAATTACCTTGGCTCCCAGGTCGACCTAGCCTTGAGTGGGTACCGGGTGTAGTCCTGGGAAGTAGAGGCGGCCGGTGTGATACTGACTACATAACCCATCTGGTGCCTATTGGTCAATGAAATATAGGTCTACTAGCCCTATACACCTAAAGGCGTGGAAAATAGTCCTTTACTACTTTACTTTTGACTACAGACTTCACGGTTACGCTTGATATCAGTAACATACTTTACAGCTAGACATTATGTAGGCAATATTTCACGGTTACGCTTGATATCAGTAACATACTTTACAGCTAGACATTATGTCAGCAATATTTCACGGTTACGCTTGATATCAGTAACATACTTTACAGCTAGACATTATGTCAGCAATATTCCTTGTATATAGAAACTAACGTGCATCTTTCTCGACAGTGGAAGCAAACAAAGTGGTGGTGGGGGGGGGGGGGTGGGTAAAAAGGGTTGGGGTGGCGTGGGAAGGGGTGGTTGGGGGGGTGGGGAGAGAAGAAAATGAGTGACAGAAATTATAAAAAGAAAAATTATCAGCTATACCTTATGCTATTGCTTTAATCAGAGAAAGTTTTTATAAAAACAAAATGGCCACAACAGGCACTGTCTGGGTAACGTTCCTTGAGAACGTGACGTCTATTCATAAAGTTGGTTGCAACTAGTGAAAGCCGACCACAATGATATAAATCAGTCAGTATTTACACATTGACGCCATAATACTCCACCCACCTTCTTTATCGATATCTGGCCCAAGTCTTATGTGGAATTTCTACCGATATGTGTCTGTTTACTTGATTTTTTTTTGTTTAACTTTCATGTTACTAGAGATTCTAATAATATCATGGACCATAAAGAGAGAAAAAAAATATTGACATTCTTCACAATCTGAATATCAAAAGGGGATTGGCTCGTAAACAGTATCGTTCTTAGAAAGCTGAAGTATTTTGTTCATATTAAAGACGTAGTGGTTTGAAGAGGACTGTAATGGGTATGGTTCATGACAGGAGAGGCAGGAGTCGACCTGCATCACCGTGGACACAAAATTTCAGGGACACCTTGGACTTGGTAGTGGGAAAGTTGGCAAGAGATCGAGTGGCTTTTCAGAGTGTCATGATAAGAGCAACGTCACGTCGGGAGTCATGCTACACAACGATGATTCTGTTACTAAATTAAAGTATTTAAATTACTTACGGTACACTTTGAAGAAAGGTGTTCAGGAAAGGATGTTCCCTTACACCATCACCATTTCGAAAGTAAAATGTCATTTTCCAAGCTATGAATCTTTTGAGTGCCAGAATGATTAGTTATATGCCAAACGGCATTCGACGGATAACGTGATATGTACCAGGTTACTTTGCGCAGATTATCATCTGGTGCTCTCTGTAGTCTTGATAAGTACAGAGTTAGCCACACACACGCGCGCACGCACGCACGCATGCACGCGCGCGCGCGCACACACACTGTATATACAGTAATCGCCCAGCAAAGAAATGCAAACACATTTTTATAGATGCTATTTGTTTAAAAACGTCATTATTGCGTGACATTCCGCAATTTTCAAATCAAATTACTGTTGCTTTGTGTTGTATTATGGTTTTTAAAAGTGTCTGGAGGCTAATGGGAATCACTTTCGGCAACTGTAGTAACTTCAACATCACATATTTTTTTTAAAAATGTGTGTGCTTCTTTCCTCGCTTATAACTGGTGACTGAGAGATTTCCTTTAACTATGAACAGACGTTATCTTTAAAAGTATTTGCTCGTATATTTAATATTATTTTAAGTATATTATTATATTTGCCATTTAGCACAATAACAATAACAATGTGCCCCGCCATGTTTTCTTTGAGTTGGTGCACATAATGCTATATCGCCATCTACCTGCCTTTGAGCGGTAGCTATCAGGGATGGTCATCTCACGTCGTTTGGTCAGTTATAATTTTCTACCAACGAAAGCTATATCATCGTGTGTGTGTGTGTGTGTGCGTGTGTTTGCCATTATGGTCGACCTTTTCACATGATTTGGTGAATTAGTTTGCTATTATGACTTGTGTTGACATATGTAGCTTGAGCGTTGTGAGGGCAGTTCACCTATCTACCTTACTTACATTACTTACCTACATATCTATTCATACATCCAGATGACATCAATTCATCTTTTTGCTTTTCCGTTAGTCTGGTTATATGTGTTTGTGTGTCTGTGTGTCTGTGTGTCTGTCTGTCTGTATGTATTTACGTATCTACGTATGTATGTATCTATGTATTTACGTATCTATGTATCTACGTGTGTGTTTATAAACAATATGTGTGTGTGTGGTTTACTCCGCGTGTGAGTTCCGGTGCCTCGTTGTGGAGAAAAGAATAGACCCACTGACTACCCAAAAAGCATGTCGACTAATTGGGAGCTTCCTTCGAAGTCTGGATGCATCTGCTTGAGCGGCCAGGAACAGATAACTGCACACAAATAAGCCTGTAAATTGGATGTACATGCAAAACTCAGGCCCGGGCACAAAGCCAGAGTCCAAATGAACGAACAACCAGGGCTTTCCGCCGTAGCTTACAGCCGGTGAGCAAAGAAGAAGTTACGCTTCCTTTGGGTTTTTAGTGTATTTATAAACTTCATTTGTGTGCATACGCTGCTGTCTAACTGAGTATTTGTATGTGTATTATATCTATCATCCTAAGTGTCTGTGTGTTGTGTGAAATGATAAACTATGTGTGTGTTTATAATGCTTGTCCTTAACCGCAAAGGACTGCCAGTTACACATGACTGGTGTAGTCGTCACGGACGCCCTAATAACTTCTCTGGAGGTTGAACAGGACACATGAGATCTGCCATATAGGTCAGCTGTCCAGATTGGCATTTTTAAATCTCAGCATGGTATGATAAACCTTTAGGTAGCAGCTGGGAGGGGACAAGCCAATCGATCAATATCACACAAAAGCCTACAATAGAAACGGGACGCAATTTAACTGATATGATTTCGCCAATGCTGTTCACCAAATCTACACGCCTGTATTGTCTGCAGTTAACTGTTCGATATCTTGTTGACATGTAAATGGGAGTTCCGGTAACAATAGAATTGAAATTCACGCTGTCGTCTCGCAAAGATATAAAAACGACATTACAGCATTTTACTGGAATACGCCTTGTTCAAATTAAATAATATGGTTCTGTTTATTATTCGTATTGGGTTTTAGACGTATGAGAAGAGACAACTGTGAATTTCGAACAGTGGAAATAACTACAAAGATAAATAAATAATCGACCGCTTCACAGTCACTAAAAAAGAAAGTCGAAGCTTCTAAATTATTGGGTTGGTCTAGGAGCCTAGGAGTCAAGGTCATTTTTGAAACAAAAATCCATTTGGATGCAGATTTGAACTTACGACTTTCGGGCCCACGGGTGAGCAACTAGCCGCTAATCCACGAGGGCTTACATCAAATAACAGTCGTCTTCTGGTCGTCCTGGCGAAGTGGTTTAGCAGTTTGCTTCACTCTTGAAATATTGATCGGTTTGGTTTCACAATCAGTTCACCTGTGTGGGTTCTTGTGTCCCATTCGCGGGGGGTGCGGGGGGGGGGGGTTTAGACCCACTGTCCCTTTACAAGCATGTCGTAAAAGTTGACTGATAAAGGGTATTTCTTTCTCAGTCCAAGCGTATCTACACGAGAGACGAGGAGCTAACAGTCCGCCGCAAATAAATAAGGCAGATCTGTAAAACGGATGTGCACGCAAACTCAATTTCTGGAATACGACTTTAGAGTAGTATAGTAAGTTCAATTTGAATAAATCATTTGGGTCCTAGTTGAATAGCGTATGCAGCAAAATATGCCGGATGTCCCTAGGCGCGTGCCCGATGCGTCCCCAAGATGGTGTTGTGTGCGCTTGTTAGATTAGGTTTTAGGTGTCAGTAGGGAGTCAGTACAGGTTTAAGGTATATGGTGTTAAGACATTTTATTTACTGTGGAAAAAAAAAATTGCTAATTAAGTCGGTGGAGGTATCATTTTTAAATAGTAAACAATGAAAATTGCTAATTAGGGTTAGTTAGGGCCCTTATAGGTATGTTTTAAATAGTGAAGGTGGTATTGAAGCCAAGACATTGTCACGCTGGCTTGTTAATTGGGGTATAATATATTCATCTTGTTAGACGGGGTTTCTGATAATAGGGTTATTATTTTTTATTTGGTGCTTTTTTTTTAGCCCACCACAAATGACGTCACGGGATAGTACAATATTTAAGAGGGTGGTAAGAGCGGGTTTTCTGGGTCTTCTGTGATTTAGCGCGTTTCTTCCAAGGCCAAGGTTTTCGCGCGTTTACCTAATCCCAACCCTAACCTTAACCCTAACAAAAACTATACGCTTAATCTACCACCATCTGAAATATTTGACTGTCCTGTGACCTGTGGATTTACCCTGTTTGCGATCAGCTAATAAGAAAGTACCTTTTATATAGTTTTAAAAAAATTGCTGAAATTGCCATATGGAGATCCTAGGGGTATGACTTTGAAAACGTGAGGTTGCTCCCATTGACTGTTAAATAGTGAAAGTTGCTCCCCCAAGATGGCGACTTAGAGATCGTATGTAACAAAGTATTCAGCCCCACCCCCCCCCCCCCTTTGGCAAGATGGCTGACTCCCCCAAACCAAAATGTGACAAGATGGCTGACTCCCCTAAACCAAAATGTGGCAAGATGGCTGACTCCCCCAAACCAAAATATGGCAAGATGGCTGACTCCCCCAAACCAAAATGTGGCAAGATGGCTGACTCCCCCAAACTAAAATGTGGCAAGATGGCTTACTCCCCCAAACCAAAATGTGGCAAGATGGCTGACTCCCCCAAACCAAAATGTGGCAAGATGGCTGACTCCCCCAAACCAAAATGTGGCAAGATGGCTGACTCCCCCAAACCAAAATGTCCAGCGCCCTTTCCCTAATCAAGATTGCGGGTTCCCCCAGAAAGCTCAACCAAGATGTCGACTTCAAGCTAGTATATAGTCAGGTATGTGTGATTTGTAAAGAGGAAAATATTTTAACGGGGGTTCTGGTTGGGGGTATATTATTATATTCGCCGTGTTAGGTTAAGGTTCTGCTTGCGTGTTGGGCTTGTTAAGTTGGGTATTCGGTCAAAATAGTGACTTTTAATTGGTGAGAAGGAAACTATTTTATTTATAATTGCGCTTGGGATAGAGAAAGGCTTACTTAAAACAGGACAGAATGCTTATATAAATGATATTTTAGAACAAACAGGTCTACAAACATATACACAGAAGTATTAAGAGATAGCTGTAAAAAGGTTGTTCGGACAGACGATGGCTGGGATGATAAGAAAGTCCTTGCTCTGTCCTGACTCACACAAAAAGTGCATTATACCTAAGTAAAAGTGAGTAACGGAAAAATGCCTGGGCAACCGCTTGTTAACAACAGTTATAAGACAACGAAGAAGGTTCTATACTTGACACATCCTTACAAAAAGGAAACCCTTAATTGAAGGTTGACAAAAGAGATCAAGTGTTCTGGACAGGATTCCGTCCATGTGTATCGAAGTGACTGCGCAGTTCAGAACGGAAGGGAGAAAAAGACTGCGAGCCCTGTGTGACATATAATGGCATCATAGGACAAAGATGATTATGATGATGAATTGAATAAACCCTTTTTATACCAATAGCGCATTGATCATATGATGCGACTACTTGGCACACAGTAGGTGACGTCATCATCACGCCGTTTGTGATGTGGTGAACATCACGCCGTTTGTGACGTGGTGAACATCACACCGTTTGTGACGTGGTGAACATCACGCCGTTTGTGACGTGGTGAACATCACGCCGTTTGTGATGTGGTGAACATCACGCCGTTTGTGATGTGGTCAACATCACGCCGTTTGTGACGTGGTCAACATCACGCCGTTTGTGACGTGGTGAACATCACGCCGTTTGTGATGTGGTCAACATCACGCCGTTTGTGACGTGGTGAACATCACGCAGTTTGTGATGTGGTCAACATCACTCCGACCGCCTTTACTCCCATGACATTACCTGATGTTTCTTTTTAGACTGGTTTGATTTGGTAGCCAAGCTCAGTTTCAAAAAAGAAAAAAAAAGCCTTGATGCAGATTCGAACCCAAGACCTTGAGGCCGGCAGGTGAACGTCTAAACCAGGTCCGGTAATCAAAATGTACCCATAAGTTGGTTTTCCAACTGATGATTGCTAGGGCGACAAGCAAGTCTATTAGTCACTGCCCTACCCCTGGCTCCCACGGACAACAACCCTATATACTTGTCTGTTATTCCGCTGACACCCAACCATACCTGTTTTTCTATGATGTCTGGCACGATCTGCGTCACTGATTACCCTTTGAGAACATTCCTAGTTCGCCACCGAGGGCATGCTAAGGGTCGGTATTAGGTCTTTAAAGTGGGTTTCAGTCAAGATTACGGTGATTGTATAATTTATATACCTTTAAATACATTCAACTTTTGCAACCTGTATACAAAAAATAAAAACATAATTCGGTCGATTGAAGAGCCAACGTCTTATCTACCTTTTATCTAAGACATATTCTATTGCTTTTAGAAATAACTAATGGCCATTTACTATTGGGGACGTTTTCTTTCTTTCTTGCAATTTGTTTCGTTAAATTATGTATACATTTTTCTTCCCATTAATTCTCCCCCCCCCCCCCACCTTTTTTCCTTTTTATTTTGATATCGTCAAACGATACTTTACCTTTGCTTATGTTTTTAACTCTTATTCTTAAGCAACACCGGTGTAGGAAATATTTTACTATTGACTCCCCTCCATGGCATAATGCGCTATCTCACTCTTACCATTTGGTCAGAACATACTATAGAAATCTGGCTTCCTTCATTTATCATTGCAACTATGTATATTAACACTTTGAAAGTAAAACACGCATGATTGGACATTATGAATTTTACTTCACTTTGATATCGCCTGTGAAACCTATTGGTACTGAAAGCGTTTTGGGTTCGATTTAATAAGTAACCGGTTTTTCGTTGGTGTCTTTGTTTAACGGCGCCCGAGTGTTTCGGACAGTAGTAGGAAAATCGTACTCTGGTAGAGTTAAATATCTGGCCGAGTAATATTTCCAAACATAGCAGTAGGTGCTCTGTAGCCAACCTTCATTGTGGAGACGGCACAGGAACAAATACATATTTGATAGATACCATCACATTTGTGTACTATGTTGAACCTCCACATTTCTTTGTACAGGGGGCTGCGTGGTCTCGAGGCATGGTGTCCGCCTCGAGTGCTAGAGGTTTCGGGTTCAATCCCCAGTAAGGGCTAAGATTTTTTCATGTAAACTTGGACCTAGTAATTCCCACTGGTTTATGGATAGTGAGATCGGACGCCCGTGTGCATTGGTGTGGACGTAAAAAATCCCTTGGCAGTTGGAAATCGAAAAGAGTAGCCTAACGGCGCTGCCCATGCAACATTTTGAGTTAAAAATCTACCCAATGTATTTTAGGATCCTCGTCGGTGCTACAGAGCCTTTGCACTGTGCTGAGCTTCTTCGGACTCAGACTTGAGTCAGAAGAAGAACGGAGCACTATTCTACTTACGCGTGCGGATCGATCGCGACGGTGTAAATATTCGAAACGGTCCCTCGAATCCGTGTGGAATGAATTCTGATTACTGTGTCGGTAGATCATTGCGCTATACTCTATTCCATCTCGTTTCTAATCGTACATTTATGTTTTAGTGAGAAACGGGTAACATAGAAGATGAATATAGATCTTATAAATAAGAGAACCCTGCTTACATTCTTTCTGGCTTACATCCTTTCTTCTTTTCTTCATCTTTTGTGTTCCGAGCCTTTGAGGTTTGCTACTGCAGATATTGTCCGCTTCTATTCATCTCTCTAATTAGCCTTCTCTGTTCAGTTGATGTCTACGTAGGTCTGCCTAAATATTTTATGTCCATCGTTTTCTTGAGCAGGCTCGTGGTCTTCTCCCGGTCAACTCTTTTTTCTGTAATCAGTTTTGTCTTTCTGTCATCATCTGTTATCTCTGTATGCCCCAGCTATTACAGTCTATTAACCCTACGAGGCCAATAACTGGTAGTGGTTTAAACATATCAATTTCGTTGTCGCTCCTTTAAAAAAAATCTATTGGAAGTAGGCAAAATATAACCTTAAGCCACTGGTGTAGGAAGGGGAGTGCGGACCTCTCCGGGTGTCAGCAATTGAGGTGGGAGGGGGGGGGGGGGGGGTCATTAATCAGGAAATGTATTAGCACAAGTAACTTAATACAAATAAAAATCAACATTGTAAACATTCAAACAAGACGTTAGAAGACACAAATCAGGGAAGGTAACACTCTGCATGTAAAAATATAATGTGGAGACGTTATGAGGTCAAGGCAAAGGTAAAGATAAAGTCGGGAGATGTGAACCAGCGTCATTGCACACGGTTATAAACCATAAGTGCTCTGCCACCAGTGCGGACAGCTGATAAGAAACTGTCCGTCTATGTCGCCGTGCGCACGAAACTCCGTAGCTACAGCGACATTCCTAGTAGATCGTGATGATGGGTGGAAGACCGATAGAGAAGATTCTGAACAGTTTGTCATCATGGAATGATCGCTACAACAATGTATGTTGCATCTTTGAAAGTAACGCATTCATGATTTGGCATCATGATTTTTTTTTCTACACTTTGGGATCGCCCCTGAAACTTTCTGTTGAACTGTTTAGATGTGTGTGTGCGCGCGCGTGTGTTTACCGCTCTCGTAGTTTTCGAACAATAGCAGGACAATTGTATTGTGGGAGACACTGGTGTCTCACTGTGTCATATTCTCAAAGACAACAATAGGAGTGCTGTACCCAACCTACATTGTGAAGATGGCATATAATAGTGAAGGAACAAATACTGATAGATTTCATCACAGTCGTATTTTTGATGAGACTCGTGTAGATCATCTGTGTCAAAAATAATTGAAATTAAACAGGACAAAACGTTATGGATAAACACAACTACCAAAATCAAATGGCATAGGATATTAGCATAAGAACGAGATCCGTTTCTCTGCCCTCCTAGCATACTGGTGTTAGATCTGTTACAGAAAGTTAAAGGGCTTCGAAAACAAAGGCCGAAGGACATTGATAAACGTTAAGTGGGACGAATTCAAGAAACGCGAAGAAGTAAATGTCTGGAAAATCGCTTGTATCAACAGTTATGAGAAACAGAAGATGCAAATGCAGTGGGCACATCACGAGGAAAAACGGGCAGAGAATTACTGAGAATCACCAACCCATCCATCCATTTATTTAAAAAAGAAAAAAAAAACTAAACAAAAAATCGAGCACGTTCAACCAAGTGCAATCAGTATCGGTTATAATTGTGGTCTGGTTTCTTCGTGCCAATTATGTTGGCTAAGAAATGTTAATTGCACCAGCTAGTGGCTTGGACCGATACTCTAGTATCTAGTGAGGGTTGTTAGAGAGGGAGCTGGTAAGCAATATACACACCCACATAAAATGGGAAACAGTTTCACTGAGGAAAAAGGACGTCAAAGGAAAACCTTAAGACGAACGCTTCTGAGAAGGTTATGTGGATAATGTTTAGTTATAAAGTTCTGGACAGAATAAGCCATATCATCATATTTGTGTTTCATTTTCGTGCTATCCTTTGGGAAAGTTACCACCACAGTGGATAAGTCAGGCTGTTAACACTTTTCTTAACAGTTCTCACATGAAAAGCTTGCACCAGGCCCTGTTTGAACCGGAAATGAACACCATCGATCTACACAGTGAATTGTTAACTTGAACATTGATCGTCTGCTGTTTAAAGCGGCCAGGTATTGGGCCTAGTTATCGAATAATTGTCAATACCTGTATGATATTCACACGCACACACGCTCGCGCGCGCACACACACACACAAACATATATACAGACACACACACGCGCCAACACGATCGGAGAATACAACAATTGGTCGTTAAACTTCAATAATAAATGCCTCTAGCTGCACGCACTTTTAGTATTTCGAATGGTGCAGTTGTATTTTCACAGCCTGTTTGAAGTTTTTCTTGTGCAGCTTAAGCTTAACGGCAAAATTGTTGTCATTAGCGATGGTTCCAGAGGCTATATTATGGCGAATCTTCTTCTCCCTCCTACCCCCTCATTCATCAACCCCGTCCTCCTCCAACTTCTCTTTTTGCCAAGGTCTATCTAATGCGCTTTTTAGAAATAACGATGGCAAAAGCAACCGGGAGATGCAAATGTTAAGTTACAGTAAACAAAAAAATAAATTCGTACATCATAATTAGAAAATAACCAGTTGCCAACAAGGAAACAGAACAGTTGCTCCGTACATTTTTGACGACTGACTGACTTTCTACCTCACCAGGGCATCACACAAGCGATAAGCACCCGAGGACACAATGTGCCACCATGTGGATGAGAATCACCGTGGAGAGGTCCCAGAAACCGCGTTCAGCCAGTTGGCCATATTTATGGCCTGGCTATATTGCGGCCCCTGGCAAATAACGAAAATTGTTATCCTAACAAGGACTGTAATTGATTTTACAGTACATTTGAAAACAACAACAACAACAACAATACGCTACATAGAATGAATTGGCACCTTTCCGTCTTTCTAGACCACAGTTTGCTATATGAAGGTATTTGAGTTCAAGGTTATGGTCAGTTACCTAGTGATGAAGTTCTTCCTCCCCATAGCATAAAACCTACTATTCATAAGACAATAGTGGCAAAATACACGTGAATTGTCATAACTGTATGCAGGACATTCTGATGCGTGCTCAGCCCCTTCCTTAGTAGTCAAAGAAAACTGACGGTGTAATCTATAGGTTGTTTTTTTAACCGCCTGTGGTGGATTTAGAAACATAGATCCACAAAATATAAGTAAAGTAAAAAGTAAAGGACCCTTTCCACGCCTTTAGGCGTATAGGGCATATAGGGCTAGACCTATATTTTTATAGACCAACGGCACAAGATGGGTGATGTGGTCATCATCACGCCGGCCGCCTCTACTTCCCGGGATTGCACCCGGTACCCACTTAAGGCTGGGTAGACCTGGGAGCCAAAGTCATTTTTGAAGAAAAGTACGTCTCCACCAGGGAGCGAACCCACGACCTTCCGATCCGCGGCGCGCGTCTAGCCGCTCTGCCACGGCGACTCCCAGATCCACAAAATATACAAGGTAATAAATGTACCAATCATAGTTAGACTGTAACGGAAGATGTTATGCCCGGCTCTCTAGCGAAGTTGGTTAAACCTGATTTTCGCGGCGGCCGGGTGACGAACTCCTTGTGGTCCGGGTTCACTCCCGGGGGTAGGCAGAAAAGCCACATTTCTCCCAGATTAACGGTACCTATAATGGAATCAATGCCGAAGGGTTGCGATATCCATAGTACCGAGCCAAAGGGTTTACAACTCATGGTTTCTGGATACGTAAAAAAAAAAAAAAAAACGGAAGATGTCGATGCGGTGGTTAATAGAATATAAATTGAAATGGTAAAGATGACTTTTCATGGAAGAGGAGGACTGCAGTGAATTAAACAAATTCTAACATTACACAGATTCGTCGTCTTATTTCAGTCCATACCTTATGGAGTTGGTGATGTTTGTTTATAGTCGTTTGTCTCGTTAACTGGCAGTCATTTCTGATACAGATGTTCTCATAATCAGTAATGCCAGACTGTGCAACATTTTCTTTCTTGGTCTTCTTATACCCCCCCCCCCTTCCCCTTTTATCTCTTCATTGTCAGACTCCAGTCTGCCTTTGCTAACTAAATGCCCCCAAGAATTTATATTGTAAATTGTCTCTGGCTGATGCGGGCAGGGCCGGATTAAGTAGAAGCTAAATAAGCTTCACTTTTCTCCAGGCAATGCCTGCGTGGTAATGAAAAGGCGGACAGATTGGCTGGATCTGCTCCACTGGGTGGTGAATTGATCCATGACAAGATGTGGTCAAGGTTCTTTGGGAACAAGGAGCGGAATCAGTAGAGAAAGACGATTTTTATGGCCTGGAGAGAATGAGGCACCTGGGTGTAACCATAGGGTCTGGTCGGCTCACTACACTCAGAGGAAAGGCGAGACGGACATATAACCACATTGTGACCGGTACCATCAGTATTGGAACTCTGCGTTGGCTGCTGAAGATGAGGATGGAGCATGCATGGAAATGCCCCTAGTGCTGTGACGTTAATTCATGACACAACTCAGCTCAACTCAGCACTAGATGAAGGAGCCTAAAAATTCTTTTTTTTCTGGGATTTGTATCTGGGGACATTTTCATCCCGAATAGGGACTCTTTGAGTCATCGGTTGTTAAAAACTTAGTATGCAGTCCTTGAGGGACTTAAGATTTGCACTGAAAATCCCGGAAACCCCTGTTCAACCTTCTAGCCTTATGTTAACATATGGCAGAAATATATTGGGGCACCACAAAACGGGTACCAGGTAACCTGTCATCCAGTGTGGGTGGGTACTAGGAGGGGTTAAACTTTACTCACTCAACGTACTGATTGATCCGCAATGAAACAATCATTAAGACCAGTCTGACGCCATTGGCAAATAATACTAATATACTGCTTCCATGTTTGAAACAAAACAAGGTGACAAAGATGTTTACATTTGTTTTCCTTTCTGTAGCTGATGTCCTTGTTTGAGGACCTGATGAAAGAGATGAAGGACCTGAAGGACACACAGAATAATCTTCTGAATAAAGTCAACAACGTATGTCTATTGTTTTTGTCTTCATTTGAGTCATGTGGTCTTATGTATAAGCATATATTACAATTCATTTATATAAATTATAAACATTAGTCACTTAGTAATACAGTGAATTTTGCATGTTCGTATGTATTTATAAAAGCATGTATATATATTATTAGCTCAATTTACCTAAGAAATCTCATGTGTGTTTATATATATATATATATATATATATATATATATATATATATATATATATATATATATATATATATATATATATATATATATATATATATATATATATATTCATTCATTCATTCAGTAGCATGTCCCTCGCGGAACCTCGCTGCCATAACAACCCTCCGGAAAACCTTCCTATCATGAGCAAGATGTCCTGCGTCTGATACACCCATCTGGAGATCATCTGCCACATCCTGCACCCATCTTCTCCTTGGCCTTCCTCTTCCTCTCTTCCCAGGCATATACCCCTCCATTATTGTTCTCTCTAGACCTCCATGACGTTTCAAGTGACCAAAATATTTCAATTTTCTTTGTTTTATTGTCTTTACTAGCCAACCCTCTTCAATATTCAGCTCTTGAAGTATGGATGCATTTGTTCTTTTCTTTACCCAAGATATTCTTAGAACCTGTCTGTAACATTTATATTCAAATGCATTTATGCGCTGTTCCGCTTGTTTAGTAAGTGTCCAGGTCTCACAGGCATATGTTGCAATGGGAAAGATGCATGCTCTTAAAAATCTGACCTTTGTAATTCTATCTGTACAATTCCATAATTTATTCAGTTGTTTTAGTCTTTGAAGAGCAATTGATAGTCGCCGTTTGATTTCTTTCATTGTGTCACCATTGTTGGTAACCAGTGACCCAAGATATTCGAAATTTTCCACCACTTCCAATCTTTCCTCATTAACATATATTTCCTTCTCCATGGCAGTTTTGTTTGTATGCATTATCTTTGTTTTTGCTGTGTTAAGAAATAAGTTATGATTTTCACTATTTCTTTGGAGTGAGGTTAATAAGTTTTCTAAACCATTTTGTGATGTTGATAGTAATACTGTATCATCAGCATAACGAATTTCTGGTATTTCATGACCACCGATGTTTAGGGCATCATATTGTTCCTTGTTTATATCATCTCTTACATTTCTTATTATATTTTCGGCGTACAGGTTGAACAAATACGGTGACAGCACACATCCCTGACGGACTCCTTGCTTGATGCCAAACCAGTCTGATGTCTCTCCATCTATTCTGACTGCTGCTTGTTGGTCTTGATAGAGCATTTTAATGAGCTGCACTATATGTGATGGAAAGCCCATATTCCTCATGATTTCCCAAAGCTTCTGATGTTATATATATATATATATATAGTGAATTCTTTTAGATTCATTTTTAACTCATTTCTTTTGTTTGTGCATAAATAACCAGAATGTAGGTGTATTTTAAAGTTTTACAGCATTATATAATTTGATAACTATTTTCTTCCATAGACAGTCTTGCTTTTAAACATCTTGCAGTCTCCAGTGTCATGTTATATTTTGTGTGCAAAAAAACGTTTGTGGCTGCGGAAAAAGACTCAATCATTTAATCTGTTTGTTTTCTCCTATCTCTCATTTGAGAAAAAATGGACAGTTTTCACGTTTCAGTTTCTCTTTTCTCAAATTTTTATACAGATGTTTGTGATAAGTTATCTTCAAGTCGTATCTTTTTTTATTTTTTTTATATTTTTTAGACATGATTCAAATGACTCAATTGGCTATAAAAGAAATTGTAATCTTTCTTTTATAGAACCTTACATTTTAAAAATATGTTAATATATGGAAAGTAAAGTACTCTTTTTAAAACCTTGTGCACTTCATATATGTAGTGCTAGATCTATTCTATTTTAGTCTTTCTTCTTCTTAGCATCTATTCTATTTTAGTCTTTCTTCTTCTTAGCATCTATTCTATTTTAGTCTTTCTTCTTCTTAGCATCTATTCTATTTTAGTCTTTCTTCTTCTTAGCATCTATTCTATTTTAGTCTTTCTTCTTCTTAGCATCTATTCTATTTTAGTCTTTCTTCTTCTTAGCATCTATTCTATTTTAGTCTTTCTTCTTCTTAGCATCTATTCTATTTTAGTCTTTCTTCTTCTTAGCATCTATTCTATTTTAGTCTTTCTTCTTCTTAGCATCTATTCTATTTTAGTCTTTCTTCTTCTTAGCATTCACCCACTGTAAACTCTAGATGAAAGTTCTGGTCGTAAATCCATCTGACAAATTCTAGACAAATTCTAGAACTTGAGTTTTGCATGCACATCTATTTTACATTTACGCCTCATTTGTTTGCAGACTGTTAGTTCCTCACGAGTATGGCAGATACACTTTTTACTTCAAAGAAAACACTCCTAATTGGTTGACTTTTATGACATGCTTGTTAGAGGGCAATGGATCTGTTCTTATCTTTTCCTAAATGGGCTCCAGATCTCACACAAGGATTTTACAATTGGCTGTTAATGGATGTTGTGATAAACCGCCTTCACTTCCCACACCTGGGGCACCCATTTTAGGCTATGTCAACATGGAAGCTAATGTCAGTTTTGAAGGGGAAAAATCCACCTCTATGAGGTTTAAACCATAAGCCTTCCAGCTGGCAAGCAAGTGTCTAGCCACCACATTATCACAGCTCTCTATAATTATTATCCCAACTTCCCCATATTGGTTCTGGGACCCCATTTTGGGGGTGAAGTATAGACCTAATGTCTCCCTAATAACCATGTCATATGAGATGACTAGTTTGGATGTTTCCTTAGAAGTCAGAGTGCATCTATCTGAAAAGTGAGGAACCAACAGTCTGCATACAATTAGGGATAACTGTAAAATGGATGTGCATACAAAACTCAAATTCTGGAACAAGACCAAAATACAGAAAGGGACAAACTACCATAACCTTTTGCCTGAGTTTACAACAGTGAGCATGAAGAAGAAGAAGAAGATTACCCCAGCATTAATATGTTGACAGAACTTTGTGCTATTGTTAAGATATCTTTAGAGTTTTCCAGAACACTGAATATGTATTAACAATCTGCATTACCATTTCATGTTAATAGATAAATTTGGATGATATCAACAACCGCCTCAATGCCATGGATGACTTATTTGTAAGTACTTGTAAGAGTCATCATGTTGTGAGTTATGAGCTGGGTTATTTTCTCGGCACTCTGGACACATCCATAGGTGCTCAGATTCCGCAGATACATATGTCGTAATTGTAACAGACTCTGAAAGCATGTTAAGAAAGGTGAAGACAGGGATGCTTTGAGCAGAGCGGCAAGCTTCACTGCGAAGGTCACAGGTAGTGAGAATACTTTGGATCTTTTCTCCAGGCTATGCCGGTGTTGTGGGTAATGAAAAGGCAGACAGATTGGCTGGATTTGCACCACTGGGTGGTGAAATGATACATGACAAGGCAGATGTGGTCAAGACCCTGTGGGAACAAGCAACAGAATCAGTAGAGAAAGAAGATTATTATGGCCTGGAGAGAATGAGCCACCTGGGTGTAACCAGAGGATCTGGCTGGCTCACTATCTTCAGAGAAAAGGCAAGACGGACATATAACCAGATTGTGACTGGTACCATCAGTATTGGAACTCTGCACTGGCTGCTGAAGATAAGGATGGAGCCTGCATGGGAATGCCCCGAGTGCAGTGATGTCAATTCTTGACTCACTCAACTCAGCTTAGATTCCTCCTTCAACATATACACGAGCATGTTATGGTTTATTGTCCCAGTCCTATGCTGGTTGAGCGGCTAGACGCTCGCCGCAGATCAGAAGGTCGTGGGTTCGCTCTCTGGCGGAGCCGGACTTATTTCAAAAATGACCTTGGCTCCCAGGTCGACCCAGCCTTGAGTGGGTACCGGGTGCAGTCCCGGGAAAGTAAAGGCGGCCGGCGTGATGCTGACCACATCATCCATCTTGTGCCGATTGGTCTATAAAAATATAGGTCTAGCCCTATATGCCCTATACACCTAAAGGCGTGGAAAAAGGGGCCTTTACTTACTTTTTTTCACCTATGCGGGTTGACAAGACTTCTTGTACATCCGGTGTGCCTTTCATACCTGACTGTGGCGATCTTTACTCCCCATTCTTGCAGTCTTAGCAGTGAGTGGACATCCTGCTCCCAGAATCCTTTGATCGTCCTATCTCTCTAAGGTTATTAACTATATCAGTGCAGTCTATAGGCTGGCCATCCGCAGTTATGGCAGAATTGGCCAGTCTGTCAGCTCTTTTATTACTAAATACCCATATACAGTGGGCAGAAGATGAAGGTAACTGCTCACTTAGTGGAATTTCGAAGTCATAATGTATCTGGCTTGGCAATGTTTGTTTTATTTTTATTTTAGGGTTTATGTTGTCAAGCCATTTGCTTCACTCCCTGAATGTCATGGTTCCATTTATGCACATGTTTTTACTGAACTGAATTATGAATTAAGAAATCACATCATAGCACTCAAGATATTCCCCTAAGTGCTTCTTCCCCTTCTTCAGCAGCAAGCACAGAGTTTCAATTCTGATGGTATATTGACAGAGTAATTGTATGCCTGTCTCACCCCTCCCTGAGTGCTCAGCATCGGCCAGATATACTGGTCACTCCACAGTTTTATTCAAACCATGATGATCTATTTGTCCCTCTTTTTACAGAAGTCCCTGGGAATGGTCGCTGGAGCTGTAGGCTTTATGCTTTGTGTGATGCTCTTTTTGTTTAAACACTAATTTATATGCCTTAAGCATGATATTCACAAACACACAGGCTCACATTTGTGACTGCTGACTAATATTCAAAAAAGGAAATTAGAAATAAACAACTAATTTCTTATTTACTCATCATACATTTTAATGGTATCATCTAAAATTTTACCCTTTAACACTCTCATCTATCTATACACTCCATAGACAAATTAAATTTGATTGGAAAAATGCCAAGAGGGAGACAGAGCTAGAATTCTTAGATGGCTTGGGGAGACAAAGCGAGAATACCTAGATGGCTTGGCAATAATCATGATACCAGTGTGAACCTGTCTGATTTGAGGCACTAGTGATAGTCAATGTGAGATGGCAAACCATGATAGATTATGTTTTTTGGCATAAAATGTGATGATTATTTGGACACAAGTCTTCATTTGTGTGATTATTTATCTTACAGTTCAGTGGTGAACAGGTTTGCCATAATATCTTTCTTACGTGTTGTTAGTCATTTACAAGATCAAGGATAATACATTTAAACTGCTGGTGATAGACTAAAACTGCTGATGGTATACTGAAAGCCCTGATGTTATATAGAAAAAATAGACAGTATATCGAAATACAGATGATACACTGAAACCACTGATGATATACTGACATTATATTGAAACCACAAATGATACACCAATATCATTGATGACATAGTGAAACCACTAAGAATGCATTGAAGCCCTTGGCAAAACATTTACTCAACAAATGATACACTGACATCACTAATGATACACTGAATCCACTGAGAATACTCTGGAACCATTGACAATACACTGAACTTACTGATGATGTATAGAAACAGAAGACACTAATGATGATACACTGAAACCTCTAAGAATATAATAACACTTCTAATGACATACTGAAACCACTGACAAAACACTGAAGTCACTGATAATAGATAACATTGACATACACTGAATCATTCAGCAGGCAAAAATAATCTTTTATTCTTTGTGTTGGCATCTACAGAAAGAAATGAATGACAAGTACAATGAAGTTAACAACAGACTATCAAATGTGCCAAGCCTGGATGACATGAACCAGTTTGTGACCTGGCCTGGTCTCGAGGATGCCTTGAAAGGGGTCAGGCAAGATTTTGAAAGCAAGCAGACTACAAGGGAAGAGAGGGTGGTTTTTGAACATGGTGTTCAGACAGAGATACTTGTAAGCATTACAGTTAAAATTCTGTTAAGATGATGATGATGATGCTGCTGCGTCTTTTTCTTCTTTTTCTTCTTCTTCCTCCTCCTCCTCCTCATCCTCCTCCTTCTGTGCATTCATCTTAAAATATGTTATGCCCATTTACAACATGGCTGCAATATTTGCACCTTTTGGCTGATGCATTCAACTTCTACAGGCATTCGTTGCCCATGTTAGCTCTCCCAGTTAGTTTAGTGAAACATTGTAGTCTCATTATTGTGTGATCATCTTTGTATCCTAGTTCACAGATGCCCCCCATCCCCCTGTCAGGTCAGTACAGAGCAGCCATGTAATGCTGGTCAGCCCTCAAGAGAAGAGAGAGGCAGAACATGAGCATTTCCGATCATTCAAAGAGGCTTCCATAAATGCAGAGCCTTTACATGGTGCTCTGGTACTGGATTCATCCAAGGAATAGTCACGTCCTGGTCATGACTGTTTAACCTCACTTCCATAAATTGAGCCTCTCATTCATCATGGGCTTTTCCCTGTATGGGTCTCAGGGCCCCATTGTAATAGAAACTAAAATAGATCCGGTGCCTCCCCAATAAGGAGTCAACTAACTGGGGGCTTCCACTGAAGTCAGAGTGCATCTGCCCAAGCAACAAGGAACAACCAGCTGTAGGCAATAAGCCAGAAAACAGATGTACATGCAAAACTCAGGCCATGGCACAAAGACTGAGTCCAGGACTTTCTGCTGGAGAGACTTGAACATTTCACCATCTAGCAATGATGATTATAATGATGATTACAGTGATGATTACAATGATGATTACAGTGATGATTTCAGTGATAATTGCAATGATGATTACAGTGATGATGACATTGGTGATTACAATTATGATTACAATTATGATTACAATTATGATTACAATTATGATAACAGTGATGATTACAATGATGATTACATTGATGATTACAGGGATGTTTATAGTGATGATTACAATGACAATTACAGTAATGATTACAATTATTATTACAAAGATGATTACAATGATTGTTACATTGATGGTTACAATAATGATTACAATAATGATTACATTGATGATTACAATAATAACTGCAATGATGTTTACAGTGATGATTACAATGATTATTACAGTTATGATTACATTGATGATTACATTGACAGTTACAGTGAGTATTACAATGATGATAACAATGATGATTACATTAATGAGTACAGTGATGTTTACAGTGATGAGTACAGTGATGATTACAGTGATGATTACAATAATTATTATAGTAATTATAACATTGATGATGCAGTGCTGATTATAATGGTTATTACAATCATTGCTTTATGGAGGGGTGGGGAGGTACCTAATGGTAGACAGTACAGGCATCTTTCTTAGTGATCTTTTTTATTATTACTGTATTAAACACTTTATGGTGAGTACCGGCACCTTTTTGAGACACTTTATGTGAGTACCAGAACCTTTTGTTTTAGGGGGAAAAAAGCCTTAATTACAATGATCATTACAGGGATGATCATGATGAAACTGATCAACTTTGTAATCATGTATACTTAATTCATGATACAGGAATCTACGAGTCGACCACCGTCTTCAAAACCTGGCTCCAAACACGACTCAAAACCTGACTCCGAGCCTGGCTCCAAACACGACTCCAAACCTGACTCCAAACCTGGCTCCAAACCTGGCTCCAAACCTGGCTCCAAACCTGGCTCCAAACCTGGCTCAGAACCTGCATCACGTTCATCTTCAGCACGTAGTCGAGTGAGCAATACTTCGGGTCCGAGCAGCGAGTTGCTGGAGCTTTTAGAGAAACTGGGCAGACTTTCAGATGCTCATGAGATTCTCAAGCACAGAGTTGATGAGCTGGAGGTAGGACTTGTAGTATTAATGACAGAGAGATCACAGTCATTGTTTTTTTCATTTGTCCTACTGCTTATGCTGTAAAGCGTGTCACAGAGGGATTATATGTAGTTTCCTGAATTTTGCTAGTTGCATAGCTTGTGTCAGGTAATGTCACACTGCGTTTCTGTAGTGTCTCTTTTACTCCCTCCACCCATCCTTTGGATATTTTCTCCAGGTGATACAGGTGTGTTGGGAAATGAGCAGGCAGATAGGCTGGCTGGTTGTCCACCACTTGCTGGTGAATTGATGTATGACAGGTTAGATATTGTGAAAGCCCTTTGGGAATGGGTGAACAGTGCAGAGGTGCAGATGGATCATTACGGTCTGAGGAAAATGCCGCTGAGAGGAGTTACCAGGGGATCTGGCTGTGATGTTATTTGTAATTCAGCATTCAATATTCAACTCCCTCCACCCATGTCCTTCTTGGTCAGCTGCTGTTCTCATCTAGTACGCTTTAACTGCTACCTGATTTGGTTTTATTCTGACCTGACGACCAGATTATTTGATTCGTTGATGTTCTACAACATGATTTACTGGGACTGTACCTACTATTGTTATTAGTTTTTTACAGGTGACTCTGTCTTTTCTTTCTTTTCTTCCACTGCATTTCTTATAGTCTCATGTTGTAATTTTGCATTTATGTTTTTCTAGGACTGTCCATGTCTGGCATTGTTAGCACAAAGTTGGTACGAATTGCACATTTATCAGTTGCAATTTTTGTGTCTGTTGATATTTTGATGCCTAAAAATTGGCATTGGTAATTTATATTCTGTATTTTGTTTTCTGTTTCTCTGTCATTTCCTGCATCCTCTGTGAATACACTGCCTAGGTGTTTAACCTCTTTAGCTGATTTTAATGTCTGTCTTTTAGCGGGGATGACGTAGGGAGATCACAACAGCACTGTGAAAACATTGTTGTATTATAGTTCGTTAACCCAGCTCATGCAGCTACAGTGATGTGGTGGCTAGATTCTTGCATGCCAGCCTGAAGATCTTGGGTTTAAACCCACAATAAAGACTGCATAGTTCGCACAGTGTCTCACCAAACCACACTCTAAATACCTGAGCACATAATACAGAACTGCCCCCTATAATATTCAGCTAAGATGAAAATGGGGGATCATCAGGGGCCTAGGTCCGAGCCTTAGAAAGATTATTAATACAATACAACTGGCAGTGGTCTGTGGGCCAATTGCTAGGCCGAAGTGGACCACATTTAGCTTGCACACCACCAGTTGAATAGCCCTGTCCTACAGCAAAAACTGTGAGAAAACACACAGCAAGAGGGAAGAGGTATCCAGCACAAATTTTGGGAATCCCTTGGAGACTTGCTGTTGTAATGTCATTCATGGAGGCAACACAGCTGATAACCTGAACATATGAAAACAGTGGTAAAGAAAAAAAGAATAATCCACATCCAGTAGGATTTCTTCTCCCCAACATCTGATGCTAGACTCATAAATTTGTTGACCAATATGCACTTCAAGGAAAGCTTTATTTCTCAAGACTTTTCTGGTGCCCATTGAAGGCACGGTTGACCTGGCAGCTAATGTAATTTAAAAATAAATGCTGACCTGGCGTGGATTTGAATACAAGATTCTCTGCTCAGCAGGCAAATGTTCAGCTGCCACATCACCACAGCTTCCTAATTCAGTATTTTACTGGTCCTAATGGTTTTTTTTACCCCTGAGAGGCAAGGTCATGAGGGAGACTGGGAGGCAAGGTCATGAGTGAAACTGGGAGGCAAGGTCATGAGAGAAACTGGGAGGCAAGGTCATGAGAGCTAATCTTCCTTAATGATGAGATTTTTTAGATATCAGTATTTATTTTCTTCTCTATCCACTGTTTTCTGAGAATCTTTCTATAGCATTGCAGCTCAAAAACCGCTATTTTCTTTTTTAACCCTTTAAATTCCAGGGGGTTTAGCATCAGAGACCCTAAGTTTAGTAAAAAGAAACATACTATTGGCACACCTTGCATTCACTGGGCTTCTAGGTAGAAACATATCAACATATAATACATTCCTTGGGACTGAACAAGTTGAGGACTGTAAGATAGTCAATGACTCACATCCAAGTGTTACTACAGGGGAGATGCATGCTCTTAGAATTTTGACTTTGATGACTTTGATTTCCTTGCTGGTGCCTGACCTAGGACTATACTGATTGTAGACATGCAACTCTGTCATTACTGAGAATCAAACTCAGGACCGCCATGCTAACAGATGAGTGCACTGCCACTATACCACTGCTGTTCTCAAATCACACTTACGCATATGAAAAATAAAGAGACAACACATTTTATTTCTAAACCAAAAGATATCATACAAACGAAGGCTGACAAACAAGTTCAATCTGGGAGGCAAATGCTTTTGAGGAAAAATAAATTAAACCCAGTGGTTTCATTTCTCCTTTAGGTGGGAAATAAAAGATTGTTTTATGTGAATATGTATATTATTATAAGATGACATACTTTCCTGTCATTGCAGAAACTTCTGGAACTGAAGGCTAACAAAGAAGACTTGGGAGGACTTGGTGAGAAGATATTTGAATATTATCTATAGCTTTCTGTAACAATCATGTGTAACAATCATGTGTAACAATCATGTGTAACAATGAAAGGACAACATTTTAATTTCTGGAATTCTTTTATTAAAAAAAAACTTAATATACAAGTTTGCTGCTTCAGTCATCATTATATTAGTAAACTAAAGTCGTCCCCATGTGGGATGCAATTTTCCATTATCGTGAAGCCCCACCCCGGCTTTTGCCAGGGGCTGCAGTATAGACTGAAGGCTGAACGCCATTCTGGGACCTCTCCATGGGTGATCCGCATAGTGGCACTTTGTGTCAATGGGTGTTTATCACTGTGTGTGATGTTCTGGGGGGTAAACTTTACTTACTACTTACTCATCATTATCATTATCATCAAGTGCCTTGGGTGATCATGCCTCTTCACAATCTGTGTTCGTCAACAGCATGTATGAATTCATATGCCGACACCCCTCCATGCCACACAAAAATACTGCCAAGAATCTTCTTAGGTTTTCTTCTTTATCTCATTTTGCACAGAGCTTTCCAGTGGTCACAACATGTTCCAGTTTTCTTCTTCTCATAAGATGGACCAAAAATGATGACTGTTTCTTTCTGGTATCTTGATACCAACTTAATAACGCCAACTGAATAACACCATCATTGTATAGGTTCCGGAGCTCCATTTTGGAGAATAGGCAATAAACCCACTGCTCCCCTATAAAGCATGTTGTTGGAGGTGACTCATTAGGGATATTTCCTATAAAATTAGAGTGTCTCTACATGAGAGGCAAGTAACCAACAGTCTGCATACAAATAAGCCAGATCCTCTACAATGGATGTGCATGCAAAACTCCAGATCACGCCAGAACTTTATGCCACAGTTTACTGCCAGTGAAGGTTAGGAAGACAAAGCATAAACACCAGTTCATGTAACATACAACCACACTGCAGCTGACACAGTAATCTGCCACAACAAACAGTTTACAAAACTATGATCTAGCCACTATGCTACTGCAATCCTCAGGTATAAAATATAGCTTGTCAATAAATAGCAGGGGAATGTAGCTCTATAGCAGATACTGCCTCTAGCATCATGAAAAGTGTTTAGTGTTCACACAGTTTAGCTCACAGTCATATAAAGTTTTGTGAACAGATCTCTTCTCAATAATTTTTTCTTCACAGATGATATCTAAAAAATTATACGTAAATCAGTCAATTTGTCTCCTCCTAGCTGCTACCTAAAAGATTACCATACCATCCTGAGATTAAAAGAATCTCAATCTATATGGCAGCCCGAACAAAGCAGATACCCCCATTCAGCCTCCAAAAAAAGTTATAATTAGGGCACCCGTAAATGCAACACTAGCCAGGTGTAACCTATAGTTCTGTATGGGTAAAGATGTTTAGGTAAATAAATGATAGACTGAGGTTCAATCCCACCAGGACTGCACGCTGAGCGATAAACACTCAGTGACACAAAGTGCCACCATTCGGATTAGGATCATCCAGGGACAGGCCCCAGAAACTGCGTTTAACCCGTGGGTTATATAAGAGCCCCCGGCAATAACCGGAGTGGGGCTTTAAAACAACGAAAAATAGCGTTTGACATTGGGAAACAGACGATGTAAGGGGAAGGTAAATAAATATGACAAACACAATCTAAAACTGTAGGTGAGGTGGGAACTGCTGCTTCATTATTCTTCTTTATTACCAGGTTTATCAGATGACCTACTTACATCACTAAAGAACTTGAAAGAGGAAATGGCAGATTTAAAGGAAGGCCAGTTGAAGGTAAAACTTGGCAGATAATTAGTTGGCACTAATATTTTTTGGTATTGCACAAGCTGCTCCATAAGAGTTGTAGTTGTCTCTCTTGTTCTGTGTGTTGACCATGCTGAAAGATTTTCTACAGCAATGTGTTTTATTGCATGTTTTTAAAATTTGTTTTATTTTAATTTTATATTTGTAGGCTGAGGAATACTTTTAATTTTGACTGAAAAAAAAAACAACTTATGGACGAATATTATAAATGACTGATATCTTCCTTTGCTTTGGTTGAATATACAAGATTTAGTTTGCATCAGTAAACATTATTTTAACTGATACTGCACTAAGTCATTTTTTTGATTTACTTGATATACATTTTCATCAGTAGCATAATGACTTTTTAAATATTTTAATTTTTATTGTTTTAAAATTAAAATTTAAATGCATATCCTCTTCAGGATGCCAAAAAATAAACCCACAAATTTAACTTTAACTTATGATAAGTTAACAACAAATAAAAAATTTTTTATAAAGAAAATAAGGACGGAAATTTTAGATAGGAATTAACTAGTAATTGCTGCTTTGATCACTTCACACTGCATGCAGCGTTGTAATATGTTACTTATATGTAGTTATTTATTATAGCTGTGTCCAGTAGCAGTTTGTATGAACCAGGCCAGAAGCATACTGGTATCAACCATAAAAGGAGGGGAAGAAATATGAATGGAACTATAAAGGTTACCACTAAATGACTATATGACCCTGCTTTATGTCTGGGACTATGGAAAGTATGTTAAAGAAGATAAAAAGTTCTATAGATGTGCAGGGAAAGATTAGGCATTATGTCGCAGAAACCAAAATTTCTACACGAGGGGTCAATGTTATTTTATTTTACAATTTTGTGCCACAACCACAAAAGAGGTTGGCTGGTGTTGCTTCTCTGCTGTCTTTGGAAATATGAGGAGGCCCAATTATCTTCCATGGTGTGACTCTCATAGCGCTGACCATGAGAACCGCCCTTTTCTTAACTGCCCACAGCCAAAATCAAAGTATTCTAGGTTGAGGATTGTGTAACACATTCTCCAGTCTCTGAACCAGAGTTACCACGCCACAGAGTTACCACACCACAGAGTTACCAATGTTGCAAAGTAAAATACTAATAATTTAAGTCACTTATTGATAAGCTGTAAATATACTCTTAGCAATAAAAAAAAAGATAGCACAATGTAAATACCACAACTGTTTAAAAGACATGCAAAAGTATAATCTAGAAAAGCCTAAACATCCATCATTTGAAAAACATTGGATCATTGTATCTCTTTATATCCCTGAAGGGTTGAGCATGATAGTGGTGGTATCAATACACCAGTCACCTGTACAAATGATCCTCTACTTCTGCATTCCTTTGATGATGTTTTTGTTTTTTAAGTATCCAGAAACCATGAGTTGTAAACCCTTTGGCTCGGTACTATGGATATCGCAACCCTTCGGCCTTGATTCCATTATAGGTACCGTTAATCTGGGAGATATGTGACTTTTCTGCCTACCCCCGGGAGTGAACCCGGACCACAAGGAGTTCGTCACCCGGCTGCCGCGAAAGTCAGGTTTAACCAACTTCGCTAGAGAGCCGGGCCTTTGATGATGTAAATATGCTTGTCCTGTTTACAGCATGGCTGCGATATGTAGCCTACACCTTTTTACCAACACATCCAGTTTCTTCAGATAGGTCCTGAAATAAAGCTGAAAATGAAACATTGCCATAATAGTTATGAAGACAGAGAAAATAAAAATAACAACAATAAACTGACCGTGAAAACCAGGGCACAGCTTGCACTTGCTTTGAATCACACTTATTCACTGCTGCACTGCTATATATCACAATTATGTGTTGTATGTTTTCTTCCTTCTAAAAGATTATAAAAACAAGAGATCGTGCTGCTATGGTCAACTTTGCATGATAACCCAGTGTGTCAATGTTGTAATTGTAGGACAAAGGATTCATACAAAGATTGCAGGATGCAGTCCATAAGCTACAAGCTGATGTTGAAAAACTGAAACAGTCCATGGAAACTGTGACTGGAGAAAATTCCAAGCGGGTGAAAGAAATACAGGTGATTATTTGTTGACATACGTTGATTATGAACCTTTTCTGTCATAATCAAAGTGCCATAAATGACAGGTTTTTGTCCCAGTCAGTATGTCATATTTGATTGGTTTTGGACCATAATGATTAATATATTTACTAATTTTGTTTAGGTTAACTTTGATGATTATCGTTTATCATCAGTTCTCGTTATGCATATTTGGCACATGAGGCTTCAGAGAGGACTTTCCATGCTTTCCTGTCCTGTGCAATCTTCAGTGCAGTTTTCCATGTCAAAGATGCCGCACTCGGGTCACTTTCCATCGTTCGTCTCCATGTTGTTTTTGGGCGCCCCCGTTTTCTCTTTCCCTCTGGTGTCCATGTGAGAGCTGTTTTGGCAGGTGTATCAGGATTCATTCTCATAACGTGCCCAAGCCATTTCCATCTTCTCTTGGTTATCATACTGTCTAAAGTTTCTTGGCTTGTGACTTGAAGTAGTTTAGTGTTTGAGATTGTATCTGATGATTATCGTTTACCTGGTTTATATTGATGTGTAATTTTTTATTTCACTGTCTATTTAAATGTTAGCAGCACACAAATAATTGTTGTGGTATGTCACAAAAGCACTATCTTCATGTTACATTATGTGTTTTCAAATTGGCGTTTATAAAACAGAATTCAATTAATTTAGTATTTATATGCTTAGCACATGTTTCTATGGTATTGTTGATGCCATGAATAATTCAAGTCCTGAAACAAGACCAAAGACCAGAAGTGGAGGAACAACCGGGATATTCTGCCAGATTTTACTGCCAGTGATCAACAACCAGGTCATTCTGCCAGAGTTTACTGATGGTGAACAACCAGGTCATTCTGCCAGAGTTTACTGATAGTGAACAACCAGGTCATTCTGCCAGAGTTTACTGCTGGTGAACAACAATCAGGTCATTCTGCCTGAGTTTACTGCTGGTAAACAAAAACTAGGACATGCTGCCAGAGTTTACTGCTGGTGAACAACAACCAGGACATTCTTCCAGAGTTTACTGCTGGTGAACAACAATCAGGTCATTCTGCCAGAGTTTACTGCTGGTGATCAACAACCAGGTCATTCTGCAAGAGTTTACTGCTGGTGAACAATAACCAGGTCATTCTGCCAGAGTTTACTGCTGGTGAACAACAACCAGGTCATTCTGCCAGAGTTTACTGCTGGTGATCAACAATCAGGTCATTCTGCCAGATTTTACTGCTGGTGAACAACAATCAAGACATTCTGCCAGAGTTTACTGCTGATGAACAACAACCAGGTCATTCTGCCAGAGTTTACTGCTGGTGAACAACAACCAGGTCATTCTGCCAGAGTTTACTGCTGGTTAACAACAACCAGGTCATTCTGCCAGAGTTTACTGCTGGTTAACAACAACCAGGTCCTGCTGCCAGAGTTTACTGCTGGTGAACAACAATCAAGACATTCTGCCAGAGTTTACTGCTGATGAACAACAACCAGGTCATTCTGCCAGAGTTTACTGCTGGTTAACAACAACCAGGTCCTGCTGCCAGAGTTTACTGCTGGTGAACAATGATTCTTGGCTATTGAATCTGGGATGTTTTTGTATTTCTACGTTCGTTGATGGTGGCTTCCCCCACGAGAGAAAGAAAGCACTTACTAGGCACTTACTACTCTGCATGAATGGCAAGGGAAGTCACTCTCATTCTGGGCCTAGAAACATGAACTGGATTATTTATTTCCTAGCTCTAGAGACAAAAATCAGCCAAATCATATAATTATCATCATTATCATCATAAAGTGTCTTGCCAACTGATTTGAATACTTCTCTGTGACTATTCCACTCCAAAAAGTGTTTTAGGATGAGAGGATTTACTTCACTGTGCTGAATTTGATCTCATATGGGCAGTCTTTCTCACAGTGTGGCTGGTAGCACACAAAAGTACTGCACAGAACACAAACTCTTGTAGTTCCAGCAATGACTCCCAGGAAAACATGAAAAACCTGCAAGTGCCATCTAAATGTCAGAGTCCACAATTAAACTCTTTACTTTTCCCTTGTGGGTTCTGAGATCCCATTGTGTGGAGGGAACAAAAAAAAAAAGAATAGACCCACTGCTCCCAAACAAGCATGTCATAAAAGTAAACTAATTAGAGGTGTTTCTTTTGAAGTCGAGGTGCATCTGTCTGAAAGTCGAGGAACAACAGTCTGCAAACAAATAAATCAGATCTGTAAAATGGATGAGCACACAAAACTCAAGTTCTGAAACAGGACCAAGTCCAGAAATTAACAGACAACCAGAACTTTCTGTTAGAGTTTACAGTCAGTGAATGCCAAGAAGAAGAACCTCTCAGCCATCAGAATATGAGGCAATTGGCAGAACCACATTACCATGTAGACACCAACATCTGTACAAGCTTTGCATAATACAGTTTAGTTATGCAAGAAACACTGCAGATTTGAGCTTGTTCCAGACAAATGAAATGAAGAACTAAAGAAGAAAATAATACAGCAGCATGGATGGTTAAAAGCAGGTTTCAGTATTACCTTTGTACACATATATATTGTTTGTATCTTCATTCCTGTTTCTGTTTATCAGGAACTGGTTCAGTACTGTGACAGCCTGAATGCTAGGAAAGCAGACAAGGAGTATGTAGACATGGAAGTTGATGTGGTGAGTGTTTGAGGTGTAATACATGGAGACAAAATGATTGGTTTACTAGTTAAATGGTTGACTGATGAGACTTCTTGAAGCAGATTTGCTAGCAGACTGGCTGATTAAGGAAGATTCTAAAAGCACTGACTGGCTGAATAATAAAGCTTGGAAGCTTCATCATTTACCATGTGATAAGCATTCAAGTTTAAAAAAAAAAAAATTTTAATCTCACACAATTAACAGTATCAGATCAAGTCTGTGTCCTTGCCTTTATTAGGCAATGTGGCCAATGCATTCAGGTATTCATCTATTTTTTCTTCTTCTCTTTGCTGTATTCAAGTTTTCAAATCACAGTTGACTAGGTTGCCTGTAAAGAACGTAGTTGTGACCATAACCAATAACTATCTGTCGGCTGCTGACAAGGTCAATCCGATTGCTGCTTCTATAGTTTTATGTTACTCTAGTAGTGGTGGAGGTGGTTGGGGGGAGGGGACGGGGAGGGAAGGGGGGGGGGGGGGCAGGGAGTGTGTGAGCTTCTAAAATGAGTGCAGTACCAGCACTACTTTTTCAGGCACTTTGTAGTTAGTACCAGCACTTTAAATAAAAACAATTTATTTAGGAAACCGTGGTGGATACTGGTACCATCTTTTTTTTTTTTAACTGGAAAAAAAAAGCCAAGGGTACTCTATTTGGCAAAAAACCCTAGACTGGCCTTACACCCCTAATAGTTTTTAATACTCATATTGAAGAACATATTATAATTTATAAATATTAGAATTGCAAAAAAGGACTGCATTCTAAACCAAAGTTATTATAATTAAAAAAAAATAATATCACTGAGCCCTTAAATGTATTCCTCTGACCCTGTCCATAAAATGGGAAACGGCTGTAAGATGCATGCTCTCAAAGTTCTAATTTTGATCTCCTTGCTGGTGCAAGGATTGATTCTATCAATATCACAGAGAAATAATTTCTTGGACTATGAAGTAAAATGAGACAGGTAGGCAGGCAGACAGATAGATAGAGATAGAGATACAGAAAGGCAGACGGACAGGCAGACAAGCAGACAGAGCAAGAAGTTGTATGGACATGAATTATGTTCACAAAGAGTACTGGTTATCTGAATCAGAAAGTGCCAATCCACATCTTAAGGCATGCAACAAAAAGGGGGAAAACAAAAGTATGTCATGACAGTAGAAAAATTAGATAGATAAGAGGAGGTGTAGAGGGAGACCAAACAAGAGGCAGCTGGACAGTTTAGCATCCTGGCATGGAAGGACATTTGTATCAGAAATGATTGACAGTATACAAGACAAGAGAGCTGTGGATAAATATGATGACCAGTGCCTCGATAGTATGGACTTTAAGTAGAAAAAAATGATAAATAAATATGGTAACCAGATTTTTTATGCATAGAGCCATTTTTTTTTTTCAGTGGCAACCTGTAAATAAAGTAATTAATCCTATATTTAATTCTTGTATTATATATAATAATAACCTGATAAATTTAAGTACTTGAGTACACAGATAACATCCGATGGACAGTATATTAAACATGTTAAATGTAGAACTGTTCAATCAGAGGCAGAATTTTATTAAATGAACACTATTCTATGCGATCTATCTCTGCCAAACGAGACAAGAAAGAAAATTATTAAAAGCTATGTAAATCCTATCCTGATATATGGAAGTGAATCATGGGTAGTTGTTCCATTAGTGAAAAATTATTCGGAAGCTTCAGAGAAGTGATTTTATGGATAAATGATGAGAATACTTTGGACAGATAAAAAGAGTAATGAATATGTATTGAAAGAAACTGTCTCCCAAAGAGAACTGATTGTCATCATCAGAAGGAGGCAGTTCTCCCAAAGAGAACTGATTGCCATCATCAGAAGGAGAGATTTCTCCCAAAGAGAAATGATTGCCATTATCAGAAGGAGACAGTTCTCCAAATGAGAACTAATTGCCAGCATCAGAAAGAGACAGTTCTCCCAAAGAGAACTGATTGCCGTCATCAGAAGGAGACAGTTCTCCCAAAGAGAACTGATTGCTGTCATCAGAAGGAGACAATCTACATTCTTTGGTCATGTCAGGAGAAGGAGAAAAACTCGAGTACAGTGGGACAGGTGGAGGGGAGGAGAACCAGACAGAGATCAAGAAAGAAGATACCAGACAGTCTGACATCCAGGCATGTAGCATCATCTTTGTCAGAAAGTACACGAGACAGAAGGTTGCAGAAGACATGACTGCCAGTGCTACTAGGCCAAGACTTTAGGAAAATTATGTAATAAAGTAAATATTTGCGTATCAAAATAGCGGCATCCTCTCTGTATTATAGAAAGCTGATCGCAATCAACTTGAAGGAAAAGTCAACCATTCTCTGTTTGATTCCACAACAAGTGAGATGAATCGCATGATAAAGGACATTCTTGACAAACTAAATGGCCACGTGAGTATTTGCCATTTCCTGCTCACATTATATGTATGTTTCTGTTTTAACCACTATTATTTTTTTGGTTTTGTTTTTAACATTGGGTATGTTTTAAATAGTTATACTATAAAATGTTGGCATCTGTGGCTTAGGCATTGCAAATCTGGAGGTGCCAGGTTTTATCTCAGCTGTGGACAGTTTGTCTTGCTTTGGTTTTGACAGTGGTACCAACAACTGTGGCAAACTGCTAAAATGTGCCTAGCAAAACCACAACAGCCAAAAAATGATTGGGCTGGTTCTGCAATGTCCTGTAAAGGATGCACAACTAACTTAACTTTAAGGTGCCCATGGAAGCATTTGAAATGTCTCAGTAAAAGTTTTACACAGATTATTTAAAAACTATATAAATCCTATTCTGATGTATGGAAGTGAATTATGGTCAGTTTTTTGATAAGTGCAAAATTATTTGAAACCTTCAGAAAAGGGATTTTGTCGATGAATAATTTAAAATCATTGAAAATATTTTTTAAATTATTATTTGTTTGGTATTGGGTTAAATAATAGTTCTCATTGGCCTGTTTAAGCACTTGGAAAACTCAGAAAATATTGAAAATCACTGCACTACATCATGTAACTCATAACACACGAAGCCTCTTGCAACCTGGTGAATCTTGATTGATGACTAAATAACAAGACTAAATTAAAGGGCCAAGTACAAAATCATAAGCTCAGTCTCAAGACTAAATCAAGAGACAAACAATCAAAAGATAAAATAAAAAGTTCAATTATAAATAACATTACTAAATCATACAAACTGTTGCTAAACATCTTTCTCTGATGTTTAACATTTGTCTTTACTTCTGACAACTCGGTTAGGATGGGGACTGGAAATCAGCTCTAGCAAAGGCTATGGAGGAACTGGACGGAAAACTTGATCGTCACGAGATGAATAACTTGAAGGGATGGCTTGAGAAACAGCTGAAAGCTCTCAATAACAAGATCAAAACAATGGGCCCTGGCTGGCAGTTAGATGATGAAGCCGCTGGCATGAAAAGGTAACTTTATGTAATGTCTGACTTGTGTGAGGCCATGAACACGGAAAACAGTGTTAAAGATTGCCCTAGAGAAATGCAGAGAAAGATTAAGCAGTCTGCCTGCCTGTCTGCCTGCCTGCCTGCCTGCCTGCCTGCCTGCCTGCCTGCCTGCCTGCCTGCCTGTCTGTCTGTCTGTCTGTCTGTCTGTCTGTCTGTCTGTCTGTCTGTCTGTCTGTCTGTCTGTCTGTCTGTCTGTCTGTCTGTCTGTCTGTCTGTCTGTCTGTCTGTCTGTCTGTCTGTCTGTCTGTCTGTCTGTCTGTCTGTCTGTCTGTCTGTCTGTCTGTCTGTCTGTCTGTCTGTCTGTCTGTCTGTCTGTCTCATTTGTTACTTCATAGTGAAATAAATTTTTTCTCTGTGCTATTAATAGAATCAAATACTTCCAGTTTCCTGGGTGTGTTAATATTTCCTATAACAAATTTTGTCTTTATATGCCTATGTTATCATCTCCTATAATCTATCCATGCATTTTCATGTATATGCTAACTGTTTTGATCCTTCTGTTTTGACTGGCCTATCAGAGGAAAGGTAAACAACAATTCCTATGTTATCTATTTTGCAAAGTAAAATACTAATGATTTAAATCACTTATAAAAAGCTGAAAAATGCACTGCCATGAATGATGATGGACGAAACTGTATTCTTCTTCTGTGTTTGCCCTTAAAAGGATTCTTTCACAGACAGTTCATATATTAACCCTTTGTATCGGATAAATTAGTTTAAATACTGCTACCCCAAAATGTCTTTGCCGAACTTTTTCAAGCTTAAGTATTTATTCATTTGAAGCCCAACACCTTGGCACAGGAGGAGTTAAAGAAATAACTGCATGAGACTGAAAGAGGAAAGAAGCAGTAGGTCTGTTCCCCCCCCCCCCCCCCCCCGTCCCCTCCCCCTCAAAGAACAGGAAACAGTTGTCTGAAAGACATGATTACACATTCATACAATTTGAGACAGCAAAAGGATAAGTTAGGGAAAAAAAATTTACATCCATTGTGTGAGATAACAATAGATGCTGCAATAGACATAAATTTGAATACTACATGCTTTAGTCACTATGTAGTGTAAAAACAATAATATTTACTTCTTCATCATTCCTTTTAGTGATGTAATTGTGTTGTGTGTGTTTTTACAGCAAAGCTGCAATCTTTGTGCCTTTCGACCAACACAGCCATCTCTCTCTCCTCTTTCTCTCTCTCTCTCTCTCTCTCTCTCTCTCTCTCTCTCTCTCTCTCTCTCTCTCTCTCAATCTTTCCAGATAGTTTTTATAACATAATCTAGTTTTCCCTGGCTCATAAAGTAACCAACACATTATTTTATTTGTTGAATTCATTGGCGTCTGCAAAAGCTGAAAGTTGAAAAAGATATTGTCTCATTGTGAAGGATGGTAGTAATCTCCCATATAGATATTTGACCTCTGACACATCTCACTGGACAGTATGATTACAGCAGCTGTTATTGCTGTATTATGAAGTGTATATTTGCTGATTGCAGTAGTATTTATGGTTCTTTTCACAGACAGCTAATACAGCGGTTCCATTGCCTGTCCTGTGATAAACCAATAGCTGTCATGCCACATCCGTAAGTTCATGTTTTTATTGTTTTTGATTTATATTTTGTTAAGTCGCAAATGTTTTGATGAAATCATATAATTTGGAACATGTTGCGGTAACCTGGATGCTTTTATATGTTAGTGACAAGACTGCACAGACAAGACTAATCATGTTAAAGACAGGATTGATTAGACTAAACTGAGCATGTTATAGACAAGACTGAGCATTGTAGAGACAAAATTGAGCAGACAAAATTAAGCAGAAAAATTGAACATGTTAGGGATAAGATTGATCAGACAAAATTAAGCATATTAGAAATAAGATTTATCAGGCAAAACAAAGCATGATAGAGGCAAGGTTTAATAGAGCAGATTGAACACATAAGATTTGAATCTGTGCAGACAAATCTGATCACGACATAGACAAGATTTAAATTTTTTTTCCCCCAACTGAACATGTAAAAGACAAGTTTGAGCAAACAAACAGAACATGACAAAGACAATATTTAAAAGTCATGATTGAGCATCTTAGAGGCAAGATTGATAAGACAAAACTGAGCATGTTGTAGATTAGACTGATCATTTTAGAAACAAAACTAAACAGAACAAATTTGAGCAGAAAATTAAAAATGTTTGGAATAAGATTGATCAGAAAAAAACGTGAGCATATTAGAGACAAGTTTGAGCAGGCAAAACAGAGTGTGATAGAGACAAGATTCAGTAGATGAGATTGAACACATAAGATTCAAGCTTGAGAAGACAAAGCAGAGCATGATAGAGAAGAGATTTAATATACAAGATTGAACACCAAAGATTCAAGCTTGAGAAGACAAAGCAGAGCATGATAGAGAAAAGATTTAATAGACAAGATTGAACACCAAAGATTCAAGCTTGAGAAGACAAAGCAGAGCATGATAGAGAAAAGATTTAATAGACAAGATTGAACACCAAAGATTCAAGCTTGAGAAGACAAAGCAGAGCATGATAGAGAAAAGATTTAATAGACAAGATTGAACACCAAAGATTCAAGCTTGAGAAGACAAAACTGTGCAAATTAGAAATAGGTTTGTGCATTTTAAAGACTGTAGCTGAAAGAAAAGAACAAAAATATTTGATAAATTGGCTTTACACTTTACTACTTTACACTGTTTTCACATCAAATGTGTTTTTGTTGTTGGTTACTTGCTATGTGTATCTCCCACCAGGCCAATACCATCAATTCCATCTAACTATGGCCTCCCCAAATTCAAGTCTACTAGACCTTACACGACCTTTGAACTTGATCAAATCAGGCAGCAAGCTAGAAGGTATGTAGGTTATGAAAATAATGTACCTTATATAAGACATTCTACTCCATGTAGGCTATGAATATTATGTACCTTATATAAGACATTCTTCTCTATGTAAGTTATGAAAATAATGAACCTTATATAAGACATTCTTCTCCATGTAAGTTATTAAAATAATATTTATAAGACATTCTACTCCGTGTAGGCTATGAAAATAATGAACCTTATATAAGACATTCTTCTCCATGTAGGCTATGAAAATAATGTACCTTATATAAGACATTCTTATCCATGTAGGCTATGAGAAAAATTTATCTTATATAAGACATTCTTATCCATGTAGGCTATGAGAAAGATTTATCTTATATAAGACATTCTTATCCATGTAGGCTATGAGAAAAATGTACCTTATATAAGACATTCTACTCCATGTAGGCTATGAAAATAATGTACCTTATATAAGACATTCTTTTCCTCAATTGAAATAATGCTTTACTGAATTGCAGGTGAGCTTCTTTGTTCAGTGATTTATATACAAACGCGCTCAAAATGTCTTGTCTGTTCCTCCCTCCTCTTCTTCTGCATTCACCCTTAGAAGGCTGATTGATACATTACGTTGTGGTTGACAGTAGGGCTATTTAAATAAGTTTACTCAGGAGCCAAAATATTGAAAATTATGATCAACGCGGGCCAGAGGCGCTAGCCTCAGCGTAGAAAGATCATTATTAAAATACAACTAGCAGTGATCCACGGGCCACTTGCTAGGTCTCCGTGGGCCAGATTTGACCTGTGGGCCACCAATTGAATAGCCCTTGTCTGCGATATCCTTTGGTCTAAAACTTTTAATTGCAGAAATCCCTAATAGTCACCTGTTACTACACACATTTTTTAATGCAATAGGCATATTCCTTTCTTTTCTTCCCACCCCAGAATAGTGCATTGGAACCAATACAATCTTCTTCTTTGTTGTCCGGCTGTAAGCTCTGGCAAAAAGTTGTTTGTCCATTTGGGCTTTGGCTTTGTGCAAGGCCCTGAGTTTTTTTTGCATGTAAAAACCATTTTACTGGCTTACTTGTGTGCAGCTGGTTGTTCCTTGCCACTCTGGCAGATGCTCTTCGACTTCAAAGAAAGCCCCCAATTAGTCAACTCCTATGACATGCTTGTTTGGAAGGCAGTGGGTCTATTCTTGTGTTTCCCTAAAATGAGGCTGCAGAACCCACACGGTGAATCTGGTCTATTCCTTAACTAGCATTTATTTTATTTTACTGTGACTGACTAGGTGGGCTGTATTTTTTAAAACACATTTTAAACCTTGACTTGGCCAAGAAGTTGTATTTGACAAAGATAAAATTAAAAAGTTTGCGTTCGATATGGCAGATTGCTGTAAACCTGCACAGTTTAATAAATTTAATTGTCATGGATTTGAAATTTGAAATCTGTTGTGGAACTAATAGATATGATCATTGGCAAGGGTATTACTATTACAGTCAGTGCTCTTGTTTGCTCCAATGCCTGGGTCTCCCGAATCATAACCCAGCATTCTAAACTGGTTTACCAGCCACTCATTGTTTATATGGGTAAATTCTGAAAATGTTATCTTGACAGTACAGTCTAACCATGTTAGCTTGAGTTACACAAATAATCTCACAATTACAAACAATAGAAATGAAAATGTGACTCTAATCTTTGTTTAAATTCAACAGATGTTTCTGATGGTTTTTCTGAAGATGTCAGTTTGTTTATAATTTCCTAATCCTTTCTGGTTTTTCAATTGCATTTTCTACTTATGAGGTGAATTAAAAAATTAATATTCATGGTTATAAACCAAATACAGTACTTAAATATTGATATTTAGATTTAATTTGTAAAATTAAAAAGTGTACAGTAACTTGCTTTACAAGAATGAATGTTCATTATGCCAGTTAAAATGTCCTTGTTTTTCTCTGACCATGCTGATCGTGTAGACATGATGGCTTTCCCTTGCCCCCAATATCTGACTCCTATCATAAACACAGCAGCCAGTATGATCGGAATAAGTATAATTCTGAGTAAGTCTAGTTGTCAGCACCCAGTTTTTTTCCCTGTTGTCCTGTTTTATAATAGCATTGGAATTTTGCACCCAGTAACCATAGCGGACATCACTAGTGAAATAACATTTTCTTCCGTTTTTAATTATACTTTTTATACAATTTAAAAAAAATCATAAAGTAATGGTACTAAACATTTAGATGCTGTTTTCTTTCATTTTTAAAAATGTACCTCATGTATTTAGATCTAATAGACTGAAATGGCTTAGGCATATTGAGAGAGTGTCAAATGACACAGAGGTAAAAACTGTATACACAAGGGAGCTGAATGGTCATAGGCCACAAGGCAGACCAAGAAGGTGACGGAGAGATAACATCCAGACAGACCTGCAAACACTTGGTGTCACCAGCTGGAAAGAGAAGGCCAACAAGAGAGATAAGTGAAGGCAGGTGATATCTGCATCAATGAACCTCAAGGACTCAGAAGATGAAGAAGAAGAACCTCACTATTTATTAATTTGTGACATGTCTATGCCTGCCTACTGTGATAGTATGATGTGACATGTCTATGCCTGAATACTGTGATAGTATGATGTGACATGTTTATGCCTGCATACTGTGATAGTATGATGTGACATGTTTATGCCTGAATACTGTGATAGTATGATGTGACATGTTTATGCCTGAATACTGTGATAGTATGATGTGACATGTCTATGCCTGAATACTGTGATAGTATGATGTGACATGTTTATGCCTGAATACTGTGATAGTATGATGTGACATGTTTATGCCTGAATACTGTGATAGTATGATGTGACATGTCTATGCCTGAATACTGTGATAGTATGATGTGACATGTTTTTGCCTGAATACTGTGATAGTATGATGTGACATGTCTATGCCTGCATACTGTGATAGTATGATGTGACATGTTTATGCCTGCATACTGTGATAGTATGATGTGACATGTTTATGCCTGAATACTGTGATAGTATGATGTGACATGTTTATGCCTGAATACTGTGATAGTATGATGTGACATGTCTATGCCTGACTACTGTGATAGTATGATGTGACATGTCTATGCCTGCATACTGTGATAGTATGATGTGACATGTTTATGCCTGCATACTGTGATAGTATGATGTGACATGTTTATGCCTGCATACTGTGATAGTATGATGTGACATGTCTATGCCTGCATACTGTGATAGTATGATGTGACATGTCTATGCCTGCATACTGTGATAGTATGATGTGACATGTTTATGCCTGAATACTGTGATAGTATGATGTGATATGTCTATGCCTGCATACTGTGATAGTATGATGTGACATGTCTATGCCTGACTACTGTGATAATATGATGTGACATGTCTATGCCTGCATACTGTGATAGTATGATGTGACATGTCTATGCCTGACTACTGTGATAGTATGATGTGACATGTCTATGCCTGACTACTGTGATAGTATGATGTGACATGTTTATGCCTGAATACTGTGATAGTATGATGTGACATGTCTATGCCTGACTACTGTGATAGTATGATGTGACATGTTTATGCCTGAATACTGTGATACTATGATGTGACATGTTTATGCCTGAATACTGTGATAGTATGATGTGACATGTCTATGCCTGAATACTGTGATAGTATGATGTGACATGTTTATGCCTGAATACTGTGATAGTATGATGTGACATGTCTATGCCTGACTACTGTGATAGTATGATGTGACATGTCTGTGCCTGCCTACTGTGATAGTATGATGTGACATGTCTATGCCTGACTACTGTGATAGTATGATGTGACATGTCTATGCCTGACTACTGTGATAGTATGATGTGACATGTCTATGCCTGACGACTGTGATAGTATGATGTGACATGTCTATGCCTGACTACTGTGATAGTTTGATGTGACATGTCTATGCCTGACTACTGTGATAGTATGATGTGACATGTCTATGCCTGAATACTGTGATAGTATGATGACTAGTGATGGCTATGTGGATAAATGTACCTCAAAACAGGAATTTATGACTTGATTTAGAATGAGTATTAGAAAATGGTAATGGAGGAAAAGGTGCTAGCATGATACTGAACAAACATATCCTTAATTGAGTGCTTACGATCTAGAAATATGGAGCTTGCTAAACATTTGAACATCTTGTACGTAATTATTTTTTTGTTTTGTACTGTGAGCAAAAGAAAGATAGCCCAGTGAATCAACAATAAACTCCAAGATGTGTGAAACTAAAGTGGAACTTTTTAAAGGGGCCAAATTCATCACTAGAACTTATGTGAGAGAGTAATCTCTAAAGGCTGTGATTTTAATTATAAAAAAAACGTTTCAGAGTTGATGGATATTTAAATGTGCAGCATGCTATACATCAAATATATTTTCCTAGAACAATGAACTTCCTTCAGTTACTTATTATGTAGATGTTACCCAGCCTGGATTAAAACCTGGCTTCTCTCAATCTCTCTGATCCAATTCCCTTGGTATTTGTTTGAACTTCACTATATTTGTGTATGAATTGTGTGTGAAATGTTCACTTTATTTTTTTTGTTTGAGTTGCTTGTGTTTGCTGTAAATTATTGGAGAATACAATTTTTGATTCTACTTAGCCAATTATTTGAATCAACTCAATGTCAGGTTTTTTTTTTTTTTTTTAGATAATTCACATATTTAATTTTCACTGTGTAATTATACAGAGCTGTTAACAGGATTGTTTTAAACATTTCAAATAGGCATCTTCATTATTTTGTAAATGGTTTAAATTTTAACATAAAATTGTGGTGGGGTGGAAAAGGGGGGGGGGGGTGGTTTGGATTGCCAGCAGAACAAAAACAGTGAAATAAAAACATATAAGTATTATTTTCTCAGTATCCAGAGCACTTACCATTGTATTCAAGGTATAAACATCGATTAAACAGTATATAATTATTTAAATCTCTGCTGTTAATTTAGCTTAAAACTATTTGCACTTGCATAATGATAGCATGAGACTCAAGACAGAAGAATTCAAATGGAATATATCAGAGCAATGCAAATAAGTACCTCCATCCATTTTTGTGGATATGTCATTTTTTGTTGTTATTCACGATGAGAGTTAAGACTCAATTTATAGTTTTTCATACATTGTAAAATGTAAATCAACTTGATCTAAGATTTTCCAAGAATTGACTCACAGATTTTCCCATGTGAGTTCTGGGAAGAAAAATGAAAAGAAAAGACCCACTGTCTCCCTAAAAATCTTGCCCAACTAATTTGGGGTTTCCTTTAAAGTCGAGCCCATCTAACTGTGCATGCAAGATTCACGTTTTGGAGCAAGTCTAGAAGTGAATGAATAAGGATTTGCTGCCAGAGTTTACAGCTGGTGAACACGATTGAACAAAGGACTAGTGGATTGTTTAAATGTCAAGAAAAGATATAAAACCGAACGAAAAGTATATAAGCAAGCTTCACAATATAACAAATACAAACAAAACATGAACGTTGCGGCTATTGAGCCTTCATCAGCAATCAGAAACAATACTACACAGAAACACAAAATCTTTTAGCTGGTATCTCAAGGCAGTTGTTTCTCAGCAGAATGCTTTAAACATTGTTTAAATGTGTCACACCTTTTTACTCTTTTTTTTTTTAAAAACTTATATCTAACCTTTTTATTTAGTTTCAAATTTTCTTGATTTACTTAGCATTGAAAAGTTCTTTACAGTGTTTGTGTATTTTTATATCTGTTTTAAATGTTTATTTTTTTATATTCCGTTAATTGAAAATGATATTTTATAGAGTATATGTAAATAGACAGACAGACAGACAGACAGACAGACAGACAGACAGACAGACAGACAGACAGACAGACAGACAGACAGACACACACACACACACACACACACACACACACGCACGCATGCACGCGCGCGCGCGGGCACACGCGCGCATACACACATGCACACAAGCATGCACGCAGGCACACACACACACATATACATATAAGAGTTTTCCCTCTTTAATTAAAATACATTCATAGCTTATATGCTTAAACTACATTTTAGTTTTATTTCGTTTTTTTTTTTTTTTTACTTTTTGTATTAACATTTATTTTTCTTTATCTTACATTTATTTACTATAAATTTTTTTTTTCTAGTCTAACATACTTACTGAGAAACTCATTTTTTACAAAAGGTATGGAATTAATTAAAAAAAAATTCATATTGAGATTTAGATTTTTACCTGTTTTAATGTATAATATACTGTTTATTGTTACATACCCTGCTTTTGTCCATGATACTATCACATCTACCGCCCACCAAATTCTATAAATGGACAGTTTAATGTAGTGTTAAATAATGAAATAAGCTAAACACACCTAACAGTTTTATCTTATAGTTTGAAGAAGTTCAGTGATGATTTAAAATATTCTTAACGTTTTTAGCTGCATGAGATAAATAGTTACTGTAGAAACAAAAAAATTTATTTAAAGTCGCATACTCTGGTGTCAGGAAAATACTAAAATACTTGCTGTTTCTCTTGCTTGAAAAAAGTCATGATTTGTGAATATTGTCTTAAACCAGTCAACACTTACTGGTTTATTTATTACTCGTTTTCCGTATCAACATCAAAGTACATCAGTCAAACCCAATCGTGCTCTGTCCTCTGCTGCAAGCAGCTATCTCACTGTCTCCATCTTCATCAAACTCAGTCATAGTTGACCGGCATGTCTTCTTTTCTATGCCCCATGACCAGTTTACCCTTTATGAGGGATGTGGTCAACATCATTCCAGCCAAATTTACTTCCCAGAATATTTCCTGGTACCAATCTTAGGGCTGGGTCAACCCAGAAATCACTGCACTCAGGACATTTCTATGCATGATCCGTCTCCTTGCTCAGTAGCCAGTGAAGAGCCAACTTGCTAATAGTACCAGTTGTAACAAGATTAAAAGTCTGTCTGTTTCCCCCTCAGTGCTGAATATCTTCCAGAGTCTCATGCATCCCCTGTTTTGTTACACTGTCCATTTGATCCCAGAGAGTTTATGCCATGTTCCATTTATCAAAAATGAGCTCTGCATCAATTATAAAAACCCACCTTGATTTGAACCCAAAACCTTCAGGTCAGCAAGCAAGGAAACTTACCTATGCTCTATCATGGCTTCCATCTAGTTTGAATTAGATAATAAATGGTTAGTGTCTCTGAAGCCGTTAGGAATGACAAAGATCAGTTTTGTTATCATGCCAGGGCATAAAGGTGGACAAGGAGAAATGAGCAAGCTTTCAGGTGGGGCTACTGTGGAGTGCAGACAAGCCATACACCAGGCTGTTGTACCGAATGCTCTACAAGAAGTAAGCTGTGTGCAAGTACCAAGTGATGACTATGAATCTGCAACCATTATCAGACTGCAAAAACAGCAAGTTAAAAAGGGATGCAGCCACACAAAAGCACTATACAAAAAGCCAAAGAAGAATGGGAAACCAACGCAAAACTGGTGTCATCAGCTACTACACACTGCGGGATTTACTGAGGAGGGGATCGAAGTGTTTATGGGACGAATGGTTTGGTATATTATTATAACGGAATTCATAAACATTTTATGTACATTAAATCACCACTGTTTTCTCTCTCTCTCTCTCTCTCTCTCTGCAGTTTGGGAATGAATCCTGAAACGGTCGACTATTATGCAACAGTCCGACAGTGTGGAGGAAGTCACACTCTCACATATCCACACAAGAGAACCACTAGACTAAGCAATGCTGGGTAATGGAAAAAACATGTTTCTTATTGTGTATACTGAGTATGATACATATACATTTTATAAATGTCTCATTCTAAACCATGCCTACATTCTCTCTCTCTCTCTCTCTCTACATTTTATAAATATATAATTCTAATCCATGCCTACATGGCTCTACTCTATCTCACACACACACTCTCTTTCTCTCTCTCTTTCTATCTCATGCATGCGTTTGCACACACTCTATTTCTGGTATATCAGATTTTGGTTTCATGCTCACTTCTTTCTTTCACTACATCTCAGTCCTTTTCTTTTCTTTATTTGTATAAATGAATGAATGCTGATAGGAAAATATGATATTAGTTAAAACAGCATTTATAAGGCTGCATGAGTATGGAGATAGATATAGATCTGGCAAGAAAGAGTGTATAAGAAGAAGAGTAGAATGTGTGTAAAACCAGTGTGCTATTGCAACAGTCAACATCTTCACCTGAAGACATCTGCTGCAGAAAACATAGCATCCATGGGTGTGCCCAATATGCCATGATGTTACTCATGGACTGAATGGTTAAGTGTACAATAATGTATGCATGTGATTCAACCCCACCAGGACCATACAATGAGCAACTAACACCCGGTGACTCAAAGTGCCACCATTCGGATGATGATCACCGGGCACAAGTCCAAGAAACCCTATTCAATAATTAGGTTATATTAGCCCCCCCCCCCCCCCCCCCCCCCCCCCCGACTGCAGACCGAGTGGGGCCTTGAATTAACCAAAAATTGCGTCCCACAATGGAGAGGGATTATTATAGTGTGCAAGGAGGATAATGTGTTCACTAATTAATTATTACTGTTCACATTAATCTTTGCCAGATGTATAGTATTTAATGATCATTGTATACTGGAGCTCAGGCTTCTAACCCATGCTGATCGTCATTTTCCATATTTTGGTTCCTGAGTAAACTTGATTAGCCCTGCTGTAAATAACATCCTAGATCAGAGCTATTCAATTAAGTTTACACAGGGACAACCATTTTGAAAATGTGGATAGTCACTAGCCAAAGTTCTGAGCCCCAGCAAAGAAAGATCCTTAATTCAGTACAACTGGCAATGATCCATGAGCCAATGCTAGGCCTCCATGGGCCAGATTTGGCCTGTGGGCCACTAGTGGAATAGCTCTGTCCTAGATGCTGACGGAGATGACTGCAATCTACTACATAATTACTTACTGTTCATAATTTACAGCAACATTGTTTATATTTCTTTGAAAGAAGCCACTAGAATTCTTTTTTCTTCTCCTGTTGACAAAGATTTTTCTCCTCATACTTTCACTCCTTCTCTATCAGTAGAACATAATGTGCTACTTACTCCACCGGTGATTTCAAAGGCGATATTTGGCTGTCTATAGGCAATTTTACAGTCAGTAGTTTGCCACTGCTTTTTGAATGGTCAGCTCTTGATACCACTGTTGAAACCAATGCAAGGCCTTCTGCGGCCAAATCAGCTGCAGCTGGAATCGAACCCACAACCACAGAATGAAGTGTGTTCCCAAAGCTTAAGCCACAGACAGTATGTCATAATAGGCAGGCTAGTTAAATGTTTGCTAAAACCAGATATGCTGGGCTGTAAGACACAGATATCACAGTTTAGCTGTCAACCACAACACAACTAGCTTACTACCCTTTTAAGGGCAATGCAGAAGAACTTCCCTATATAACTTTGTTAATAAACTGTTTTACTTGTATAAAAAATTTTAAAATTAACTTTCAGACAACTGGTTCGAGAAGAAGAATCAGTGGTGCCTCTACTCAAGTGAGTGCTATGTTAACTATATAGTTGTTATAACTATATAGAGTGTTATATTATTATCAGTTGCTATATTAACTTTATGCTTTTTTTTGGGAGGAGCCGCCATGGTGTAGCAGCTAGATGCTTGACTGTGGATCCGAAGGTTGTTGGTTCAAATCTGAACAGTGCTAGGTTATTTCAAAAATGACCTTGGCTTTCAGGCCGATCCAGCCTTAAATGGGTACTAGAAACAAGTCCTGATAAGTGAAGGTGGCTGGCAAAGATGCTGACATCACCCACCGAGTGCTGATTGGTCTATAAAATATACATCTAGCCCTATATGCTCAGTCCGCCAAAGGGCATGGAAAAGAGTCCTTTACTTTTTACTTTTACTTTCTGTTTTTACAATTTGTTTATTACATTATTAAACTATTGTTGTTACAAGTATAAATATATGTACAGTTGAGCACATCCTCCGATAAATTCTCATGCAAGTTACATAGTTACCTTCATCTCATAAGATGAGTAGGCCATATCAGAATGTTATCATCTATACCATACAATAGCATACCATACCATACGGTACTGTACCATACTATACTAAGTAAACAAGTAAAGTAAAGATCCCTTTTCACGCCTTCAGACACATCCAGCATATGGGAAGAGCACCTATATTTTTACAGACCAATCGGCAATAGGTTGGTATTGTGGTCAGCATTACGCTGGCCATCTTTAGTTCTGCAGGACATACATCCTGTTACCCATTTAGGCTGGGTCGGCCTGAGTCGCCTCATACCATGATAAAAATCCACCCAGCCAGCAGTGAGTTTCGATCGCGGTACATTGGAATTACGAGTTGGACTCGCAATGCTTAAGCCACCAACGCTGCACCTACACTACACTAACTATATTATATTGGTTATATGTAATAAAGTTTTTTAAGGATGAATGCAGTAGAATAAGTATGCAAGAGTGCATTGCTTAGCATTCATTTGAGTGTTTTTATGTTTATTTTCTAAACCTGTAGCACTTTGGCCAACATTTCCAACTTCAACACTCAAGCTTTAATTTTTTTTTTTAAATACCTCGTCAAAAAGGCAGACTGCTTTTCTAGACTTATGAAATCTGCATGCCCACTTTTGTTTTCTGTCAGGTTTCATTGCGCCATCATTTGTTCTTACAGGAACATGTCATTAAAGCATTGATGGTTTGGCATTCGATGTCCTTCATCTGGATTAGTTACCTGTCTTGGATTAGAAGCGTCTTCAGCCCATGTATACTTTATCCCACTTAGCTTTACAGGCAGCCAGTACCGTTACTTGGGGTTGGTCACATGGGACCACAAGTGAGCTAGATATAAAGATGAGATCCAAGGAATTCAGACCATCATGGGAGATGTCGCTGTCTCCCTTCTCAGAGTAATAGTACTATTCCTCTACTCTTTAATTAACACCCACTATGTATGCTGATACAGACTGTCTAGCCACAGTTCTGAATTTATTTTTGGTAAATGTGTTTTATTTGATAAATTATGTATGCTGTTGTAAGTTACGTACACAAGGTACAAAAACAAATGTTGAACATCTCGCATGCGACGTATGTCAGAGATGACCATTGGGATTAGCATTGAATTTGTTGTTGTGAAGAGTAGAAGGACATCTGGCAAAGGAGATGTTGGCACTGACAGCCACGAGTTGGAGAAAGTTCCTATAGGATGCAGTGACAATGAAGTGTCTCTGCAAGAGGTTTTATATAGTTACTGATCTGCTTGAACGCAGGTGCACAGTGATTTTTGTGTCTGACTCTGTACTAAGTGCTGCAAAATCAAAAGTTCCAAAAATGATTCATGATAATTTCCACTCAGGTGATGTGATTATCTCTACAGATGGCTCTGTTTTTAGAGGCAGGTGATGTGCATAGGGGTTGGTAGCAGAAGCGAATAAACGTTGATTAGTGTAGCAAAGCCTGGCATATAATATCACGTCTAATTTGAGAATTAATTGGCGGCAGTCATTGCTGCCTTCAGCTGATTTTAAAATCAACTGTAAGCACATGTTGTAATTGTAACTGACTCGCAGAACATGATGAGAAAAGTGGAGACAGGCATGCTCTGTGCAGAGTGGCAAGCATCACTTCAGAGGTTCCGGGTAGTTAGCGTTCTTTGGATATTTTCTCTAAGTTCTGCCGGTGTGTTCGGAAAGGAGCAGGCAGATAGACTGACCAGTTCTGGAGCACTAGGTGGTGAAGTGACGTACGAACAAGCAAAATAATGAACTTTATTTTCTAGACGGGAGTACAAATGGATTATTACGGTCTGAAGAGAATGGCCCTGCAAGAAGATACCAGGGGATCTGGCCGATGCTCAGCATTTAAGGGTAAGGTTAGACAGAAATACAAGCAGACTGTTACTGGTGCCATCGGAAATGGAACTCTCAGTTTGCTGCAGAAGATGGGGATGGAGCACTTATGTGTCCGAGGACTATGATGTTGATTCTTAATTAAACATTCATAGGTGACACTTTGAGTTGGCCTAGCAACATTGTTGACTGTGAACCAAAGCACATTTTGAATTTGGCCATTGTCAGAAGTTATTGAAACTCTGTGCAGATAATCTTGCTGTTGAATGACTGCTGTTATTTATTGTTTTGCTAAAAAATACATGAGGGTATGAGACAGCCTAATTTTTTTTTTTTTTTGCATCAGTAAGCACCATGAGAGTCAGCATGTCACACTGACAAATTTTGCAGCGGAATGGCAGCTTTGTCTAGTTCAGTTCTGTTTACATTGGAAGTTCCCAATTTGTGACATTTTTGGAATTTGTTACCTATAATTAAAGTTTTGAAAATAATTCTACTTGTGCTAGTGACTTACAACAGCTTAGGGCTAAATCCTACATTTACATACTTTATCATCAAAAGTAAATTTGTCTGTATGTGTACAGTTTATTATTTGTGTAATTCTGGTTGAATGTTTACAGAGAAGAGATCGATGTGCAGGGCGCTGATGGACATATATACAAAGGGAGACTACCTTCCTCGAGAATAGAAGCCAAAATACCAAGCAGCCTAACTTCCCAGCATGGTCATCTGATTTACATGGAGGTAAAGACAAACAGAAAACAGAATAAATGTTTGAAATAAATAATTTTGGTTGCAACTTTGATTTTGCAAAACTTTACTGTCTTCTACTTTTTTTATTTATTTTGGAAACTGTATAGTCTTTTACTTTTGCTTTTGTTATAAATTGTTTAGAGTTCTCAGTTTCTCACTTCTCATACAAACATTTGTACACAATGAAGTATTATTGAATATTGTGACTACAACATTAACAAACCTTACCTACAAAGAACTATATGTTACATCATTACTGCATGTTACATCAGTCTGAAATAATTATTACTGCATGTTACATCAGTCTGAAATAATCATTACTGCATGTTACATCAGGTGAAATATTTGTTACTGCATGTTACATCAGGTGAAATATGTGTTACTGCATGTTACATCAGGTGAAATATTTGTTACTGCAAGTTACATCAGGTGAAATATTTGTTACTGCATGTTACATTAGGTGAAATATTTGTTACTGCATGTTACGTCAGGTGAAATATTTGTTACTGCATGTTACATCAAGTAAAATATTTGTTACTGCATGTTACATCAGGTGAAATATTTGTTACTGCATGTTACATCAGGTGAAATATTTGTTACTGCAAGTTACATCAGGTGAAATATTTGTTACTGCATGTTACATTAGGTGAAATATTTGTTACTGCATGTTATGTCAGGTGAAATATTTGTTACTGCATGTTACATCATGTGAAATATTTGTTACTAAATATTACATCAGTCTGAAATAATCATTACTGCATGTTACATCAGGTGAAATCTTTGTTACCGCATGTTACATCAGGTGAAATATTTGTTACTGCATGTTACATCAGGTGAAATATTTGTTACTGCATGTTATATCAGTCTGAAATAATCATTACTGCATGTTACATCAGGTGAAATATTTGTTACTGCATGTTACATCAGGTGAAATATTTGTTACTGCATGTTACATCAGGTGAAATATTTGTTACTGCAAGTTACATCAGGTGAAATATTTGTTACTGCATGTTACATTAGGTGAAATATTTGTTACTGCATGTTACGTCAGGTGAAATATTTGTTACTGCATGTTACATCATGTGAAATATTTGTTACTAAATGTTACATCAGTCTGAAATAATCATTACTGCATGTTACATCAGGTGAAATCTTTGTTACCGCATGTTACATCAGGTGAAATATTTGTTACTGCATGTTACATCAGGTGAAATATTTGTTACTGCATGTTATATCAGTCTGAAATAATCATTACTGCATGTTACATCAGGTGAAATATTTTGTTACTGCATGTTACATCAGAATTGTTCCAGAATTTGAGTATTGAGTGAACATCCATTTTACAGGTGTGGCTTATTGTATGCAGACTGTAAGTTCCTTGCCTCTCAAGCAGATGCACTCCGACTTTGAAGGAAACCACTAATTAGTTGACTCTTAGGACATACTTGTTAGGGAGTTTTCTTGTTTTCCTCATAATGGGGCCCCAGAACCCACACAGTGATACAATATGTAATAACATTTTTAATCATTAACATTTCCATTGATCTTCATCAGCAACATGTACATTCTACACATGCGCCTGCTCGGCCGATGTCAGCTACAGGCTCACGATCCTCTTCACCTCGGCCAATGTCATCTCAGTCTAACCAGCGTCATAGACCCGGATCCTCTCATGTCAGGATTTCACAAGATTACCAGCCTTCGGACAACAGTCAGGTAGGCTACTGTAATGCAGCTTGATGTATTCTTCAGTAGGATAGTGGGGATTGACCATGGAATCTGGCAGGCATTCAACAGTCGGAAAAAGGTGCTCGCAGACATACAGTTACAGACTGATACTGATACTATCAGAATTGGAACTCTGTGTTGGCTACTGAAGATGAAGACAGAGCACTTGTGGGAATATCCTTAGTAATGTGATGCTGGGTCTTGACTTTAATTCTCCTGGGAGCTCCAGAGCCCCATTGTGGGTTGGGGGTGAGGGGGGGGGGAGGGGAGAACAGCATGTCATAAAAGTAGCCTTATTAGCAATGTTCTCTTTGTTGCCTTTGCCTAAGAAAAGAGGAACCAACAGTCTGCATACAAACAGGCCAGATCTGTAAAATGGATGTGTACACAAAACTCACATTCTGGAACAAGAATAAACTCTATAAGTGGATGGGCAATCATAACCTTCTGCTGGAGTTTACAGCCAGTAAACGTGAACAAGAATTTAGTTCTGCTCAAGTTACAGCAGTATTTCCCATGACCAAGAATATTTGATGTAATCTATCTTTGTCATTTGGGGGAGAAAGAGAGTTCTTAAAAGCTGTATCAAGCCAGTCCTGATGTGCAGAAGGTAGCCAAGAACAGTTTGCAAAGCAATCTGCTGCCAAATCACCTGTGGCTGAAACAAACTGGGTATTTCAGAATTACAAACTGTAAGAACACTACACGGGTAGCCAAAGAAGAAGAATAAACCAACACAGAACTGGTGTCGTTAGCTGCTACACGCTGCGGGATTTACTGAGGAGGGGATCCGAGCACTTACGGACTGAGTGGTTCGGCGTGCAGTGAGGGTAATCTGTCGACTAACTACAAACTGTGTTTGCATATTCTATGCCACAAACACCAACAATAAATACTGTAGAAAATAAAACTGAAACTATTTCTGTGGATATTGTAGAAATAACTTAAAAATATTAATGTGGGAAACACAGACATTTAAAAAAAAATATGTGTGTGTATACAACAGGGTGGAGAATACAGAACAAGCCATCAGCCAGAGGATACAGATGCACCTGCAAACATTCATGAACCATCTGACGAACAAGAACAGGACAGAGATGAAACAGACCCAACAACATCTGAAGCATAGAATAACTTTAAAGCAACTTAGAAATATTTGTTTTCACAGTTGACCTCTATCGGTTTTTACAGTTGACATCTATTGCTGCTATGAAAATGTAATGAACATGTAAATTAGAGTCATAAGGTCATCAAATAGCAAAATGTTACTTCTATCACAATTTCCAGAAAACATCTTAGTTCCTGATTAATTCCCCTGTCTATTATATTTACATGCCCGGGGTTCTCCAATAACCTGTGTCCACTTTCACGATGGTAAATCCCTGCTTCTTTTGCCAGGAACCTTGCCTTCATTTACTGCTCTTTCAAAACCACTGATCTTTAATTTGGGCTAAGTATCTCAGTTGATAAATATATAGATGTCTATGATTTTAAAAACAAATATTTACCTAAAGTCTGTGATAATGTATGTATAATTTTATTTCTTCATGCTGAAATGCCTTCTGCCACATGTTTAATACTGACATTTTGTCAAAACTATTAGTTTAAGAATGATATACTGATTTTTTTTTAAAATTAAAAAACAAATGTTTCAGTAAAGAAAAACCAAATTTACACAGACAATAGGTCTAAGAGGAGTGACTGGCCAAACAGCTAATTACGCAAGGCTTGCCTGTGGGAGATCCAGCTTGGAATCCTCAGTAAGGTTGGGGATTTTTGTCTCTCTCGGAAAGGGGGGGGGGGGGGGGGCAAAAATATAATCTTATCCGGCATAGTCTGTTGTGAAAGCACTAGCCTTATGGCCTCAAGTCCTCAGGCTCAAAGATCTCTCTCCCTACATCACACAAGTGGTAACAACCATCAGTAATGGTAGCTTTTAAACATTTTTTTAATAGCTCTAATGAAAGAGAAAATTTAGCTGACTAATGAAGCAGACAGTATAGCTGACTTAGTGAACTAGACCATATAGCTGACTTTATGAAGCAGACAGAATAGCTGACCTAGTGAACTAGACCATATAGCTGACTTTATGAAACAGTATGATTGAGCTAATGAAACAGACCAAATAGCTTATTTTATTAAACAGACAGTATAGCTGACCTAATGAAACTGACCATATAGCTAAATTTATAAAGCAGACAGTAAGATTGAGCTAATGAAACAGACCAAATAGCTTAATTTATTAAACAGACAGTATAGCTGACCTAATGAAACTGACCATATAGCTACATTTATGAAGCAGACAGTATAGATAACCAAGTAAAACAGACCATATAGCTGACTTTATGAAGCAAACAGTATAGCTGACCTAGTGAAACTGACCATGTACCTGACTTTATGAAGCAGGCAGTTATCTTATCTGATGAAATAGCTGTCCTAATGAGAAATTTCAAGAAGCTCACCTATTTGATAACCTCAGTCGTCAATAACACTTTATCTAAACAAAATTAAGAGTTGCTGTACGTGGTGGCTTTCATGTTTGCCAGCTGGTCATGTGACTGAACCCTCATTATGGCAGGCAAAGGGTCATGGAAGAAATGTTAAGAGAAGTAAAAGCAACTGCAGTGCTGTTGATCAGATGACATATTGAGTACTAATTCGTCTATAGAAAATATAGCATAAATTGAAAATGCCACAGTTAGCCTCCTTGCTATTAAGATCGCACAATTCTTGGACGTAATAGTGTTTGACTTGATTTTATAACTTTTTTTTTGTTGTTCAAAAGAAATCCCCTCAGTGCATTTTTCCAATAATTGTAAAATAGTTGGTGCAGCACATAAACAACAATGGATGACAAGAGTAGGTAACTCATCAGCATTAAATGCAACAGTAGCTGCCACAACACTAAACTAAATAAACAGATGTCTGTGTAACTGTTACAATTATGTTAACACTTATCTCTCGCTGCCTGTAATATTCTAATGTCTTTATTATCGCATGATATTCATCTCACTTTTTTTTTGTAGGCATTATTAATACTATTTCTAATTTATTTATTTTTCTTAGTTGTGTGATTATTGGTCTGTTTGTTTATACTTTGTCAAAATGCTCATGAATATCTATATATTAATTTTATCATTTACCCATTAACGTAATATTGAGTCAAAGAAGTTGTTTATTGTATTTCTTTTAGCCTTTCTGTCAGCTTAGGATTAATTATTACAAAGCTTCTGTTCACTGACATTATATTATCTTATGTTTCTAGACTGTTGCCTTTTATATTTATATTCTTAAGCATTCAGTTAATCATCGTCCAATGGCTTAACTCATTCAGCACTAAGTAGCTCATCACAAACATAATTGTAACTCTTTACATATTATGCTTTATTCATTGTGTCCCTGTTGTTACATGAACTCATGAACTCACTGTATCTGATATATTACTGTAACTCCTGTGATCTTTTACTGTTAATATTATAATTTTTTAAGACCAAATATTTGTTAATTTAAAGTATCAGTTACTGCAGATGTAGTAAAAACAGTAGAGGACTGAGAATGTTAACGTAGTTTGTGAAGAATAAGGCAGGTAGGTCCGTTGTTTTCTGTGGGTTTTTTGTGTTTGTTTCAAAACAAACCTTAGTGCCCAGGTCAACCAAGTCTAATACTAGGTACCATGTAATGTCCAAAGAAGGAGAGATGATGGGCAAATCAGTCATTGTATGTTAGTTGGTCTATAACATTACGAGTCATTTGAACAAAATGGTACCTTTACCCACGAGGATTAATAAAGGTTCTAGGGAAGTCGAATGAAAAAAGGCTGATGACAGAGAAAACAAAAACAAGAAGTGATACACATATTTCAGCCATTTTAAAATACATGACACAATTATAAACGTTTTTTAAACTTCCTGAGTACCAGAAGTCTGGTAAAGTAGAGGAGGCATCTGATTGACTAATTTACTGACTCATTCACTGATTTATTGTATAACAAAGTGTACAGAACCAAAACAACTAAGCAGTTTTAATAAATATCAAGCAATACAAACAATGCCCAAAACTTACCTTTGATAAATTAAGAAAATAATATGTCACAATATATATATATATATAAAATTGTCTTAAATTATTCTACTTTTGCATATGTATATGCATATGTGTTATAGTTATTCAAATACTATTGTATACAGTTTATTAAGTCTTTTGCTATTTTTTTAATCAATTATTTATTTTGTTCCATGATGTATAATTGATTCATTTTCTAAAATTCAGCTGGTGCACAAAATCCTCTTGTAATTCTTTTAATCATCTGTTTGCTTGTTCTATCAATAGATGAATACATAATAATACTTTCTTTTCAACATTTGGCTACAGTTCACTTTTTACAAAAATCTGGCTACCTCCATTTAAGTTTTTTTTAAACAAGCTGTTTTATTTATTTAACCCCATTTTGAAAGTACCAGATTAAAGATTATTCATGTTAGTAAATCCCTCATGAGAATCTACTGTGAAATTGTAAATTGAAAGGCAACTCCTGAAACCTCATTTCTGAACTACACTTGCACCACGCCCATTATTTAGTACATGCTCTCTGTTAGTTCTTAGCTTGCTTATGACTGTATCTAAATTAAAAGTATTTTCAGAGCTAATCTTCTTCTTCAGCGTTCTGAGCCCCTGAGGTTAATTACTACAGCTATCACCCACCACCATTCATTTCTGCTATTAGTTGGCCTTCTCTTTCCAATTGCAGATTCTGACTATTTGTAGCTCAGCCTATAAATTATCTCTCCATTATCTTCTTGTTTTGCCCTTTAGTCTGCTTCCATTCAATTCTCTTGTATAACAGGTTTTTTTCTATTATCTGCCATTCTGTCTAAATGCACTAAAAATATCAGGGCCGATAGTTATTAATACTAATTTGTAACATGGTTCTGGGTCTGTTATCTGAAGATTTAATGCCACAATGACTAGATGATCCACAATTGGATTTTCAGTCCATAGTTCTATATGTTTGAAATCTGCCATCTCTATTTTCTTGAACAGACAGATATGAAAGTTGGACCCTCACTGTAGGGAAATGACAAGGAGAATTCAGGCTTCCAAATATAAATGCTATAGAGACATTCTACGAATTAGTTATTTAGAACATAAGAACTAGAAAATATGTCAGAGACAAAGTATACAAATTTGCACAACATCAGGAGCATCTCGTGGCAGTGTGAAACGTCACAAGCTAGCTTCTTTCGAGCATGTGGTGAGACATGATTTTACTGCAGACTGTACTTTGAAAATCACTGGGGAAGGGGGGAGGAGGAGGTGTCAAAGAAGATGAGGGCAAAGAAGAACCTGGAATGACAACAAGAAATGAACAGGACTAAGTTATCATACACTTGCAGAAGACAGAGAAAGATGGCAGGTATTATATATAAGTACATCCATCAGTACATCTCCACGGCCCTAACAGATCAAGGGTTATATTATGTTTGAAATAACTACCTTAAGTTAGTAGCTATATCAGTGATAACTGCCAAATTCTTTTATTTTTTGATATTTTAAAAATTTCCTTTTTTTGTGGTTTTTGGGCTTGACCTAATAAATCAAGATTGAGATGTAAATCCAGCAAGAACAAAATTGAATCCCTCATCAGCTTTACCGAAACAAAACAAAAACAAAAGTTTTAGTTAGGGATCATGATCATCATCAGGTGCTTTGCAGACTGGCATGGGCGATTACGCCTCTCCACAATCCGTGATCTCCTGCAGCATGTATCAGTTCGTATTAGGAATATCTGGCTAAAAAAGAATCCTCTTTTGTCTATAGTCATTTATTGTTTTTTATCTGCATGAGATACTGTTTTATATTCTTCTGATTATTGCTATTTGTTTCCATTTATTTAAGCACTTTAAATATTTGGACAAATCTTGCCTGTTTGCAAATTATATCTTTCTGTTGGAGTATCATAGTTTACTTTTTGTCTAGTGACCTATTAAAAAATATTGAGTTGTTAACATTCAAATGTTTATTTATGATGTCTTTTATTGTGTTTATTACAAAACATGTGATGCCTGCATAATCTTCAGCCACTGGTTTTCAAGACTGTTCCCAGCCTTCTGTCTCATGCACCGTCAATCATTTCTGATGCAGATGCTACTCTGTGGTGTCATGCTAAACTGTCAAATATTTTGTTTATCCCCCTTAACCCCCTTTTTTGTGTCCAGGTTTTCCACTGTTAAAACATACTCTAGTTGTTTTGTGTGTATGCATGTTGTATCCTTGTCCAAAGAAAGAATGTCATTTTTTTAAGTCTCTCCGTGGCATTCTTATTATTCTTTTATAAAACCACATCAGCTTCTTCATAATTACTCCCCCCCCCCTCCTTTTCCCTCCCCCACCTTTTATTTTTGGCTCAGAGTCAAGGACAGACAAAAGAAATCTTATACTGATATAAAATAAAAAACACACAGGACTGATTACATGAAATGGACAGACCCAAAAAAGGCCTGGACTGTCAGTAGCTTGGAAAACAGATAGGAAAGTCGAATTTTTTGGGAACTGGTAGGAGAAAAAAAAAGGCAGGCAAAAGAAATCCTATACTGATAAATTAAATTAAGAGCAGCAAACAGAAATCTTGGGCTGGTCGGGGGAAATTAACAGCAGATAATCACATTGCAAAGACTTGCAAATATAGCTGAAAATATGGACAGCAGAAAACCACAATTACTAAGACATTCATTAACTCACACAGCTGACTATTTATTCGTTACTTTTCTCAACCTCTGTTCCATTCAGTTTTATATTAACCTACTATATCCTAATGGGTGCCACAATATTATAGTGGTTAACCTATTGCCTGAAAAGTATTGGGTTTGAATCCTCATAGCTCATAGAGTATGGTTTTTAAAATGTCATTTATACTGGTTCCAACATAAGCCCAACCTGAAATGGGTACAAGGTAGTGTCCTGGAAAGTAAAGGTGCTAATGTGAAGACTTAAAAGAGGTCTTTAAAAAAGTATTTTTTTAAAAAAAGAATATGACCCCATTACGATTCCTGAAAAGGCTTAATGTTCTTCTTGTTCACCAACTGTAATCTATGACGAAAAGTCCTGGTTGTTTGTCCATTTGAACTTTGGCTTTGTGCCAGGGCCTGAGTTTTGCGTCTTCTCTGTTTTACTGGCTTATTTGTGGGCAACTGGTTGCTCATTGCCACTCAGGCAGATGCACTCTGACTTAGAAGGAAGCTCCATATGACATGCTTGTTGGGGAGGCAATGGGTCTATTCTTGTTTTGCCGGCATTGGAGCCCCGGTACCAACATGGAGAACTGGAAAATTTCATATCAAATTGGCTTTGAAATGAAAAAGCCATGGGTGTCATAATAAACACCCTCATCCCTCCTCACCCTTAACCCTGCCAAGGTTATTTTTTTACATTTTGGCGCACATAGGAGCAGTGGAATTTGACTCCAGTTTTGGAGAACAGTTCACTGCAGGCATGGCCATATGTCAGCATTTATGTGACTGTATCACAACCAGAAATCAGTTATCAGAATACAAATGTGATCTTGCCACACACATTGTGATATAATGGAACTGTATATGCTTTGTGATAATATAAAACTAATACACAATGATCATTTGACTGTAACGTACACCACTGTGGTCACAATTATTGCTGAAATAGTGTATATGAAAATGTAAAAGGATGAAAACATACATTTTATTTGTGTGTGTGTGAATTTGTGTGTGTGCTTGCGTGCATGCGTGTGTGCGTGCGTGCGCGTGCATGCAATTATTTTAGCTTCCGTCCATCACTCGTATGTTAAAGCTTTTTTTCCTAGTGTACAAACTATGATGTTACAAACAAACAAAAATAGATTCCTCAACCCCTCCCAAATCCTTTCTCTCAAGCCTTACTGAGGATAGAACATATTATCCGTAAAATGTGAGGTGGACATTCTGACATTTTGTTCATCATATTTTTTTAAATTTACATCCTCCTGTCCATCTAATTGGTAGAAATTCATCACAATGACTGTTGTGTACAGGTGGCGCTCCATCTTGCTGGAAATAAAACTACTCATCTAACATTACTCTCGGATGCCTCTCGTGCAGCAAGTTTAGATAAGCCAGGCAAGTAACATTGTTTTTTTTTTTTTTTTTAAAGAAAGAAATAATACAGTTACAATTCTCACGTGGGTTCCAAAGCCCAGTTTGGGTGGGATGGATGGATTGATAGTTTTGCTTCACCTTAACAAAAATGTTGCGAAACATTACTAATTAAGGGGTTGCGTAAATGATGTTAGGCCAAATGGTACAGATATTACAGCCTAGCCATTATTCATAAAACAGTGTGCCAGCCTCCTTTTTTTAATTGACAGCAAAAAAAGTCGTAACATGTGGGCACTGAAGCACCCAGTAGCTACAGCTGAGCTACATAATTTACATAATACCTTATCAGTCCAGACTACCTTGTTGACAAACTGTACATCCCCTGCACGTGTTCCCGGGACTTAAAGACATAATTCAACTCTCCAGTCAGAATCACATGTACTGGAACCTGGCACCCAGTTAGAGACCATTTGTGTCATTGTTGATCATTTTTAGATATATTTAAGTTCTGGCAGCCCTATGTCTTACATAGCAGTGGCGTTTCAGTGTGCTATATGGATGCATGGGACTCACAGTGCGTGGTGATTCCAGTTGAAGCCAGGTCTGAAATTCCTCCTCTCCATTGCACAAAGCCTCGACTGTATTGTTGTGACCATGTATTGTCCATGCTGCATGATGACTCTCTCAGCGTGTCTTGTTTACTCCAAAGGAAACACCAATTTTTTGGGAACCAAGCATGCTGCAGAAGCTGCTGGATTGGACGAACAAGGATCTTTCTGTCTACCTGTTAGAGCTTCACTCCTAGACCAGCTGCCAGCCCAAACTTAACAGCTTAGTTTGCCCTGCCATACCTTAGTTTTTAGGTGCTATTTCGTGCTCCTAGGATAAGTCTAGTATCCTGCACAATCCGCTCTCCACCAGAAGCTGCTGGTACAAGTCGGATGTTAGCAACATTTGGCATTTACAGAAAACAGGTAGTACTGACTACTGTTTTATGGTTTCCCAGTCATATTTTACCAAAACCTGACCATGTATAGTTAGTGTATATATTGTAACATCTTGTCATCTATAAAGAAGTCTGGTTAATACTACTGATATTTAACATTTCTATATTGTCTGTAAGCACTCTCTAGATCAGTTTGTTTTTAAATCCTCCTACAAACAATATTCAGTGAGACATTTGCTAGGATTTCAATTTCTGGAAAGGTCAATAAACCAATGTATAGTCTATTTAATCACACGTTTGTGAATTTTAACTGCTGAAACACAGCTGGAATTACATATGACTTTTCTATGGTGGTTTTTGTGCCACTCAATTTGTATATGTTAATATGTTTAAAAAATGTAATTTTTTTCTTTCAAAAGAAAAATGCTCAACCAGACTATGAATTGCTCTGAACTGGTGCTCTCAAAAATTACAGTGAGGTTTTTCAGTACCAGGCAGCTGACATGTTTGTTAGTTTCTCCATACATGGTATTAACTTTTTGTTTTTTCAACTTCTTCCTTTCATTTAATCCACCCTAGCCTAGTTGTTTTTTGCATTATTTGGTACCCAAAGAGTAACACTTCCTTGGCCCTTGTTATATTATGTTGACTCAGTAAGATTCAAAGCTGGTTACTCTAAAGTATTTAAAAGGTTGGTTACTCTAACATATAAAAACGTGGTTACTCGACAAAATAAAAAGTTGGCCACACTACAGTATATAAAGTTATCTACTCTAAAATATATAAAGTTGGCTACTCTAAAGTATATAAAGTTGGCTACTCTAAAGTATATAAAGTTGGCTACTCTAAAGTAAATAAAGTTGGCTACACAAAAGTATATAAAGGTGGTTAATGTAAAGTATATAAAAGTTGGCTGCTCTAAAGTATACAAAGTTGGTTACTCTAAAGTACATAAAGTTGGCTACTCAAATAAAGTTGGCTACAGAAAAGTATATAAAGGTGGTTAATCTAAAGTATATATATATATATATATATATATATATATATATATATATATATATATATATATATATATATATATATATATATATATATATGGTTACTCTCAAGTATATCAAGTTGGTTACTCAAAAGTACAGATTGGTTGCTCTAAAGCAGGGCTATTCAACTGGTGACCCTCGGGTCGAATGTAGCCTGCAGAGACCTAGCAAGTGGCCCATGCATCATTCTCAAATATATTGTATTAATGACCTTCCTAGGCTGATCCTCTAGCCTGTAACGATCCTCATTTCCAACATTTTGGCCCCTGAGTAGACTTAGATTCGACAGTGTTAAATAACAGTGCCTGGTACTGAACACAAAATTTACAATGTTTTTTTAAAGTAATTTTGAAACAGTAAGAGCAGTTTTGAAGATTTGTATCCATCTTTGTGATGTTGAATTTTAACCTGTCATAGTAAATAAACATTAAACTATATCTCTCCTCTTCGCACAGCCTTGATCTTAAAATATATTTCATATATTTGTTTTCCTTTCCGTTTATTGGTTGCTGTCTGTTATCATCGTCGTCATCATCATTGTCCTCATCATCATCATCATCATCATCATCGTCATCATCGTCATCGTTATCATCATAATCATCATCATCTGCATCATCATCATCGCCGTCGTCATCATCATCGTTATCGTCATCATCATTATCGTTTGCATCATCATCGTCGTCATCATCAACATCATCATCATCCTATTCACAACCGAGAACGAGGACTGAAAATTATTTCATTCCAAGCCATCACCATGCAACGTGCACATAGGAATTTTTATTTAGCTTACATGAGTTTCATCTATTTTTTAAGGACCTTTAGTGAGGACTGTGACACACATCCCATGATCTGTATGATGCTGGCTTCTTAAACCTTAGGACACGGCTTCTAATATTGAGACTAAACATGACCATTTATTCACTTCTGCAATTTTGTGGTGATGCCTTTCATGTTGCGATAATTAAAAGTAAAAGTAGAGGTGCCTTTTAAACGCCTTTATGCGTATGGAGCATATAGGGCTAGACCTATATTTTTAATAGACCAATCGGCACAAGATGAGTGATGTCGTCAGCATCACGCCGGTCGCCATTACTTCCCAGGACTACACCTGATACACACTCAAGGTTGGGTCGACCTGGGAGTCAAGGTCATTTTTGAAAAAAGTCAGGCTCCGCCAGGGAGCGAACCCACAACCTTCCGATCCGCACGCGAGCGTCTGGCCTGCTACGCCACGGCGACTCCCGTTGCGGTAATTCTTGCGGTTATTCTGTGGAGAAAGCGACGGTCAGGTTTCAAGGAGGATGGCGAGAACGATAAAGAGAGGAAGAGGTGACGGGGACGGCATCAGACGAAGAAAACGAAGTAGAGGAAGCGCTAGACTGCTCTATAATCAAGCTAGTTGCATTTACTTTAACAGGATGTTGCAGAACCAACCCCGGCAGTGTTTGACTGTTTGGGTTTACTAGGCAGTTTTAGGTTCAGAAGTTTGCCATTGCTCTCTAACCGGTCGGCTCTCAATACCAGTGTCAAATACTATCGCAATGCGGTCTGCTGCCAGTGCGACTGTAGTTGGAATCGAACCAGATTCTTAGAATTAAAAACTACGTACAGGGACTAGGGAAAAGGCACCATTATGTGTGTGGTGCTGGCTTCCTAACACTTGGGGTACTACAGTTAATACGAAGAATGAACATAATAATCTGTTTAGTCGTGCTATTTTGTAAAGACATCTTTCATCTGGCGATAATTACCTACCTACTTTCTGTTGCTGTCGATAGCGAAGGTCAAGCTTAAGAAGGTAGAAAAAAAAAAAGGAGGTAGGGGGTGGGGGTAGAGGAGCAGCAGACGACGAAAATGAAAAAAAAAAGACGAATTTGAATAAAAAGAAGCGATGCACTTCTATATAAATGTACAGTGAATATCTGACACCAGGCTCGCAAGAAACATCAAAGCCAAAAATGTCGTTCCTTTTCGGAAAACGTTACGGTCATTTTCTTGTCTGTCATTATTATACCTCATATATGCGACAGGTCATTTTACCAGATACAGGTATCGCAAAATGAGGGATGAAAGGTGTTTTAGGTATTTCCCTTCAGGACTGCAGTTTGTAGGATTAACATCACAAGTATGGCAGGCAGACATTCCGGAAACCTTGTTTAACCGACTCTCTAGCGTACTTGGTTAAACCTGACTTTCGCGGCGGCCGGGTGACGAACTCTTTGTGGCCTGGGTTGACTCCCGGGGGTAGGCAGAAACGCCACATTTCTCCCAGATTAACGGTACCTATAATGGAATCAAGGCCGAATGGTTGCGATATCCATACTACCGAGCCAAAGGGTTTACAACTCATGGTTTCTGGATACTTTAATTAAAAGAAACGTATAGCCATGTAGCACCATAATATTGGATCAACACAAAACGGTTACGGAGTAAACTGTAGTTTAATGTTCCAGTTGTGGACTGATTGGTCTTGTGTGGGGAAGTACACTTAGTCCCGCGAGAAGGCTCCATCCTTACTTGAAGGTGACAGGTTCAACCTTAAATTGGCAACTATAGCTTTTGATTCTCATGTTGCCTAGCGTGCGCCCCCCCCCCCTACCCAACCCCTCGCTCTCTCTCCATCTCTCTCTTGGCCTCTCCTTGTGCCAGTCTGTAAAAGGTTAGTTGCGTATCCTTTACAGGACGTTGCAGAACCAACCCTATCAGCCCCTGGCTGTTGTGTGGTTTCACTAGGCAAATTTACGTCCAGTAGTTTGCCATTGCTCTTGGACGGTCGGCTCCCTGATACCACTGTCGAAACCAAAGCAAGGCGTATGGCCTGCAGCTGGATTTGAACCTGGTACCCCGGCATTACGAAGCGTTCACATCGACTTAGCCACAGAGCCGACGCCAGTCTGTATACAATCTTATTATTCTGTTTCTGCACGTTCATCGGCTATCAACTCCGAAGGAAGGTTTTGCTTTTTCGTCCACTCCTGGACTTAAGTCTTGTTCCAGAACTTCGGTTTTTGCATGTACATACATTTTAACATATCTGATTTATTTGTATGCAGACTGTTGGTTCATTGTCGCTGATGCAGATACACTCCGATTTCGATGGAAACATCCCTCATTAACCGACTTTCATCGCATGCTTGTTAGGGGACAAAGGAAGTAACTACTAATGGTTCCATTTCCCCTTCACCATCTACGAGGATTTAGAATATGTTTGTTTATTGCACTGTTGTAATGAATGTAAAGAGTCCCTCTACCACGTAAATAATATGAATAATGAAAGGAAAGGGGGAAGGAGAGGGGGGGGGGGGGGGGGGGGGGGGAACACACACAAGCGGCGAATATTTCAGCAGCTAAAATGTATATCAAGAAACAGCAATAAGAATTGTATACAAAATGGCCTTGCAATAGCTAATCCTATAGGGTGCAATGTGTGTGTATTGTGTGAGCGCGTGTGTGCGTGGAATGTGTCTATTGTGTGTGTGTTTGTATTTTATGTGCATTATGTTTTCATAATGTGTGTGTTGTGGGTGGTGTGTGAATTGTGTTTGTTGTGTGTATTGTGTTGTGTATGCGTGTATTGTGTGTGTGTGTAGCGTGTATTGTATGTGATTGGTAACATTCCTGGTAATGCCACAAGAGTTTTCCATGATGAGGGATGTAGGCAATTTTCCCACGCCTACAGGTTAGAAAGCTAAATTCAGTATCCACAGGCAAGCAAAGGCTCCTTTCCACTCCTTCAGACCACGGCCCTCTCTATTTATTTTATTAGAGAAGGCGTTGTTCAGACGTACTGGGCTTGTTGTGCTTGATCTATATTTTATAGACCAATCGGCACTCGGTAGATGTTACGGTCAACATCTCGCTGGCTGTCTTTACTTCCCAGGACTCTGTCTGGTAACCAGTTAAGGCTGAGTCGACCTGGGAGCCAATGTCATTTAAAAAATGTCTGAGTCCGTTTAGATTCGAACCTCCGATCCTATAATTAATTAAAGAAAAACAAATGAGATGGTTTGGTCACCTGACGAGAATGCCCTGGTAGCAACTGCCACAGAGAGCCACGCTTAAGAAATATAACGAACACAGAGCAAGGGGAAGCCTACGCAAGATATGGGGCGACATCATCAGAAGCAACCTAACAAAAAACAAATAACAACTTGTACAATGCACTGGGAAAAGAGCACAAACGATCCTTACATCTCCCATCAACACCTCGCTGAGGTAAATGGTGGAAGTAAAGAAAGAGAAGAAAAAGAAGAAGAATAAGAAAAAGAAGACGAAGAAGAAGAAGAAGAAGAAGAAGAAGAAGAAGAAGAAGAAGAAGAAGAAGAAGAAGAAGAAGAAGAAGAAGAAGAAGAAGAAGAAGAAGAAGAAGAAGAAGAAGAAGAAGAAGAAGAAGAAGAAGAAGAAGAAGAAGAAGAAGAAGAAGAAGAAGAAGAAGAAGAAGAAGAAGAAGAAGAAGAAGAAGAAGAAGAAGAAGAAGAAGAAGGAGAAGAAGAAGAAGAAGAAGAAGAAGAAGAAGAAGAAGAAGAAGAAGAAGAAGAAGAAGAAGAAGAAGAAGAAGAAGACGAAGAAGAAGAAGAAGAAGAAGAAGAAGAAGAAGAAGAAGAAGAAGAAGAAGAAGAAGAAGAAGAAGAAGAAGAAGAAGAAGAAGAAGAAGAGGAAGAAGAAGATGATGATCGATCAGCAGGCGAGCGTCTATCCGCTACACCATGGCGGTTTTCGAGACAGCATCCAATTTAAAGAAACGTAAATCACCCAGCCGTATCGAAGGCTAGAGAACATAGGCCCACACCACGTGAAGCTAGTATCCTAACCCCTGCGGCACTGCCCACATAGCTAATATGAAGAGTAAACAGATATGGTGTTTGTCTAGTGGACTCTACTTCGGAAAGATACTTTCATCTTGCGGCAAAGTGTTCAAGCGAAGATCAAACGTGTGCAGCCATTTGGGTGTTTTGTTTCTCTTGTCAACCCTAATTTAAAAAGAAACGTTTCAGCCTGGGATAATATCTATAGGCTGTTGTTCGCCGCAATAGTCGGGAAACTTCAAACAATACGTTATCAAATTGCGTATTGTCATCTACACAAACAGAAGGGAAATATGTCCTTCACTTACGAGAATGGGGACACATATACTTTTTAATCAGGAACAAAAGTGTCAACTCCTTAATCACTAGAGCGTTTGAAACGCTGAGTAAATTAACAGCAAACGTCATGCCCTCAGACTTTTACAAATGTTACGAAAGGGCTGCTATGGGCTGGTTTAGTTTCAGGGTGGTCAACTTTAGGATAGCAGCCGGGAAGGAATGCAAAAAAGATCGATCGATCGATCTCACTGTCTCGTTGGGTTGACCCAGAGCAACTGGCCACATGTTAAAAGATACATATAGTCACACAAACAAGGGAGATAACAAAGACACTTTTTTTTACTAAATGACAGATTAATCTTTCCTATCTAACAATAAATATGGAAGAGATTCCATTTAGAGACTGGCAAAATGACCCATAAGAAATCTCTTTCCGAAATTTCTGGCAGCACGCAAGACAGAAGGCTGGGGACCTAACCATACATGGACTATTACACACACACACACACACACAAAACCAAGTAATTTAAAGCAAAAGAGTCAGAACCTTGTAGCTATTACATCGTGACGGATGCAATTTTGGATGCAATTTTTTTGTTATTTAAAGCCCCACCCTGGCTTCTGCCGAGCGCCCTGAATATAACCGGGCCATAAATATGGTTTAGGCCATTGATATGGTCATAACGACTGAAAGGAGTTTCTGGAACCTCTCCAAGGTGATCTTCATCCACATGGTGGCACTTTGTGTCACCGGATGTTTATCGCTCTGTGTTATGTCCTGGTGGGATACAACTCACTTGATCACTTATCTACTTTTTAAAATACGTTTAAATTAGTACAAGAGAAACATGATTCATACTATTGTCACAACTCCACCTAAGTGTCGTAAAGTGCTTTTCCACGTTTTTCCGCCCAAAAATGAAGGGGGTCGGGTACAAAAGTTATCTAATCATAATAATAATAATAACGGCATCTGTCAGTCCCTAGTAACTATGGAGATGTACCGCTGGCTCTGGCAACAACATCTGCTGTGACAGTGAAGCCGATGCGGGAGTGGTAATCTCTGGCACACAGGATACACACACATATAGAAGAGTTTTTGATTTTTTTGTCCCGGTGTCTTCTCTCTATAGCAGGCTGCGTTTGGTTTCTTTCCAAATGCGACAATCGTTTTTTCACTTTCTGTCGCCATCGTAGTCGATCTGCAGCTGATGTTTTCCCAAGTCTCTGTGCTTGTGTCAGTATCTATCAGGTCATGTTTGCATATGTCTTTATAGCGTAGCTTTGGCATTCCTGGAGGTCTATTCCCTGTTTCCAGTTCACCATGCAGGAGTTCCTTTTGAATACGATAATTCTCCATGCTGGAGACATGCCACAACCAGCGCACACGTCGTTGCTTCAGTAGACAGTACATTGATGGCAGTTTTGCTCTTGTGGGTACATATTCGTTGGAGGCAAAGTCTTGTCATGGCAAACCAAGGACGAGCCTCATACAGCGCATATGGAAAGTATTCAGTCTCTTTTCTTGAAGAGCATCTAGAGTCGAGGTATCTGGACTCAGAGATTGCGTTGCCCTTGCATGTAGGATAGGTTAATGGGCTACTACACACTCCTTCAACAAAATGTCTGTCGTCATCAGCTGTGTTTGTCGTGCAGCTTGAACCCATAACTATGGAGCACAAACAGAATTCTCTCAAACCCTTGAAACAGCGCAATATACAAAGACACAGCATTACGGTCTGATGTGTTTATAATTGTTGCTGTATGTGTTATTCGACCTACAGTTTCGTTAACGTTAATTTATGTAACGTATGGTGCTGTCTTAATGGTTTGCGACTAATTATGTACATCTTCCAAAATGACTGGTTCAAGCGGTGCGATAGACAAGGCTAATTTAAACCTGTTTATGGAGAGTGCTTAGCTCGCCTTGCATCTTACTGCACTTGTTCCTGCAACGAGACGCCTTCGCCATTTTAAGGTGATGGTTCCATTCCCAGCGTAATAAACTATAGCTTTCGATCATCGCGTAGTCCACTGTGTCCTTCTATCTTTCTATTTCTTTCTATCAATGCCGATCAATACATACATGTTTATATATTAAACGAATACGTTGCTCCCCTCACACCCAACACCTCATTTTCTCTAACCTCGGTAACAAAGGAGCCAGCCATTCCTTGTTGAACAATTAACTAAAACACAAACCTTTGCATTGACCAAGGCTCCCAGGTCGACTCAGCCTGGAATGGGTACTAGGTGCAGTCCTGGGAAGTTAAGGCGGCTGGTGTGATACTGACTACATCACTCACCTTGTGCCGATTGTTCTATAAAATATAGGTCTAGCCCTATAGGCCTAAAGTCGTGGAAAAGGGTCCTTTACTTTGACTAACAAGACGTTGCCAGTTTCTACTTGACATAGGCTGCGACCGACAGTTCTGAAAAAAATTGAAGGACCTTTTCAAGTATTTAGCCCACAGAGCATATGATGCTAGACTCTCATATTTAAAGACTGATCCGCATTTAGTGAGTGATGTGGTCAACATTACGTCAGCCGCCTTTACTTCCAACGGCTTGACTGCACCTATTTGTAGCCTGGGTGCGACCTGGGAGTCAAGTTCACATTGAAAACAAACAAACAAAACCAAACGTAATTACATCTTTTTGAAAAATCCGCCCCTCTACGCATTTGAACCCCATACCTTCTGCTCAGCAGGCTAGCGTCTAGCCACTAGGTTACTGCGCTCCCGAGATTTCCAGACACCATTTGAAACTAAACAATAAACGTCAGGAGAAAACACACGTGTGCCGGGCTACATGTTGAGTACACATGGTTCCCATGAGAGCAGACGATCAGTGGAAACTGGAGCCAGGGATACATCTGTAGCCCCGTCAGTAACCGAGGGAGTGACTCAGGTATTCTCGGCGGGAGATCTGCTACCTCCCGTCTTAACTATATTTCTTTACCGTAATTACAACCGCACCATATGTTGTAAGGTTCATTTTCCTTCGCTGTTTCTGTAAGTAGTCACATTTCACCTCTAACTGTCTCTTTGTCTGTCTCTCCCTCTGTGTTTATGTGTGGCTGTCACATTTCACCTCTGCGTGTCTCTCCCTCTGTGTGTCTCTCCCTCTGTCTCTCCCTCTGTCTCTCGCTCTGTCTCTCACTTTGTCTGTCTCTCCCTCTGTCTCCTTCTCTGCATGTCTCTTCCTCTATCTCTCCCTCTGTCTGTCTCTCCCTCTGCGTGTCACTCCCTCTGTATGTCTCTCCCTCTGACTGTCTCTCCCTCTGTCTGTCTCTCCCTCTGTCTGTCTCTCCCTCTGTGTGTCTCTGTGTATGTGTCTTTCCCTCTCTGTGTCTCTCTGTGCGTGTCTTTCCCTCTCTGTGTCTCTCTGTGCGTGTCTTTCCCTCTCTGTGTCTCTCCCTCTGTCTGTCTCTCCCTCTGTCTGCTCTCCCTCTGTCTGTCTCTCCCTCTGTCTGTCTCTCCTTCTGTCTGTCTCTCCCTCTCCCTGTCTCTCCCTCTCTATGTCTGTCTGTCTGTCTGTCTGTCTGTCTGTCTGTCTGTCTGTCTGTCTGTCTGTCTGTCTGTCTGTCTGTCTGTCTGTCTGTCTGTCTGTCTGTCTGTCTGTCTGTCTGTCTGTCTGTCTGTCTGTCTGTCTGTCTGTCTGTCTGTCTGATGCTCTGACTGTATTTATGTCTGGCTATATGTGTGTATGTGACCCATGGTAGCATAGCGGCTAGATGCTCGCCTGCCCGTCCAAAAGTCAAGGATTCAAAACCGCTTCGAGGCGGAATTGTTTTTACAACTGACCTTGGCTCCCAGATCGACCTAGCGTACACTAGGTCCCAGTTAATGTCGTGGGACTACCCGTGTCGGTACCTGCTCCCCATTTTGGAGAACAGAATAGAACCATTACCTCCCTAACAAACATGTCGTAAAAGGCGAATAATTAGGGATTTTTCCTTTCAAATCGAAGCGCATCTGCATGAGAGGCGAGTAACCAACAGTCTGCATGCAAGTGAACCAGATCTTTAAACTAATGTGCACGCAAAATCAAGTTCTCCAATAAGAATCAAGTCCAAAAGTGGACGAACAACCGGAGCTTTCCATCAGAGTTTACAGCTGGTGACTGTGGCTTGGACTTGACGAACGCGCTTGCAATTCCGTGATGTCGACAGCCTTGCGTTGTCTCGGCATGGATCTCGAGAGCTGACTGTTTAATGGCTATGGCTGTTCTTTTCTTTTATTTCACTCCATTTCGGCGGCTCCAAGATTTCGTAGAGAATTTCCAGGAAAGTCTAATACCATGGGGGAGGGGGTAGGAAAAAGCTCCAAGAGGTCGTGGGTTCGTTTTAGTTGGTGTTCATTTCACACTCTAACATCCCTATGCTATTGGACTTTCCCGGGAAATTGTCCCGACGAAATCTGGCAGCCCCCGAGATTGGATAAAGTGAAACAAAAGAACCGCAATGACAAACTACTGAATGTTAAATTGCCCATTAAAATCACAAATCGGCAAACAATGCTAAAGTTGGTTCTGCAACGTCATGTAAAGGATACAGAACTAACTGTATGTATGCCTTCAACTATATGTCACTTTTCACGAATCCTTCTACCTATTAATAAAAGTTTTAAAACCTCTTTTTCTTTCGAAAATAGTACAGGTCCCCCCCCCCCCCCCCCTAATTAGACGTTTAGGGCTCAATTTCAGGGCATTTCTGATTTGCTAATGTAGGAAAATCTACATTTATTAAAGTACAAAAATTCCCAGTTCCCATTGTAAAGATATACAATGCTGTGCAAGTGTCACTAAGTTTTATGGTACATATGCAACGGGTTTAACTTCTCGTACAAATGTTCCCGCTTTGGTATTTGCAAATACTTAATCATAATTTATATTTGATTTATACTTTGTATCATTCATTTGAGCTTTAATCTCAACTATATAATATATTGTTATTAATGTCTGGGTTAATTGTTTACCACGCTTGTTGTGGGCTTCAATGATGAGCGAAATCCGGTCGTTTGACCGAGGATCCTAACTAGGTCTTATATGTGAGATAGGGCTTATGACATGTAGTATCTTTTTTCAGGATAGGTCTTAATTTCTGGGGAAACTGCATTATTCTTCTTTTTTTAAAGTCAGATAGTGCAGTGGTTACAAGCGTGTGTATCGACCTAGCAGATGTAGATTCGAATTCCCTTTGTTACGAATTTAAAAAAAAAAAAAAGATTTTTTAGGATTTATCTGGTCTAAACGTGTACCAGAAAATGTCCTGGGAGGCAAAGGCGACTGAGATGATACTGACCACACCACACATCGATTGCTCTATAAGAATGTGAAGGTAGCACCACATGGCAAATTTAGCAAAATACGTGGAAATGGGTCCTTTAATTTAGCATAGTTCTACAGCATGTTGTAAATAAGTATATTTTTGGTTTGATTAAATATTTTCAAAAATCAAGTAGTTTGATTTTAATTTACACATATATGTGAACACCCCTCTCCCTGCCGCCACCCACCCATTTATCCCATCCTTAAGTGTGTGTTTTAACATCTGTCCGTCAGACCGTCCCTCCGTCCAAAATTCAGATACATAAAAGTACCGCGAGATGGAAATTTCTCACGGTGATCTCTCTTGTGTTGCACCGGTTGCTGTTCTCACTTATACGTCACCTGTAGGCATTTCGCCTGGTCAGTGTTTGTGAAATGAGAAGCAGCGAAGCCGTGAAAATCCCCACAGGCCTAACACATAGGACAAACACCAAGTCCATACATACCGCTTGTTCTGTGTCAACAGAAGTACAGAAGCAAAGCCTATAGTTACGTACAACCCACATGTTTAACGGCTTGGTTAACCCCCCTTTTTGACAAGCTGTCAGGGTTATACACCCTTACTGCCAACGCTAAGAATAACAATGAACATGGTTACGTTAGAGTTACGTCTTGCTTGAATATGCCGTTTGAAGAAATGGCGTAGTGGTTTTTGGAAAGTTAAAGTACAATTGAAGGATTTTCAGTATTTATGACACTGAAGAAATACAAAGGCTTTAAGCAGATGTGGCAAGTTATAATTACTTTTACCCAGCCTCAAGCTAATTTGTAGGATAAACTACTTTTACTCGTTATCTGCGTCAGAAGTGCGTCATTGATTGTTGCAGTGTTAGCAGATATTGCACAATATCAAGAGACTCAACACAGTGAACAATCTATGGTAAACATTTAGAGAAAACGAATCCACCCTTTGGCAACAATTGGATGAGTCGGGAACCATTTTCGTACTTATTAATGCGGAAAATCGTGGCTTTGGAACATACTGGAGCACTTATGTTCGTCTTCACCATGATGTCACGTGCTTAACACTGTTGCCATCCTTAACAACAATTTTGACAGATCATAAGACAGTGGCATGGTAATTGGATTTTTTATAAAACTTTGAAGGTTTTTCTTTGAAGTCCCTAGCGGAAAAAATGGCCATTCACACACACACACACACACAAACACACACACATGCACACATACACTTACCTGACTTGTTACCGGTACTCATTTGAGGTTGGGACGACCTGGAAGCCAAGGCCATTTTAAAAAGTCCAGCAAGTGTCTGGATTTGAACCCACAATCTTCAGGACTGCAAGCGAGCGTCTAGCTTAGTGGTTCTCAGCCTGTGGGTCGCGACTTTTTGTGTGTGGATCGAACGACCCTTTCTCAGGGGTCGCTCAAGACCAACACAAAACACATATTTATTGAGTTTATGAAGTAGCAGCAAAAATAACTGTATGGTTGGGGGTCGCCACAACATGAGGAGCTGTATTAAAGGTCGCCACAACATGAGGAGCTGTGTTAAAGGTCGCCACAACATGAGGAGCTGTATTAAAGGTCGCCACAACATGAGGAGCTGTATTAAAGGTCGCCACAACATGAGGAGTTGTATTAAAGGTCGCCACAACATGAGGAGCTGTATTAAAGGTCGCCACAACATGAGGAGCTGTATTAAAGGTCGCCACAACATGAGGAGTTGTATTAAAGGTCGCCACAACATGAGGAGCTGTATTAAAGGTCGCCACAACATGAGGAGCTGTATTAAAGGTCGCCACAACATGAGGAGCTGTATTAAAGGTCGCCACAACATGAGGAGTTGTATTAAAGGTCGCCACAACATGAGGAGCTGTATTAAAGGTCGCCACAACATGAGGAGCTGTAGTAAAGGTTGCCACAACATGAGGAGCTGTATTAAAGGTCGCCACAACATGAGGAACTGTATTAAAGGTCGCCACAACATGAGGAGCTGTATTAAAGGTCGCCACAACATGAGGAGTTGTATTAAAGGTCGCCACAACATGAGGAGCTGTATTAAAGGTCGCCACAACATGAGGAGCTGTATTAAAGGTCGCCACAACATGAGGAGCTGTATTAAAGGTCGCCACAACATGAGGAGCTGTATTAAAGGTCGCCACAACATGAGGAGCTGTATTAAAGGTCGCCACAACATGAGGAACTGTATTAAAGGTCGCCACAACATGATGAACTGTATTAAAGGTCGCCACAACATGAGGAACTGTATTAAAGGTCGCCACAACATGAGGAGCTGTATTAAAGGTCGCCACAACATGAGGAGCTGTATTAAAGGTCGCCACAACATGAGGAGCTGTATTAAAGGTCGCCACAACATGAGGAGCTGTATTAAAGGTCGCCACAACATGAGGAACTGTATTAAAGGTCGCCACAACATGATGAACTGTATTAAAGGTCGCCACAACATGAGGAGCTGTATTAAAGGTCGCCACAACATAAGGAGCTGTATTAAAGGTCGCCACAACATGAGGAGCTGTATTAAAGGTCGCCACAACATGAGGAGCTGTATTAAAGGTCGCCACAACATGAGGAGCTGTATTAAAGGTCGCCACAACATGAGGAGCTGTATTAAAGGTCGCCACAACATGAGGAGCTGTATTAAAGGTTGCCACGGCATGAGGAGCTGTATTAAAGGTCGCCACAACATGAGGAGCTGTATTAAAGGTCGCCACAATATGAGGAGCTGTATTAAAGGTCGCCACAACATGAGGAGCTGTATTAAAGGTCGCCACAACATGAGGAGCTGTGTTAAAGGTTGCCACAACATGAGGAGCTGTATTAAAGGTTGCCACGGCATGAGGAGCTGTAGTAAAGGTCGCCACAACATGAGGAGCTGTATTAAAGGTTGCCACGGCATGAGGAGCTGTAGTAAAGGTCGCCACAACATGAGGAGCTGTATTAAAGGTTGCCACGGCATGAGGAGCTGTAGTAAAGGTTGCCACAACATGAGGAGCGGTGTTAAAGGTCGCCACAACATGAGGAACTGTATTAAAGGTCGCCACAACATGAGGAGCTGTATTAAAGGTTGCCACAACATGAGGAGCTGTATTAAAGGTCGCCACAACATGAGGAACTGTATTAAAGGTTGCCACAACATGAGGAGCGGTGTTAAAGGTCGCCACAACATGAGGAACTGTATTAAAGGTCGCCACAATATGAGGAGCTGTATTAAAGGTCACCACAACATAAGGAGCTGTATTAAAGGTCGCCACAACATGAGGAACTGTATTAAAGGTCGCCACAACATGAGGAACTGTATTAAAGGTCGCCACAATATGAGGAGCTGTATTAAAGGTCACCAACAACATAAGGAGCTGTATTAAAGGTCGCCACAACATGAGGAACTGTATTAAAGGTCGCCACAACATGAGGAGCTGTATTAAAGGTCGCCACAACATGAGGAGCTGTATTAAAGGTTGTCACAACATGAGGAGCTGTATTAAAGGTCGCCACAACATGAGGAGCTGTATTAAAGGTTGTCACAACATGAGGAGCTGTATTAAAGGTTGTCACAACATGAGGAGCTGTATTAAAGGTCGCCACAACATGAGGAGCTGTATTAAAGGTTGTCACAACATGAGGAGCTGTATTAAAGGTCGCCACAACATGAGGAACTGTATTAAAGGTCGCCACAACATGAGGAGCTGTATTAAAGGTCGCCACAACATGAGGAGCTGTATTAAAGGTTGTCACAACATGAGGAGCTGTATTAAAGGTCGCCACAACATGAGGAGCTGTATTAAAGGTTGTCACAACATGAGGAGCTGTATTAAAGGTTGTCACAACATGAGGAGCTGTATTAAAGGTTGCCACAACATGAGGAGCTGTATTAAAGGTTGCCACAACATGAGGAGCTGTATTAAAGGTCGCCACAACATGAGGAGCTGTATTAAAGGTTGCCACAACATGAGGAGCTGTATTAAAGGTCGCCACAACATGAGGAGCTGTATTAAAGGTTGCCACAACATGAGGAGCTGTATTAAAGGTCGCCACAACATGAGGAACTGTATTAAAGGTCGCCACAACATGAGGAGCTGTATTAAAGGTCGCCACAACATGAGGAGCTGTATTAAAGGTCGCCACAACATGAGGAACTGTATTAAAGGTCGCCACAACATGAGGAACTGTATTAAAGGTCGCCACAACATGAGGAGCTGTATTAAAGGTCGCCACAACATGAGGAGCTGTATTAAAGGTCGCCACAACATGAGGAGCTGTATTAAAGGTCGCCACAACATGAGGAACTGTATTAAAGGTCGCCACAACATGAGGAGCTGTATTAAAGGTCGCCACAACATGAGGAGCTGTATTAAAGGTCGCCACAACATGAGGAACTGTATTAAAGGTCGCCACAACATGAGGAACTGTATTAAAGGTCGCCACAACATGAGGAGCTGTATTAAAGGTCGCCACAACATGAGGAGCTGTATTAAAGGTCGCCACAACATGAGGAGCTGTATTAAAGGTCGCCACAACATGAGGAACTGTATTAAAGGTCGCCACAACATGAGGAGCTGTATTAAAGGTCGCCACAACATGAGGAGCTGTATTAAAGGTCGCCACAACATGAGGAACTGTATTAAAGGTCGCCACAACATGAGGAACTGTATTAAAGGTCGCCACAACATGAGGAGCTGTATTAAAGGTTGCCACGGCATGAGGAGCTGTATTAAAGGTCGCCACAACATGAGGAGCTGTATTAAAGGTCGCCACAATATGAGGAGCTGTATTAAAGGTCGCCACAACATGAGGAGCTGTATTAAAGGTCGCCACAACATGAGGAGCTGTGTTAAAGGTTGCCACAACATGAGGAGCTGTGTTAAAGGTCGCCACAACATGAGGATCTGTATTAAAGGTCGCCACAACATGAGGAGCTGTATTAAAGGTTGCCACAACATGAGGAGCTGTGTTAAAGGTCGCCACAACATGAGGAGCTGTGTTAAAGGTCGCCACAACATGAGGAGCTGTATTAAAGGTTGCCACAACATGAGGAGCTGTGTTAAAGGTCGCCACAACATGAGGATCTGTATTAAAGGTCGCCACAACATGAGGAGCTGTATTAAAGGTTGCCACAACATGAGGAGCTGTGTTAAAGGTCGCCACAACATGAGGAGCTGTGTTAAAGGTCGCCACAACATGAGGAGCTGTATTAAAGGTTGCCACAACATGAGGAGCTGTATTAAAGGTCGGCACAATATGAGGAGCTGTATTAAAGGTCGCCACAACATGAGGAGCTGTATTAAAGGTTGCCACGGCATGAGGAGCTGTAGTAAAGGTCGCCACAACATGAGGAGCTGTATTAAAGGTTGCCACGGCATGAGGAGCTGTAGTAAAGGTCGCCACAACATGAGGAGCTGTATTAAAGGTTGCCACGGCATGAGGAGCTGTAGTAAAGGTCGCCACAACATGAGGAGCTGTATTAAAGGTTGCCACAACATGAGGAGCTGTGTTAAAGGTCGCCACAACATGAGGAGCTGTGTTAAAGGTCGCCACAACATGAGGAGCTGTATTAAAGGTTGCCACAACATGAGGAGCTGTGTTAAAGGTCGCCACAACATGAGGATCTGTATTAAAGGTCGCCACAACATGAGGAGCTGTATTAAAGGTTGCCACAACATGAGGAGCTGTGTTAAAGGTCGCCACAACATGAGGAGCTGTGTTAAAGGTCGCCACAACATGAGGAGCTGTATTAAAGGTTGCCACAACATGAGGAGCTGTATTAAAGGTCGCCACAATATGAGGAGCTGTATGAAAGGTCGCCACAACATGAGGAGCTGTATTAAAGGTTGCCACGGCATGAGGAGCTGTAGTAAAGGTCGCCACAACATGAGGAGCTGTATTAAAGGTTGCCACGGCATGAGGAGCTGTAGTAAAGGTCGCCACAACATGAGGAGCTGTATTAAAGGTTGCCACGGCATGAGGAGCTGTAGTAAAGGTCGCCACAACATGAGGAGCTGTATTAAAGGTTGCCACGGCATGAGGAGCTGTAGTAAAGGTTGCCACAACATGAGGAGCGGTGTTAAAGGTCGCCACAACATGAGGAACTGTATTAAAGGTCGCCACAACATGAGGAGCTGTATTAAAGGTTGCCACAACATGAGGAGCTGTATTAAAGGTCGCCACAACATGAGGAACTGTATTAAAGGTTGCCACAACATGAGGAGCGGTGTTAAAGGTCGCCACAACATGAGGAACTGTATTAAAGGTCGCCACAATATGAGGAGCTGTATTAAAGGTCACCACAACATAAGGAGCTGTATTAAAGGTCGCCACAACATGAGGAACTGTATTAAAGGTCGCCACAACATGAGGAACTGTATTAAAGGTCGCCACAATATGAGGAGCTGTATTAAAGGTCACCACAACATAAGGAGCTGTATTAAAGGTCGCCACAACATGAGGAACTGTATTAAAGGTCGCCACAACATGAGGAGCTGTATTAAAGGTCGCCACAACATGAGGAGCTGTATTAAAGGTTGTCACAACATGAGGAGCTGTATTAAAGGTCGCCACAACATGAGGAGCTGTATTAAAGGTTGTCACAACATGAGGAGCTGTATTAAAGGTTGTCACAACATGAGGAGCTGTATTAAAGGTCGCCACAACATGAGGAGCTGTATTAAAGGTTGTCACAACATGAGGAGCTGTATTAAAGGTCGCCACAACATGAGGAACTGTATTAAAGGTCGCCACAACATGAGGAGCTGTATTAAAGGTCGCCACAACATGAGGAGCTGTATTAAAGGTTGTCACAACATGAGGAGCTGTATTAAAGGTCGCCACAACATGAGGAGCTGTATTAAAGGTTGTCACAACATGAGGAGCTGTATTAAAGGTTGTCACAACATGAGGAGCTGTATTAAAGGTTGCCACAACATGAGGAGCTGTATTAAAGGTTGCCACAACATGAGGAGCTGTATTAAAGGTCGCCACAACATGAGGAGCTGTATTAAAGGTTGCCACAACATGAGGAGCTGTATTAAAGGTCGCCACAACATGAGGAGCTGTATTAAAGGTTGCCACAACATGAGGAGCTGTATTAAAGGTCGCCACAACATGAGGAACTGTATTAAAGGTCGCCACAACATGAGGAGCTGTATTAAAGGTCGCCACAACATGAGGAGCTGTATTAAAGGTCGCCACAACATGAGGAACTGTATTAAAGGTCGCCACAACATGAGGAACTGTATTAAAGGTCGCCACAACATGAGGAGCTGTATTAAAGGTCGCCACAACATGAGGAGCTGTATTAAAGGTCGCCACAACATGAGGAGCTGTATTAAAGGTCGCCACAACATGAGGAACTGTATTAAAGGTCGCCACAACATGAGGAGCTGTATTAAAGGTCGCCACAACATGAGGATCTGTATTAAAGGTCGCCACAACATGAGGAACTGTATTAAAGGTCGCCACAACATGAGGAACTGTATTAAAGGTCGCCACAACATGAGGAGCTGTATTAAAGGTCGCCACAACATGAGGAGCTGTATTAAAGGTCGCCACAACATGAGGAGCTGTATTAAAGGTCGCCACAACATGAGGAACTGTATTAAAGGTCGCCACAACATGAGGAGCTGTATTAAAGGTCGCCACAACATGAGGAGCTGTATTAAAGGTCGCCACAACATGAGGAACTGTATTAAAGGTCGCCACAACATGAGGAACTGTATTAAAGGTCGCCACAACATGAGGAGCTGTATTAAAGGTCGCCACAACATGAGGAGCTGTATTAAAGGTCGCCACAACATGAGGAGCTGTATTAAAGGTCGCCACAACATGAGGAGCTGTATTAAAGGTTGCCACAACATGAGGAACTGTATTAAAGGTCGCCACAACATGAGGAGCTGCATTAAAGGTCGCCACAACATGAGGAGCTGTATTAAAGGTTGTCACAACATGAGGAGCTGTATTAAAGGTCGCCACAACATGAGGAGCTGTATTAAAGGTTGCCACAACATGAGGAACTGTATTAAAGGTCGCCACAACATGAGGAGCTGTATTAAAGGTCGCCACAACATGGGGAGCTGTTAAAGGGACGCGGCATTCAGAAGTTTGAGAACCACTGGTCTAGCCGCTACACATCGAAGGCTGCTGGGCGGAGAGGACTAGAGCTATATTTTATAGACCAATCGGCACTTGGTAGATGATTTAGTCATTAACACACCGGCCGTCTTTACTTCCCACGACTTTACCTAGCGTCCATTTAATGGGTCGAACTGCACGGCCGGCACCATCAGGTCCTGAACCCACGACTATCTGATCTACAGGCGAGCATCTGGCCGTTAACCCACGACGGCTCCCGACAATAACACAAGTGTTATTACTATTACTAAGCAATTAAACAAGGCTCAAATCTCCTTAGGAGTCCCCACGTAATTTTGTAGGGGCGGGCACCACACGGGTTAAGTCTATTTTAATTACTCAATTATAATAATGATGATTATTATTAGGATTATTATTAATTGGTTTTATTATTTGTTATTATCATTATTATTATTATTATTACTTTTATGCAATTAAAGAGTACTTAAGCTCATCGCAGCTTTAAGAGATTATTAAAGGGAAGGGGGCGCTGAACTCCGGATGTTTTCTTTGTGGCGACAGGGCTGAATTAAAAAAAAGGAAAGGTTTTGAGTGTAATTAAAGAGGCTCAGTGCTCTCGAGGTGTGGTGCCCACCTCGAGTGCTAGAGGTCCCGGGCTTAAGCTCCAGTAAAGGCTGGGATGTTTTTCACGTGGACTTCTAGCTATTTCCCCTGGTCTCTGGATAGTAAAATCAGACACCCGTGTGTATTGTTGCGCACGTACAAAATCGGTTGGCAGTTCGAAATCTAAAAGAGTAGACTAACGGCGCTGCCAGGGTAAAATTTGGAGTTAAAATCTACCTAAAGTATTTCAGGATCCTCGCCTGTGCAACGGAGTTCGTGCACTGTGCTGAGAATTTTCAGACTCAGGCATGAGTTAGAAGTAGAAGGGATCACTTATGGGTTACACCCGTGTGTCATGATGTTGATACGGCGAATAAACATAAAAAAGTGTACTTAGTTCTAACGTGCCGAAAATGTATCAAGTAAAAAAGTAGCTAATTTAATTGTTCTTGCTTACAATCGCAATTGTTAAGTTTAACGTGTATGTGGAAAAGTTAATTTTCACTGCTTTAACCTTTACCACCTTTCACGGCTGCTCTCTCTCTCTCTCTCTCTCTCTCTCTCTCTCTCTCTCTCTCTCTCTCTCCCGTAGTTACACTACAAGAATTTACCTGCTACTTTAGCCCCGCCCTCTCAGCCAGCGTTGAACCTCACACGCAGACAGCACGTTCAACTTGTAGTTAGCCTAGACAATCGACGGGAGGAGAGGCTGTTTTCGGCGACTGAAGCAACAAGTATTTGACTTCATAATAGATCCTTAGCACTCTGTTGTCAGTACGTTGGTTGTAGGCTGGTCATTAGCCATATAGCCCTGCTTTGAGTATATATAATACAGTGCCTTCGGATTTTCATATAACACCGAGTAAAGAATACTTAATATACACTATCTTCATTCAACTCATTGTAAAGTATACTGTGTATGTGTATTTCCTACAGAATATCGGATTATAAGGAAATATATTTCGCTGTATTGTTTTTATTTTAGGATTAATATTGCAGTGTAAATAAGAAATACATTGTGATTAAGCTATTACTTGAATATTTGTAATTATGTTGGCAAACGAAATTTCGGAGCTAATTGTGACTGGCAGCCGATAATTTGTTTAACCCCATATTTGCGTTTAGTAATACTGTTCAACAGTGCAGTTTGTTTTTTACAAAGAGAGATAGATTCAGATATGATTTCTGTTTGTAATCTGACCATCGAAGATCGATGCATGTTTCAGTTGAACAATGCAGTTTGAGGATTTGGTTATTTGGATTTTAGATCGCAGTAGGTTCTAGCGTTGTGACAGTCTCTTGGAAATCTGACTGTTTCTCTTCACTCCTGCGAATCAGAAAGCTGCACCCCGGAGTCCAAAGCAGCAGACGAAATCCTTGATAGCTAACTCAGTCTCTCAGAAAGTGAAAATTAGTGCACCCGGCAGTTTTACCAGTCACTACCAACCCAGTTAAACTGTTAAACAAAGCTGGTTAACAGACAGTGATTCTTGGAGAACATCAGCAATAAGTCACTTTTTTTTTTTTTTTTAAAATCCGAGCCCACGGTAGTGTAATCGTGAAATCCCACACACTCAAGTGTGTTGACTGACGACTGGGGTAATGGTCAACTAACTAGTCAGCTTTCGGCGACGAATGCGGGATCAGCACTTCCTTTAAACATGGGACCCCATGCTGCTGGAATGCTGGATGTGTCAGCTATATTTCTGACCTCCTTGTTGTCATTGCTGATGTCAGCGTTGGTCGTCGCTGGCCAACAGTTATGTGATCACTGTAACTGTCAAATTAGGTAAGTACTTCTCTATGTTGTGTTGTCTTGTCTCCTTATCTGTCCTCTTTCTCTTATTTGCCAAGTTATAGGCATCTTTCAAATGGCGATGTGTTTGTGATTTGGTGTGCTTGAGGTTTTTTAAAAGCAAAGTTTCAGGCTCATTCATTACAACCTGTGTGTGTATTTTTGTTTGTCTGTCTATCTTTCTGTCTTCTTCTTCTTCTTCTTCTTAATCAATCCTTCTACCAGAAAACTTATAGCAGGAGGCCGTTAGCCTTGATGGAAGCTATTGAAGTCCAAATCTACATGTGTACCAACCACACAGCTTTGACTTGTTTGAGATGTAGAGAGGCATGAAAGCTGCTCTGTTAGCAGCATACAATTTACAGCGTTGGATCAACTCTGTATGTGTGTGTGTGTGTGCGTGCATGTGTATATAGCGAAAACTATATAATGTAGAGAGGACCACATCGCGCGAAAGAAATATTTACAGATATGACACAAACATTTAGGCATTTCCTTAACACACGCGTTACTGAATAAATGTATCGGTAAACTGGCCTGAGGGCCGCACTTTTTAGTAGTCGTCTTATCCAAGGCATTCTCCGGAGTAGCTAGGGAATGCCTTGCTTTTATCCAACAATCGACAGGTAGCGCCAGTATGAGGTCAATTCTTATGTTTAAACTGAAAATTAGCTATAACGGGTATCATCATCATCATCTTCTTCTTCTTCTTCTTCTTCTTCTTCTCCTCCTCCTTTTTCTTCTCCTCCTCCTCTTCTTCTTCTCGCTCACTGGATGAAAACACAGTCAGAAATTCCTGGTTGTTCGTCTCCTAGACTTGGGTCTTGATCCAGAACTTGGGTTTTCATGCACACCAGTTTTACTTATCTGGTTTATTTGTATGCCAATTATTGATCCCTACCCCTCAGGCAGATACACTCTGACTTCGAAAAAAAAAACACACATCCATAATTGGCCTCCTACGACATGCTGCTAGGTGTGTCCTGTGTCTATTCTGTAAACACCAGAATGGAGTCCTGAAACCCATAAAGTAGTTAAAGGTCAATATCTAATTTGTTAGCATCCCCACGGCCCTATGCTCGACCCAACCTCGTACATTGGGAAGTCAGGTTGTTGCGTATCCTTTGCAGGACGTTGCAGAACCAACCCTAACAGCCCCTGGCTGTTGTGTGGTTTCTCTAGGCAAATTTACGTCCAGTAGTTTGTCATTGCCCCTGGACGGTCGGCTTTCTTGAAACCACTGTCGAAACCAACGCAAGGCGCATTGCCCGCAGCTGGGATCGAACCCGGCATCCCGGCATTACGAAGCGTAGCGTTCGCATCGACTTAGCCACAGAGCCGACAAATTGGGAAGTAGGTTATTTAAAAACTATCCAAATGACTATGTCATATTTCACTGGAGTTTATTTATTTTTTATGCTTCGTTATATGTTGGTGGATCTATGTAGTGAGTCACCTGTCCTTTTTGTTCACCTCATCACGGTGACTCCAAGATTTCGTGCGATCACCCCGGCCGCTTTTACTTCCCAGGACTTTATCTGGTATCGATTTAAGGCTGGGTCAGCACTGGAGTGAAGGTCATTTTTTTTAAAGTACTGTCTGTCACGATCTGTATACAGCTCGCGAATTATGCCTGGCAATAAATTGTGCAATCTGTTGTTTGTGTCTGAATTACCTAAGTTTAAAAACTGCCAGAAAAGCAACATTGGGAGAAAGGTGGTCACTCCAGTTCAGAAAGTCGTCGCCCACTTAGATAAAAGGAGGAGAGAGAGAGAGAGAGAGAGAGAGAGAGAGAGAGAGAGAGAGAGAGAGAGAGAGAGAGAGATGTAACCTCGATAAATGGAGGTGTCAAACGCTTCAAACCCTCCCCCCCCCCCCAGGGTAAACTTTTTCGACTTTGTAAATCTCTTCCCCTCCCACCAAACGCACACAGTTCCTATCAGCTCTCTCACCTTCTCTTGCATTTCCTGTCTGTTTCTAGGCCATCAATCATCAGAGTGGTCCCCACTCTCTCTCTCTCTCTCTCTCTCTCTCTCTCTCTCTCTCTCTCTCTCTCTCTCTCTCTCCCTCTTATCATACCCTATTTTTGTCTCCCCCTCATTCCTCATTCTCTTCATCACATTTTTTCTCGCCTTTAATCGCCATCTCTCTCTCTCTCTCTTTCCATTTTCTATCTCCCTCTTCCTCCCCTGTCTCCCTCTATCCCACTCCCCCCCCCTCTTATTTTCCCATTATACCAGTTGTCAGCTCCCCTAAATCTGACCGTCTGACCTCCCGGTGTTGCTATGAATTTGTAGTTGGGATAATTATTACATCGTGTATCTGTAAATAGCCTAATGTGTGACGAAAGTGACAGTGGACACGTGACAACACTCGGTCATTCTGCCAGATGTGATGCCAGATGAGCAAGCGTGTCAAAAGTCACTGCTAACGGCGTGGTTCTAACGCGATGGGACCAATTTACAACTCCGAGACACCCCTGTCCGTTAGTGACACTTGATTGAGCTGCGGATTAAGTTATGACAGCTTTCTGACAGACGAATATGATGGGTTTATAGTGTAACGTGGATGTGTATGTTTATGAATTCTTGCTTGCTTCTTCTTATGACGAGGTTGGCCTCTGTTAGTATATAAAGATATGTGCAACGGGACACGAATGATACAGGTATTGAGATGGATTCGTAGATTTATGATACCGTGGATCGTATTTCATGAGGTGTTTGAAAAAAAAGGGGCGGGGGGGGGGGGTTATCAGTAAGGGAGTAGGAATACAATAGAAATTGATCATGTAAAGGTTAAGAACGAAAAGTATATCAGCGAGCTTCACAATATAACAAACACAAACGAAACGTGAAAGTTGCGGCTATGGAGCCTTCATCAGCACATACAACAATTAGACAATACTACACAAAGACACAATATTTATTATCTTCTTATCTCAAAGCAGCCAAGTCGATGTCTAGCCAACAGACTGGCGGGACACGTGGGAGGGGAAAAATATTCTAGTGAAAGCCAGGGGCAGGAACTCAAAGATATGATGCAACTGTAAGCAGCTCAGTCCTCTATGGTTCTAGATGAAGCTGTGCTGGTAGTTTAGTCCACTGGGCGCCAGCGTTCCCAAAGTGTATATAAAGCGATTTTCAAGGGATTTGCGAACTCTGTCGCTGGAGTGGCTAGATTTTTTAGCTGTTACCTCCATGTCGTGGACAGCTTGGTGGTCTTGGGAACTGAAATGCAATGGTACTGGTTTCAAGGCACCGTTCTGCGCATCCAAAAGATGTTGTCTCGCTAGTCTAATCACACTTGTCAGCGCTATAGGTTATAATTCCCATGACTTCTAATAGCACAGTATTACACAAGTGTTTTGAAAGATGCAAAGGTGCTATCAACGTCAAGCATTTATCAGACCTTCGAGGTTGGTTTGGAGTCGGTTGATATTGAAATACCTCACCCACAGAAGATTCCTGGGCCCAGGTCTTTTTTTCCTCTAGAAAAACAAGCGTCGGTATTCACGCCAAAGTGTCTAATAAAAGGGGCCAGTGCTGCGGATCATTTCATACAGCCAGAAATTGTTTTTCCTGACTACACCTAATTCCAAGCACTAAAAAAGGGTTATTAGATTCCTTATGTGATTAGCTTCTGATACCAGATAAGCGTGTCCCGTCAGTTTCTGAAACTGGAGAAGGACCTCTTTAACAAAGATCCCGTAGAGAAAGAACCGTTGTACTAGATCAGCGGTTCTCAAAATGTAGGTCGTGACCCTTTGAGGGGCAGGGGGGTCGAACGACCCTTTCACATGGTCACTAAAGTTATGAAGTAGTAGTGAAAATAATTTCATGGTTGGGGTTCACCACAACACGAGTAACTGTATTACTGTATTACATTAGGAAGGTTAAGAACCACTGTACTAGATTGAATGACAAATCGTTGATAGATACACACCCTTTTTGATTGCCTAGTCGACCTAACCACCCATACACTGGCCTTATCTCTTTCATTACCAAGGAACTGATCATACGTTCCTTGGTTTCACTACATGTGATACATATTTATTTACTTGGCCTTTCCAATTCTTCTTTTACGTTAACCACTTATTTTCCAGTTGTTACTTAAACAACTTCTCCCTCACAATTATTTGTTTCAGCTCGAGGAGACTAAAATGTTGATGCACCAGGATTCAAAAACTTAAACATATCGACACTTTTGGGTTCAGCACTATCTGGAACTGAAAGTTTCCACACAGCCTCCCAGAACATTCATCTCTTGGCACCTTTTCGTCGTTCTAGACGACAGTTTTCTTTATTTTCTCTTCCTTCGTCCGAGGACGTAAATGCGCTATGTCCGTTTACAACATGGCCACAATATTTGAGCCTTTCGCCTGATACATCCGACTTCTGCAGGCATTTGTTGCCCGAGTTAGCCTGCTCGGTTAGTTTCGTGGCATACTGCAAACTAATTGTTGTGTGGTCATGTTTGTTTTCTAGTCCACAAGTGATGCTCCCCCCCCCCTCCCCCAAAGTCCATCTGGGTCTAAAGCAGCTGCATAATGCAAGTCAAGTCTCAAGCGAAGACAGAGGCTGTATATGAGCATAACCCACCATCCAAGGAGGCTTCCATTAATTCAGAGCCAATACATGGTGCTCCGGTGAAAGCCTCACCTAAGGGAATCGCCACGCCCTGCTCACGACTGTTCAGTCTAAATTCTGAATACTACACCTCTCATTCATCACGGGTTGCGCCTATTATAGCCAGCAGGAGGCAGCATGGGACTTGGGATTTTGACCTTTTTTTCTCTCCCTTTTCTTCCATCCATTTCGGGAGCTCCGAGATTTTATAGGGAATTCTTGAGAAAGTCCAATAATATGGGGATGTTAAGGTTTGAAATAAACACCGACTAACAGTAACCCTAACCCACCCCTCCCCTCCCCACATTATTGTACTTTCCTGGGAATTCCCTACGAAATCTCGGCGCCCCAGAGATGGGATGAAATAAGATAAAGGAACATTTATATTACCTACACAAAATGAGTGCTTTACTTCTCACGCGATAGTGTTCCAATGTAGCATAAGAAAGCATGGGAATCGGCAACAGGTTACACACGACCGCTTCCATCCCTCGAAGTGAAAAAAATATTTCTTACGCACCAGGTGCTGCACGCCTCTAGCACTCCAAAATCCCCTACCACAACCCATCTGCACCTTCTCGGTTCTTATCCATAACAATTAAAGGCAACAGATAAAAGAAAAAAAAAAAAAAACACAATATCCTGGGTCCAACTGTTCCCATCGTTTAGAACACTGGGAATCCTTCTGTCGCAAAGAACCTGATGGGTATTACTTATATATAGCTGACCTTACTTTTCGTGTACCAGCCTTCATTCCCAAATTCTCACGCGGCCGTCATCTCGTAACTTTTGTTTGCACGAAAGGATAACAACATGGGAAAAAAGATGTCGAAAATGCACGCGCCAACACATCTTGGTATTAGTTCGTGCATAGAACGTCATGCATATCAACCAATGGAAGGCGACTGGAAAGGCAACTTTCCCACCGTTTGTGATACGGCGTAGAAGGTTGTTTAATTTTACCCATCCACAAATGATTACGTACGAGCCCGTGTGAAAAAAAAATGGTGGGGAGAATAGAGTGGTTTGCCGCTGTACCCGGGAACTTTCCCACCAGAGTGAGTTACGTTGACCTTGACCGATATCTGCTGGGGAAGATTGATGGCCAATGGGAATGATTCTTTTAACTACCTGTTCTTTGCTCGCTGGGGTGCCAAGCAGAGAGAGAGAGAGAGAGAAGGTGGCGAAGAGATGAACATCAGATACACATACATACAGACGGATAGATAGATAGATAGATAGATAGATAGATAGATAGATAGATAGATAGATAGATAGATAGATAGATAGATAGATAGATAGATAGATAGATAGATAGATAGATAGATAGATAGATAGATAGATAGATAGATAGATAGATAGATAGATAGATAGATAGATAGATAGATAGATAGATAGGTAGGTAGGTAGGTAGGTAGGTAGGTAGGTAGGTAGGTAGGTAGGTAGGTAGGTAGGTAGGTAGGTAGGTAGGTAGGTAGGTAGGTAGGTAGGTAGGTAGGTAGGTAGGTAGGTAGGTAGGTAGGTAGGTAGGTAGGTAGGTAGGTAGGTAGGTAGGTAGGTAGGTAGGTAGGTAGATAGATAGATAGATAGATAGATAGATAGATAGATAGATAGATAGATAGATAGATAGATAGATAGATAGATAGATAGATAGATAGATAGATAGATAGATAGATAGATAGATAGATAGATAGATAGATAGATAGATAGATAGATAGATAGATAGATAGATAGATAGATAGATAGATAGATAGATAGATAGATAGATAGATAGATAGATAGATAGATAGATAGATGGGTGGGTAGGTAGGTAGGTAGGTAGGTAGGTAGGTAGGTAGGTAGGTAGGTAGGTAGGTAGGTAGACAGACAGACAGACAGACAAACAGAGGGTAAAAGAAAGAAAGCATTAAAGGGTGAGAGCAGATAGGACCAATAAGGAAGGAAGAGTTGATGGATGAATGAACACATATACTCTCCTCAGAGAGAGAGAGAGAGAGAGAGAGAGAGAGAGAGAGAGAGAGAGAGAGAGAGAGAGAGGGTCTGAAAGAGGGAAGATTGGGATAGACAAAAAAGGCAGACTTTACTGAACTGATGAATGGACAGTTAAACAATATTTCCAAGTAATGCGATGCATACATATGAGTGAATGCTACATAGGTATGAGAACCGGTCATACTTATTCGACTTTTATGTATAGCGGAGGGGAACAACAATAACTAACAAGCTAACGTGGGAGAGAATATATCCTCTAATGTGGTTAGTCACTTAAGACACAAATCATCTCTGTGAGAGTTTGTAGCCAGCCATGCCTGGGAGTGCCACCGACCTGGCCCGGTCTTGGGAAATGTACTGCAAAGAATGCATTGCCATTTTTATGGGAATCAGTCTCGAGCGACATGTCTGATGTAAATTCCAGAAGGCTCTCGCAGGTGACGGCACACTGGGAATTTTCGCCGAGAAAATAACAATGTTAAACAAAATAGGGAGTCGAAGAGACCTAGTGGTTGGAGAATTTGTATAGTGAATTTTATTGGTCCAGGATTTGACTTACAGATGAGGGGGTGGGGGTGAAGAGGGAGTGACAGTAAAAAGGATGAGGAGAAAAAGAAGAAGAAACAGAAAAAGAAGGAGAAGAAGTAGAAACAGAAGAACAAGAAGAAGAAGAAGAAGAAGAAGACGACGATAAGAAGAAGAAGAAGAAGAAATGCACAATAATGCTGATATAACATGGAACCGGGACTTGATAGCGCAGTGAAAAATGAAATCGTGAAGAAACTGTATACAGTGATGATCCTGATTGTTTCAGCAGAATTGTGAGAGCATCGCAAACTTGCGAATGGGATTATAATTTAAATTTTCCTATTTACCAAATCGTGGATAATGAGATGAGGTGACATGTTCTTTTAAAACCTTTCCACGCAGACAGTATCACTGAATACGCTTGTCACTCTTTTGGTGATGCGATAGGACTAGACTAGTGGATATTGACAAGTGTCTGTGGCTAACTCGACTACGCGATCTGGCATTAAAATATATCGAAGCACGTCTATACTATTTTCAAGGTCAAGAAATGAGACATTGTCTCATTAAGAGTTCGCTGAGGTATACTGGCATGCCTGCACATCAGGAGCCTCATCACGTGAGAAATACCCAGTGTTCACTAACGTCGTTCGTGATAACATGTTTGTTGGCACCTCTTCGTCTTTCCAGACGACAGCGTTCTATTGTGATACAGACAGGCATAGAATGAAAGCTCTTGGTGAGTCTGACTAGCGAGACCCGCTCGCGCTAAGGAAAACCGTTCACCGTCACTGCATGAGATTTAAAGACCACTGTTGCCATGACTTGTATTTTAAATGTTTCTTTTCAGACCCTGTCTGGATTCTTTTTCTGTTTTGCCCCTGTTCATTTCCCCATTTTCCATGCAGAGATATTTATGGCATCCTATTCCTATGAATCCAACTTAATACACGTATCATTCATGTCCCGCTTACACATCTGAGAATCAAAGTAGACACCGACCTTGACACATTCTACCCATCGGGTTATTCACCTTAGAGAATGTCGTTAGGAACTCTACCATCCTCTGTCATCGGAGTGTGCCCTGACCATCTGAGCCTTCGAAGACTAAGAACTGAGAAACACGTGATAATCCAACACATGTTGCTAGATCCATACAGAGCCTTGCTCATTTACGAAAAGTTTTTATCACTGCCGACGAATACAAATAGGTTAGTTAGTTAGTAAGTCTTTCCTCTTGTGTCGAGTGCGGCACATAGGGCAGAGGTAATGACTCTCCATGCATGGCGGTTCGTTGCAATCTGTTGTAGGTCTTGGATGTTTAAGTGGCCCATGAGCGAGCCTTCCCTGATGATAGTTCTACGTAGGGTTTCCCTTGGTCTTCCACGAGATCTTTTTCCCTGTGGTGTCCAAATGAGGGCTTGGTAAGGAAGTCTTGATTTATCCATTCTAAGGGCGTGGCCGACATAGTTCCAGCGGCGTTTTCGTATATAATTAGACACATACTCTTGCCTGGATTCTTGCCTTATTTGTGTATTTGTTCGGAAATCTGACCATTTGAAATTTAGTATTCTTCTAAGGCATTTATTTTCAAAACTGTCTAATTTTGTGTCTAGAGTTTTCGTTGATTTCCAGCTCTTGCATCCATAGGTTAGTACTGGAATCACACAAGAATTGAAGATCTTGAGTTTTGTGTGTTTGCTAAGTGTCTTTGATTTCCAGATGTTAGACAGTTTATTGAAGGCACTATATGCCAGTGCCAATCTAAATGGTATTTCTGGTGCGGTATCTCCTGTAGATGACATCTTGCTCCCTAGATAAGTGAAACTGTTGACTTTTTCACGGCTGTTGTTGTTCAGCGTGATATCAACTGAACTGTTGGTAAAGTCTAGAATTTTTGTTTTTGCGGTGTTAATTTGGAGTCCAATTTGTTCTGAGAATTTCTGGAGTCGATTGATTTTTTCTTGGGCGTCTGTGTGTTCTGAACTCAGGAGTGCTATGTCGTCGGCGAAGTCTAGGTCTTCCAGAATTTTGTCAACCCATGTAATGCCTAAATTTGCGTTGTTTGTGCAATACAAAATAGGTACAATCGGTAAAACGGATCTGCACGCAACCATTAGGTCCTTGAACAAGCCTACAATCCAGAGGTGGGAGAACAACCATAGCTTTTCGTCGGAGTTTACAGTCGGTGAACGTGAAGACGACGACGAAGAAGAGGAAGAAGCAGAAGAAGAAGAAGTAGAAGAAGCAGAAGAAGAAGAAAACAGACTTTGTAGGTGTGTAAGCAAACGGTAACCGATGGAGACATTCTTGAGATTTTCAATGATCCCTCCCAAATTTGACGCGCGACAGTGGTCTATTCCGTTCCTGCCAAACCATAATTTCAAAACCATGTCCGCAGACTGAACAGATTGTATGAGTACCTAATCAAATATGCGCAACAAAGTACACATTTGTCCATCTTTCCACCCGTCCTCTTTTGAACGACGGAAAGCCCTCTTGCTAGGAAACCGTTTACCCACAGACTTGTTGCCGGGAAACAGATTGCTTAAGATTTGGTTGCCCGGAGACGGCCGTCATTGAATCCTTGTGACGGCGGAGTCAGTGACATGGTCGCGACTTAAATCCGCATATCTTCAGCTGCAAATCTCTGGGCTCAAGAACAAACAGAATTGTGTAAGACGGAGCCGAAGAACAAACAGAGGCCTAAGCCTCTATTTGCCAGCCAACCTGATGGAGTCTAATTGGTTAAAGAGACGCTAGAATTAAGGTCAGCAAATCATGTGTTACTTTGTAGCTTTGAAGTTTCAACGAGGTCGCCCAATAAAGTCAGCTACTGTAAGTGTAATGGTACTGTGAATTATTACACGATTTTTAATTTCCTACTTTTGCTCTCACCCCACTCCTCCTTCTCTCTCCCCCACCCCCATACGCACCTCTCTCCATTCCCCTTGAAACCAGCAATACCGTGACTCAGAGTGTGTGTGTGCGCTGATGTGTATGCGTGCAGATATTCCTAGGTAAAAAATGATGCTCTCTAATCTGTAAAGTAAAAAGGCGGTCTATGAATATAAAACACTTCTAAACTAGAATCTAATTTGCTAAAGTAAGAAAAACAATAAATAAAAACAAATTATTGTAAGAAAAAATGATGAATGCATATTTTACGGAAATAAACTTTCCCGCCCTTCCTTTCCGGCGCGTTTCCACACATCCGTTTCCTTTGCCCTGTGACCACGGAAGTTAAACTAAAAAATACATTGATTTTGACAATGATCCATCGGATAAATAATCTCTCTCTCTCCCTGTCTGTCTGTGTTTTTCTCTTAACAGTGCCACCCACTCTTCCGCTCCAGACATCTAACAAACAGACATATTAAAAGCACATGACTGCTTTCAAGATTTTTTGTTGTTAAAATACGAACGGAAATTCCACGAGAGAATTTTGGCCCATTTATTGACGCAGAACTGCTCCTAATTAATGAAAATAACTTTTTGATGAGGGGTCCTCTACTCTCCCTCTTCCGTATCTTCTTCTTCTTCTTCTTCGCCTTTTTTCTCTCGCCTTTATTTCCCTTTCTAAAGTGAGAAAATTAATTCAACATCAAATGCCGTACCGACTGGCGTGGGCGATCATGCTTCTTTACTCCTTGCTGTCTGCAACAACCTGCATAAGTTCGCATGCTGACCTGACTAATAGGCTGTCAGGAAACTTTAATTAGCATAGAGCCATTGATTTGATGTAATTGCAGCGTTTTGTCTATCAGAAACAACGCTCAGTAACCATGTTAATGATTTTCCGATTTCTAAGGGCAGATGTCGCGCTGATTATAAATGTATGCTATCAACATCCGTTTATTTAGTCTTTCCCTACCGTAACCGTCATCTGAGCTGTGAAATATTTATCCTCTTTCCAGTCTGCAGATGTAACAATGGTATCCACCTCGATATAGGACTCACATTTTTGTTATTTTAAAGCCCCACCCCGGTCTTGTTGTGGGCCCTATGTTCAACTTGCGGGTTGAATAGGGTTTCTTCTGATACTTGCGCCAGGACGATTCTCACCCGAATGGTGGCACTTTATGTCACCGTGTGTTTATCGCTTGTGGCGCTCGCTTGGTGGGGTTGAACGTCAGTCAGTCGCAATTGTAAAAAAGCTGAAAAACAGTTCTTTACAGCGGGCATGTGAACCTGAAGATCCCCCAAGGGTCGTTCGGGTCATATTTATGTCACACACGTCAAATAATAGGAGTTATTTAATTTTAAAAAATTGCAGAGTGTTTTCTTTATGCGGGCCGCTTGCAAAGGGTTTGCCAGTCTGACATGTCGGCTTTACAGGACCTCGTAAGTCAACCCTGGCAAGTGTTGGCAGTTTGTTGTTTCACTAGTCAACTTTACGATCAGAAGTTTGGCATAGTTTTTTACTTTGTCGGCACTGACATCATTGAGAAGAGATCAACGCAAGTAATTAGCTAACAAACTGCCTTCAGCGGGATCGAACCCCGAGAATTTGTTGTAAATATGAAACTGTATTCATAACTCCTAAGCCCATGCATATGACAACCATTCTGTGTACCTGGTTTACATTACCGCCAGAATTGTAGCAGTCACGTGCTACCTACGCCATATTTGTTTTCATATTGCCGCGTGAACTGCGTCCCTCACGCGAGATAATGGAGTTCCGGGTCTTTACTGGCACGTCAGCGTTCCAAATCCCAGGACAATAGTCGACATTCCGCTCTAACGCCTTTACAGTTTCTTGCAGCTCCCCTCACGAAGGTCATATCCACCAATATTCACCACCTGGTTCCGGTTCATGTTTTTAGTTTTGGGTGTCATAAAGGCGTCTAACGTATGCCGTGTTTGCTAGAGCCCATTGTTGTGTGGGCGAATCACGTGTTGTTGCGTGGGCGTTGAGTAAATTTTTTTTTTTTCAAACTTTGATTACGTTTGCTGTTTTGATAATCACTGAGTTATACCTGGCTGCAGGTGCGCCGGAAAATAGAAGCCTGTATACTTTGAAAGTCCCCACTGGGACCGGATAAAGATCTTTTGATGCCCCGAGCAGATTCCACCCCCCACCCCCTTTTTTTTTCGGAGAGCCGCCTCAACATCATTATGCATCGTCTTTCCAGACGATAGTGTCATATTGCACCATGAGGAGGTATGGGATTCACAGCCCATGGCGATGACGAGTATGGCCAGCAATATCCGCCCGCGTTAACAAAAAGTCTTCCATAATTATATCATGGGATTTCAGGGCCGTTTTAGTCAACATTTGTGTTTAGTCTGTTTCTTCTGAGACGCTCAGCACTCATTCTTTCTGCTTGTCACTTCTGCCTTCATTCACATTCCCTTCCTGGTGTGTCCCATCCACACAACACGGTCCATGGTATTTAGTTCCCACGAGTCCACCTCAGTACCTGCATCATTCATGTCCCGCTTGCAAACATTTTTATATCATAGTAGAGGTCAGCGTCGACATTTTCTGCCTATTAATAATTCACCATAAAGAATGTATTTAGGGATTGCTTCAATATATAAACAATAACAAAGCAACAAAAAAAAAAGTTAAAAATTTTTAATTATCGAAATTAAAAACACACATTAATATGGAAAGCAACGTCTTTTTGTGTGTGTATACGGATAATTCCACTGTATATATGAAAAGTCTTCTGTCTTTTTGTGTTTTTAATTGCAAAGTCTTTGATCGGATCCTCAAATCTAGTCTTATGTCTCACGTCTGCTTCTATACTTCATAGAGATCAGGCATCCGACCTGCCTTGCTGCATTGTTGTTCTGGTGGGTTTAAAAAAAATATACACTCCAACTGAGAAAATAAACTTACAGCTCCAAGGCCGTTGAACATTTTTGTGGTTCTCCCGCTATCCTTCCCCCCCCCCCCCCTTTTTTTTCTGCTTTTTTTTTTAATATAATGCTTTTAGCTCGTGCTCAGTGTGCCTAACGGTTATTCCGAACAGTTCGCCCCCCCCCCCCCACAACCAGACAAATTTAGGGGCCCTCAGAAGCTTCCCTAATTTAAGGGGAGGTCAAGGTGCCCCCACGCCGGTGTTCTTCTTCGTGTTCCGCGCCTGGCGTGTGGTATAGTTCTGGAAATTCCCCGTTCTCACCTTGCAGATTCACACTTAGAGGAGTGGCTAGGAGCTACGACCCTACTTCTAATTGAATCATGCACGTTAAGAACAAATTGGTACTAATTTTTAATCCATCTCAAACAAAGGAAATCCGGGAGTTCTTAAAATGTCCAGTATTCTTGAGGTGTAATGTTTTGGGGTTAGGGTTTGTCGGTGTCTCTAAGGCTGTCAAGGCAGACAAAGATCGTTGTTCTTCTTTGAGCTGTAAACTCCGGCGGAAAGTTCGGGTGTCCACCTCTCAACTTTAGTGTAGTTCCAGAACCTGAGCTTTGCGTGTACATCCGTTTTACATGTCTGACTTATATGTAGGCAGATTGTTGGTTCCTTACCTCTCAAACAGACGCACTCCGACTTCGAAGGAAGCTCCTAGTTAGTCGGCTGTTGCGACATGCTTTTTGGGGACGCTGTGGGTCTATTCTTGTTTTCCCAAGAATGGGAGTCAGCAAAAACTCTTAACTCTAACCCCAATCCTTAACTCTTGGATTTCCGTTGTTTGGGGATGAATTTAAAATATCAGCCTGCACAGGTTATAGATTATTCATCTTGCCGTATTCATCTTAGCGGTAAGTGCTGGGCATTGCATTGATGACAGTGAGTAGTTGGATCAATCGCCGAACGCTATCCGGCTCACTACACTCAAAGGAAAGGCAAGACGGACTTTTAACCAGATTGTGACCGGTACCATCAGTATTGGAACTCTGCGCTGGCTGCTGAAGATGAGAACGGAGCACGCATGGGAATGCCCCGAGTGCTGTGATGTCAATTCTTTACTCAACTCAACTCGTCAATCGCTATCAGGTGAAGTTATGAATATAAGAGAACTAGGGTGTTTACTGCACTCTAGAGCGCACCCTCGGCAGTTGGAAAATAAACACAGGACTTAACAGACTACCAAATACTGCAACAAGCTCATCAGATAATCTCACAACCACAACTCATCAGATAATCTCACCACCACAACTCATCAGATAATCTCACCACCACAACTCATCAGATAATCTCACCACCACAACTCATCAGATAATCTCACCACCACAACTCATCAGATAATCTCACCACCACAACTCATCAGATAATCTCACCACCACAACTCATCAGATAATCTCACCACCACAACTCATCAGATAATCTCACCACCACAACTCATCAGATAATCTCACCACCACAACTCATCAGATAATCTCACCACCACAACTCATCAGATAATCTCACCACCACAACTCATCAGATAATCTCACCACCACAACTCATCAGATAATCTCATCTCGTTTCATCATGATCCTCTGGTACCTTGCGGTGTCGAGGTAAAGTTTAACTTACGGTCAAGTTCCCGTTTGTGCGCTTTTCGTAAATGGAGATCCAAGGGACTGTGTTATTGCCTCTGTTCATGGCTTGTCTAGATCAATACCTGGTTTTCTTTCGTCGAGCGGTGAAAGTAAAAATAATAATGCTGGGTTCCGGGGGTCCTGTTATAGGGAAAACAAGAATAGAGTCGACTAATTGGGAGTTTCCTTCGAAGTCGGAGTGCATCTGCCTGAGAGGCAAGGAACCAGCAGTCTGCATACACATTTTTCAGATCTGTAAAACGGATGTACACGCAGCACTCAGGTCCTGAAACAGGACTGCAGCTCAGAAGTGGATGAACAACCAAAACTTTCGGCCAGAGTTTACAGCTGGTGAACGCGAAGAAGAAGAGGGAGAATCAATACCAACTAATCAGCTAACTAAACGACAAAAAAAGTAACTTGATACACACACAAATATGTGTACCGCCTCCACAATAAAGGTTGGTTACAGTGTAGAAACGTAAAGGACCCCTATGCACGCCTTCGGGCGTATTGGGTATATAGGGCTAGACCTATATTTTATAGACCAAAAGACACTTGTTGAGTGATGTTAGAATCACGCCGGCCACCTTTACTTCTCAGGACTGTACCTGATACCCACTCAAGACTGTTTCGACCTGGGAGCCAAGGTCATTTTTGAAAAATAAATCCAGTCCCTACAATGTAGAAAGCTTTTTTTTTTTTTTTATGTAAAGGACCCTTTTCCATGCCTTCAAGAGCACATGGTATATAGAACCTATAAACCAAACAGCAATATTTCGGCTCTAGGTACCACTGTTAAAACCAACGCAAGATGGTTTGCTGCCAAATCGCCTGCTTCTGGGATCGAACCCGCACCCTGGCATTACAAAGCGCATTCCAGATTCTTCGCTGCCCTCCTCTTCTTCGACCCCCCCCCCCTTACTCCCCCCACCCATGTTCCTTGAAGTGCAGTCTTTGCAGTTGAATCATGTCTCACCACGTGCCCGAACCAAACTAGCTTGCGACGTTTCAAACTTCCACGAGAGGCTCCTGATGTGCAAATTTGTATATTTTGTCTCTGACATATTTGTTACTTTTGTACAGTACACTGTACCGGTACGTTATTTAAGGCATCCTTTTCTCGGCATTAATGTAATAAACACTTCGTGAGTGCGTACCGGCAGCTTTTATTAGACCCCCTCTGGTGATTATCGGCTAGGACAGTCGATTTCAACCTTCCTAATGCAGCGACCATACAATTATTTTCGTTGCAACCTTATAACTTCAGTGAATATGTGTTTTCTGATGGTATTTGGCGACCCCTGTGAAAGGGTCGTTCGACCCACAACAAGATCGCGACCCACAGGTTAAGAACGCTGAGCTGAGAAGAAAGAGCCCTGCTAATTCGTGTCGTATATTGTCATAACATTTGATAGTTCTGAATTTAACGCATTGTTTTTCTAGTCATAGCTTGTGTTTAGTTAACTAACACGTAACCACAACGTGTAGGTTGTGTTAATTTATTTCATGTAGTGATTGCATACAGAAAGATGGCAACACCAATGATAGCCTGTTGTTGCAAGGTTGGCGTGGCCTCCTCTCATTGGCCAGGCACTTGTTAATTATGCATTTGTCGGTTACGTCAAAGCATGCCACGGCAGAATGTGCGAAACGATATATTTGACAGATTGGTGTAGCACGCAGTGTAAACAGTTCAGAGAAAGTTGTTTTAATATCTTGTTTACAGTGTTATTATCTTTAAATATACACACAGGCTTTCTTTCTTTCTTTCTTTCTTTTTTTTCCTTTTTTTCCTTTTTTTCCTTCTCTTTCTTTCTTTCTTTCTTTCTTTCTTTCTTTCTTTCTTTCTTTCTTTCTTTCTTTCTTTCTTTCTTTCTTTCTTTCTTTCTTTCTTTCTTTCTTTCTTTCTTTCTTTCTTTCTTTCTTTCTTTCTTTCTTTCTTTCTTTCTTTCTTTCTTTCTTTCTTTCTTTCTTTCTTTCTTTCTTTCTTTCTTTCTTTCTTTCTTTGTACAATCAAAATGCTATTGGTAGCATCCGAATTCGAACTATTTGTTGGCTGTTGAAGAAAGGGACGGAGCGCTTATGGTAAAGCACCAAGGGCCATGATGTCGGTTCGTAACCGAACAAGCAATTCTTTTCTTTCAACACTCTTCAATCTTCAGAAATCTAGAGTTCAGGTATTTACCCTCAATGACTTGTTTTTTATTTCTACCGAAGAATTATACATGTACCTGCTCAAATATCTCCCACTTTAATCCTCAGTTTATTCACCCCGAAAAACTTAATGATGCGTGACATCAAACGAACCAGCCTCTAAGCCTCCCATCTCACCCCTCTTTCAGAATACACTAGCACCCATTCAGGTGTATGTGGGGCGACGTGTCCATTAGCCGAAATTCGGCTGCTCGGGTCTGAACCGAGATCCTAACATAACAAACAAAATGTTATTTATATTGGCCCAAGCGTCAAATGTAGCAGAAGTGGGGCGGAATAAGAAATTAGTCTCAGTCTCGCTGAGCCAACAGTTTCTACATTTGTCTTTTAAAAAAATGTCCTTGTGTACTAACCAACTCAGAAAACGTTTCTTTGTCATTAGAGATAATGTATTGTCTTTACTATAGTCCAACACAGTGGCCTGGCACTTCTCAGTGGACCGGAAAAGTGTGAGATTGATTCCCTAACTAGATAGATTGCTTATAATTGACGAAGAGGCCTAGCCTAAAAGGTGCTACCAAGAAATGCCCTGAAAGTAAAAACGGCTGAGTGATGCTGGCTACGTCAGCCATCACTTACAAGTTGGATCTAGCACCATATGTCTTATGTGTCGGTGACCTGTACAAGTACCTTGAACTGACTAGTTTATAACACACGTATACATGCTCTTGGATGGCACCGGCAGAAGTCACGATCAGAACTGTTTGTGCTACTGACAACATAGCGCATGGTTTACAGTGCCGAACAGCGAAGCAGTCTTGTACAAAGGGATAGTTACCTCAGACCAAGGGGAGTGGGTAGCTAGTGAAACAGCAGATTATCAATGAAGATTCAATCCCAGGATACGTTATATACACAGATGGATCTGTAATGAGAGGTAGAAAGAGTTGTTGGGGTGTTACTGCGAAGGTGAGTGGACACTGAAAACAGAGAGCCCTGCATATATCGTCACAACGTCCAGACTCAGATCAGGAGTATATCACGGGTTTTCTGTCCAGCCTATTCGGATGTGCGGGGTAATGAGCAGACTGACAGATTAGCTGCTGCGGCACCTCTGCGCGGAAAGCTACTTTATGACAAAGCGGACGACGTGAAGGCTCTATGTGATCAAATGGACAGTGCAGCAGAACAGACTAGCATCCATGCGCGGACAGGGGAAAGGGGAGGGGTGAGGCGGGGTCTGGAAGATAGTCAACACTGAGAAATCAGAGGCGGACTGTGTGTTAATCAGGCTGCCACAGGTACTATTCGCATGCCGACTCTTCATTAGCTGCTGAGGAAGGGGACGGAGCACGTGTGGGAATGTCCCGAGTGTATGGATGTCAATTCATTCATTTATTCACTCATACAATACATTCGTCTAGCTAGCCAGTATATTTGCACAGTGCTAACGCAAATAAAACGGGGGAAGGGGGGGGGGGTGGTGGTAGTTGCAGTCTTCTCACAAATTGTATAAAAGGAGGACCCTCACAGCGGCAGTAGTAGTAGCAGCAGCAGCAGTTGTAGTAGAAGTGGTAATATGCTGATTGTCAATTAAATATAATAATAATACCTAAGCAATAACACGAAACCTATAAACAAATGCTTAAAAATAGAATATTTAAACATGGGAGGGTGGGTTAGTTCCCTTACCAAAAAAAAGGGGGGGGGGGGTTGTCTAGGCCTAAGATTCCAGCGCCCCTGTGCATTAGTGCACATCAAAGCTACTACATCGACGCCATTGCCTTATAAAAGTAACTGGGGATTTCATGGCGTGTGTGTGCACCTGAAACGAGTCCCCTCTAAAACAGAAATAACATTAAAAAAAAAAAAACGCTTCTCGGGTGGACAAAATCTGGCCTTGGCTTTTATAACGTGCCATTCTTGACTTTTGAAATGCATTTCCCAGATCTGTTCCCTGCTCAACCTTTGACCCCTGTCAGGGTAGATTTTAAAAATGCAGCCACACGTTGCTGCAACCACTAAAGTCAGTGGGATAATTCGTTTCGTAGCATTTATGTTATACAGGCCAACACTGCACGTCTAGACTCTAGCTAGACTATACCGTGGTTTGTTTCGTTGCTATTTGGCTGATCGCCTAGTTGTGGTTTTTTAACAATCCAGTTTGAGGCAGGGGCAAAGAAAAAATTGAAAGATTCTCCCAGGAGCCAAAAACATTTATAATTCCTTTACTGTTTCTGAAGATATAGCAGAAATATCTAAGAGGAGGAGAAGGAAATGGCGGGGGGGGGGGGGGGGGGAAGGGGGTTATAAACATTGCCGTTGCGCGTTGGTAAATTTGACTCTTCACAGCCCTCTGTCATCATTATCAGCCGCAGCACCACCACCATTATCATCAGTGAATGTAAAGGTAAAGGTGAGAGAATCAACTTCATTGCATCGCGTTTTATCCAAAATGGTTCAATCTCTCTCCACAGAACAGCCGGCTGTCTGCCGAGAGCATCGCACAGAGCACGACCTCATTAGCTCCGACGACGATCCCCATGAATCTCCGTAAAAATTGCACTCGCGAACTGAACGGCGCCACAGTAAACCGAACCTACCACCTTCAGAGCGCGAGGCAAACGGCTTGACCACTTCACCACGGAGATCCCTACCGTACCGAGGTGTCGGTACTGAGTACCGTTGCGTACCGCCAGCAGAAAAACCCTGGTATTTTATATCATCCATCCATTTTCCCGAATGTGCTCGCCCAGTCATCAGATCTTTTAACGTATAACACCTGTGTCGGTATGTTTGTGGTGGCATTATAAGCAGCTGACCATACTATCTGATTTTCTGCTTCTCAGCTTGGCGCAAGGTGTTGTTCCCGCAGGCTGTCTGATAGTATCACAGCTCACACGGTCTCGAATAGTTGAGTCGGCGGCTTTCTCCAGCCTTCTGAACAATCACTTTTCAGACAGATGCTCCTGAACCAGGCAGATCATCTAACATTTTCTCCCTCTGCCTCTCTTCCCCTTAAACTTTCTGGCTGTCACAACATACTCCCGTTTTCTTCTTTTCACTAAGTGCCCCAAGAAAGTACATTTACTGCTTCTGACGCACTTAATCAGTTTTCTTTGCCCGTTATTTTCTTCCTTTACCTATGTGGGTTCTGGGCCCCCATTATGGGAGAAACAAGAACAAACCCACTGCTTACCCAAAAGCATGAAGTAAGAATCGACCAATTGAGGAAGTACAGCTGCCTGAGAGGCAAGGAACTATCTGCATAAAAATGAATCAGATCTGTAAAACGAATGTGGACGCAAAACTCAGGGTTTGGACTAGAGCCCAGGAGTGGACGAACAACCAGAGCTTACTGCAGAAGTTTACAGTCAATGAACGCGAAGAAGACGTTTTTCCTGCCTGACGTTGTTAGTACACTTTTTGTTTTTGTTTTTTGTTCACGATGTACTCACTCAAGGATTCGCACCCAAAACTTTCGGACCGAGAGGCAGGCGGCAGCCTCTGCTGTGTGGGGGCACCCGACCACTAAAAACAAAATAAAACAAAGTAAAGAACCATTTTAGGGCCATTAGTGCATAGAGCATGTGATGCTTAACTCTTTTTTAATAGACAAGTGGGTACTCGATTAGGGGTGGGGGGGGGGGGGGGGGGTCTTTGAGCCTGAGAATTTAGAGTAGGGCTATTTTACTGGAGGCCAGACAGCCAAATCTGGCCCGCGAAGACCTAGCAAATCTGGCCTGCGAAGACCTAGAAAATCTGGCCCGCGGAGACCTAGCAAATCTGGCCCGCGGAGACCTATCAAATCTGGCCCGCGATAATTTTCAGTTGTATTGTATTATATATCTTTCTGTGCTTAGGCTGGGCTCGATCTTCTGGCCCGTAGCGGCGATCGCCACTTTCAAAACGTTGGCCCCTAAGTAAACTTACTTGAACTGCCCTGTTTAAAGAGCACCCTGACTAGTGCTGTCCGCACGAACTGTGCTGGGTGGGGATTTTTTCCCTCCTGTGACCTTAACAGTCCACAATCTTATCAACAATTCCAGCCCGTTTAACAAATAAAAATAGGTGAAGCATAGGCTCCATATCAAGATATACAACAATAGAAATGGCTGCCCATTAAGAAACGAAATAACAAAGGAAGTGGCCACAGCCAGCAGAACACTGGCTATCCGGTAACAAGCGATGCCTTTATAAGCTTGGCTTAAAAAACGCGATCTGACAGAATAATGTCACTTTTTCAAGTTGCCTGTTTGCCAACCCAGTTATGTGGATTTTGTTTCAACAGTATAATTTTCTCGCACGGCTGAGCGCGGAGATTTCTCGGGAAGTACTTTCCTTTCTAGTGTTTGATTTAAGCTGATCTTAAGTGGTCTGCGCATTCAGTGGAAATATAATATCGTTCAATTTGTGTCCCGGCATTTCTTCAACATCTTGAGCTACGTTAGAAATTGCTTCACAGAAACAAGTGTTATTACCCCGTATAAAAGCAATGAATTAATCAAGTAACAGAAATTGTATTGATTGGCACTCATAGAAAGAAGTAGAAAGATAGAAGAACGCACTAGACAACATACAAATCAAAATCTATAGTTACCGTGCTGGGAATTGAACCTGTCACCTCCAGACGGCGTGTGTGCCTCGCCATGAATACAAGTGCACTAAGAACATGGTCAACTAGGCACCCTTATTAACACTATGGTTGATTCATAACTTCGCGTTCCTTCTTTTCTTCTCCCATCCCAACCCCCTTTTTTTCCACGCTGTGTGGCGTTTGTAGTCATGTCATCCACAACTTTCTGTCTCGTGCACTTTCAATCAAATCTTACACAGATGATCTTCCATGCCACGATGTCAAACTGTCCAGCATCTGTTCTCTCTGTATCCCTCTGCCTCCTTTTCCCTCTAACTTTCATAACGTTACGTTGTACTCCAGTTTTCCCCTTCTCATCACATGACCAAAGAATGTAAGTTGTCTCTTTCTGATGTAGGCAATCAGTTCTCTTCGTGAGTCTGTCTCTTTCAAGCGTCTTCATTAGTCTTTTTATCTGTCTAGGGTATTCTCATCATTCGTCTATAAAAACACATCTCGTGACCTACATGGCATGCCAGAAGGGCCCCGTTCAACCTTCAACTGGGGCACCTGTGAGAGGTACACTAGCCTGCATAGTTTTGATCACACAGAGATTACAAACATCTTTTTCTGGATGGCAAGCTAACAATGAAAAAACCCCGATACCCCGATCAACCTTATAGATACCTTATTTCCTGTGTGGGTTCCGAGGTGCCATTATGAGGAGAGAGAAAGAACAGACTCACTACCCCTTAAAGAAGCGTGCTGTAAAAGACGCCTAATTATGCATTTCCTTCGAAGTCAGAGTGCATCTGCCTGTGAGGCAAGGAACCAACAATCTGCATACAAAGCAAGATATCTAAAACGGATCTGCAAACAGAACTCAAGTTGTGGAAAAAGAAAGTAAAGACTAAAAGAGACTAAAGTCCAGAAGTGGGCAAACAACTGGATCTTACTACTAGAGTTTAAACCAGTGAAGTCGAAGCAAAATAAGAAGAAGAAAAAGAATAAGAAGCACTTTATAACTGGAACACCGGTAAAGGTTACAATAGCCTAGAATAACAGTGCCTTCTCCACACAACCTCTGAATTTACTGGGGTTTAGACGGATGCGAACTCGATTCCTAATTCCGAAGATTCCACCGGCTGCGAGCGATTTGCTAGACGACTGCCCTGCGTTGGTTTCGAAAGTGATATCTGGAGCCAGTCGTTTAGGAAGCAATGGCAAACTACTAAACGTAAACTTGCATAGTAAAGTTACAGAAAGAGAGCTGAAATTTACATTTTCCTAATTTGTGGAAGTGCTGAACATTACATTTTTTTCCAATATCGGTGCTAAACACTGCGATTTCCCGACCTCTGGACGAGCTGACCACTGATTTCCCGACATCTAGTCGAGCTGACCACTGATTTCCCGACATCTGGACGAGCTGACCACTGATTTCCCGACCTCTGGACGAGCTGACCACTGATTTCCCGACCTCTGGACGAGCTGACCACTGATTTCCCGACATCTAGTCGAGCTGACCACTGATTTCCCGACATCTGGACGAGCTGGCCACTGATTTCCCGACCTCTGGACGAGCTGACCACTGATTTCCCGACATCTGGACGAGCTGGCTACTGCAATTCCCCATATCTGGGACAGCTGAACATTAAAATTTTTCAGTATCTGAGAGAGCTAAACAATGCGATTTCCTGACATCTGAAAGAGCTGGCCACTGCAGTTTCCACAGGATGTAGAAGAGCTAAACACAATGACTCCTAGCGTCCGGGAGAGATGAATCTGCAATTTACCAATATCTTGGGAAGCTGACAAATGCAATATCCCGATATATGGGAAAGAACCTCACAACTGTCCAATATCTGGAAGAGATAGGGAGTTTGTTTGATAGTATCATCAGTCCATATGGTAAGGGGACCGTAGAGTGTGCTGCTTTCAGAAACTGATCAGGATGTAAGCGAATTAATCGTCTTAATTATTGGACACTACAGTCTGCTACATGTTGTCATTAACTATTCTCTTCACATTTTGTCTTCCACAGTTCCCTGACAGAACCCCAAGCTATACACAGACTGTCTCTCGTGTGTAACACAGGAACCATCACATGGTTTGGGGCCTCTGGGGCCGTTCGGCTGGAAGTGATGCCTTTCCTCGGGGGCAACTTTGGTGCCTGCTTCGTGGCGGAGTCAGAAAATATCAACGTAAAAATATCACAGGAGCATTCTTATATCTCCATACACAAAAATTACAGACTCAAACAAGAAGAGTCACGGACGTTGAAGTTGAATCACGTTTTGACGTCTAGTGCTAGAAGCAGTGAGTTCTGTGTCAGTTCGAACAATGCAGAACCTGTGTTATTGTATATAGAGGCTGTAAGGATTCCTGGGATAACTGGCGTGCCCAAGATTCTATTTCATTATGACTTAGAAAAGGTGGATACCCATTCTCTACTGGATCCAATGAATGGTGAGTTGAATTGTTGTATTCTAGCAGTATTGATGTAAAGTGTGTTACTGTTGGTACTTTTCCGTCTGTGGTGACCTTAGTGCCATAGAAAGGTGTTGGAATCAGAAGCCACTTCGATGGACACTTAAGGCCAGGGACGAAGTTCATCCTGTCCATAGCCTAACGTCTGGGCATTATTACAAAGACCAGATGTTGCCCATGCAGCACGACACCCCTCCCTCCCCTCAGCCTGTCTAGTTTACTCCAAAAAGAAGGATAACTGCGCCAGATCCATATTTCGTATATCAATCAGCAAATAGTGCTGTTTGTATAACGCCTGAATTTGAAATAAAATGTGTTTTTACTCACTGACACAGTCCTTTCTAGTATCTTGTGTTTACGTCCCCATTTTGAAAAAATTAGGCCACACCTCCCCATTGACATGAACTCTAATCGACCAGGCTTAAAAATAGCTACAATGCATTTTCTTGAGACGCAAATGTGCTCATCCATATCACACATCGAATCCCGACAGGTCTGAGAATAATGGTATAGAATCACAAACCTTATGCAAGTCAAAGGTTTTATTTATAAATGCCACAGGCCGGGTTCCGTTCAGTTGCAGGTGATTTGGCAACGTTGATTTTAGCAACAAATGGATGCATTGTGTAGCTGAAACCTGCAAAACGATTAACAAATCCATCACTTGAGCCACCAGGGAAGCGCAAGACAAAAACAGAAAACCACGACACTGGGCTACAACCTGGTGGTATAAGTTAGACGAAAAAAGAAGAAGAAAAAAGCAACGAACACTCAGAGTCGTCGACTGCTCAGTAAGCAGTGACAAACTTCTTCCTCTTGTATTCCATGCTATAGGCGATGATGTCTATCCATAACTTTCCATCTCGTGAACTCACAGGTGATCTTTCATTCTATGATGTTATACTGTCCAGCTCCTTCTCTCTCATGTTTCTCTCCGTTTCTTTTCCCCTCCAACTTCCTCACAGTCATGAACTACTCCTTTTCGTGATATGACCAAAAACTACAGATTATCTCCCTCTGATGTGAATAAACAGTTCTCTTCGTGAGTCAGTTTCTTTCAAGACGTCAGTATTATTATATTTATTTGTCCAGGGTGTTTTCCTAAAACATTTCTAAAACCACATCTCCGCCGATTGAACTAGTGAATGTCAAATTGTCTGTTAAAGCCACAAACTACTAACGAAAGCAGAGATTGGTTTGCCAGTTCTGTAAAGTAAAGGATAGGCAACTAACTTTTTAACCTTCTTCTTCTGCACTAGTAAGCAGTGGCTGCGTGTTTCCCCCAGATTGTATCTGCCTGGTAAAACATTAATTGCTTTTTTCTGTGATGGTTATCTGCGTTTTTGAATAGACCATTATTGTTCTGTTCACAAGCCTGTTAAACATCAAGGCTATGTTCTGATTGTATCTGTTATTCGGGCCTTTCATGTCAACTCTTGTGCTATACATGTCTGAAGTGCACACAAATAGATGTCTTATTCTAATAGCGGGATTCTTATAAATACGGCTATTGTTTTTTTTCCTCCTCAACCTTGTCCTCCTCCCGCTTTTCTTCTTCTTCTTCTTCTTCTTCTTCTTCTTCTTCTTCTTCTTCTTCTTCTTCTTCTTCTTCTTCTTCTTCTTCTTCTTCTTCTTCTTCTTCTTCCCCTCCTACTTCTTCCTGTCTCTTTTATGTTTGTCTTTATTGCATTCTCTCTTTTTTTCTTTCTCTGTTTCCCCCTCTGAGTTGTTTCTTCTACGTAATCGTCTACCCCTTGAATCCAACTCTTCTCTTTTTCTTCCTCTGATCTTTTCCCAGTCTCCCTTCCCTGTCCAAATTGTATCTCTTGTTTCTTATACATGTCACATACTATCAATTACGTCGGAAAGATTGCACTATAAGGCATATAAAAAAATTTCAGCAAAAACGCTGTAATCTGAGTGTGTGCGTGGCAACCACGCGATGTCACGGACGACGCCGAGGTCACGGACAATGCCGACGAGGCCACAGACCCATTCGTGTCAGTTTGTGACATACATTACCCACAATACGCCATAGAAATTCACATATAAACCGCACATACCTTCACAGTAAGGTTCTCATGAGCTGACAACCCCGTCAACAATTCCCAACACCAGCAGGAGATCACACATGAATGCAGTAAACTTGTATGTATGCGACCAGGGCACGCGTGTCTAATGTGACAGATTTAATACCCACATTTGATCACTTCTTTAGTTGTCCGGGATTTGGCGAGGGGAGGAAAACTATTTACTGACATCGTCAGTGTAGTCAGGTTGAAAGAGCACTCAACGTGTAGGGAAGAGAGAAGGACAGCCAGACACAAATGGAAGGACGGGCAGACAGACGGACAGATGGATGGACGGAAGCGCAGACATGCATGCAGACAGTCATCAAGGCTTTGTAAACTAGCAAACAAATTTGAAAACTAACAAAGCAGACATGCAGGCAGACTGTGTGGATGGACATATAAAGTAAAGTAAGTAAAGGACCCTATTCCATGCCTTTCAGGCGTATTGGGTACATAGGGCTAGACCTATATTTTATAGACCAAACGACACTTGGTGGATAATGTGGACAGCATCACTCCGGCCGCCCCTACTTCCCAGAACTGTACTTGGTACCCACTTAAGGCTGGGTCGACCTTGGAGCTAAGGTCATTTTTGAAGACAAAATACTGAACTCCTCAGGAATCGAACCCAAAATTGGGGTACGTCTGCCTGAGAGGCAGTGAGCCAAGAGTCTGCATACAAATAAGCCAGATCTGTGAAACAAATGTGCACGCAACGTTCTAGAAAAGGTTCTGGAACATGACTAACGTCTAGAGGCGACGAACACCCAGAATTGTCTTTCCTGCAGCGTTTATAAAAATGTGAGTGCCCTCCAGACAGTAATGCTCCACAAATCTTTCCTGCAACCAATGCATTTCACTGATATTTAACTCATGTTGTCCTTTATACACCAACATTTTCTGTACAATCTCCGTCCACGAACTGACGCAATGTCAAATCGAAACAAAAGCATCTTGATGTATTGAGGTTTGCCGTGTTCACGTAGCCATTTCTTCACAAAGTAGATAACAGCCTCAGGTCGGTCTGTTCTACTTTCTGAAGCTTTGAGTCTCTCAAACCAGCGAGCCATCGTACTCTTAGCCACTTCACAACTCCCATACACAGCACATAAACCTTATGGATGTTCACGACAATTTCTTTTTCGACAGCCTGATAATTTATTACAAAATGGCTGTTTGTAACGCATATTTTCCACGCCCTGTTTTTTTTTTTTTTTTCAACGGATTACCACAGCTGTTCTTTTTGTCGAAATGAGTAATCTTCAACATATAACTCTGAATTTCTAAATGTTAAACCTACAACTTGTATCTTTCTGTCTTCAATAAAAGAACAATCCTTAGAATTCCCCGGACAGATAACAATAGTAACCTCAATGTTTTGAAAGAGGCGAAGGCTTAAACCATCACGAGAAGAAGGAACCTGGGACATGTTGTGACAACTGGAAAGCCATATGGAATGAGAAAAAGAGGAAGACAACGCGAGAAAATTAATGACAGTCTTTTGTAAGGGCATAGAGAGGTGTCAACAGACGAACTGGTTGGTAGACGCAGTTGCAGATCGCAGACTGTGAAGAGGCATGTCGCCCACGCCAATCGAAAAGACACTTGGTAATGATGACTTTCAGTATTATTAAAAACTAGTATCCAAGAAAGGTGGCTAGACACCCACACTCAGTTTTCACCTCAAGACTTAATTCATCGCCTCTCAGGAGTGGGTCAGTAGGTCAGATTCAGACTAATGAGAGAATTTATTTTTATTATGTTTATACGACGGATCAACATTATGGCACACGGGTGTAACCCATAAGTGCTCGGTTCTACTTCCAACTCAAGCCTGAGAGAAGAATCTCAGAGCAGTGCACGAACTCTGTAGCACCGGAAAAGATCCTGAAATACTTTGCGTACATTTTGAATTCAACATTTTGCCGAGTAGCGCCGTTAGGCTACTCTTTTCGATTTCCAACTGCCAAGAGATTTGTTTTTTCGTGCGCACGAATACACACCCAGAGACCAGGGGAAATACTAGAAATCCACGTGAAAAAACCCCCGCCTTCGTCGGGGCTTGAACCTGGGACCTCCAGCACTCGAGGCGGACACCATAATGCAACAGAGTGTACCAACATATATTGAAGTTTTCCTAGTTTCGGAAACACGGAGATGCGTTCCTGCAACTTGGCACCTGAAAATGCTGAGCATGCACTCCATCACTGTAAATTGTGCTAGTTACAGAGACGCCAAATGACTTGTTCTACCGCAATCAGAACAAAGCTTTATGGCACACAGGAAGATCTGGACTGCATGATAGCTTTCACCAAGGCTACTGGCCGGCCTCCTGATGTAAGGTTTTCTTAAGGATCAAAGAAGATGGCTGAAAGGAAAACGTGTGGCATTACAATTTGATTGTTCCACTTACTTGTTGCGTTCTTACAGGAACTAAACTTGAATGCTTTTTTTTAAAATTGTGAAGTTGTACGCAGGTATGCACCCATTCAGTCAGCCATGAGCCGTGTTCTTTGAGAAGCCAATGTGCTTATTTTCCTGTTTTCTCTTGCAGACTGTCGACCGTGCACGAAGGAAGAGCTGCTGGACTCGTACTGTTCCATGGACTTTGGTGAGTACCATCAACTGGAGATAATTTTTATGCAACGCCATTCATTGCAACAGGTTATTCCATAGTGGTAGCAGTGGCGGTTTTGGTACTGGTGGTAGTAGTGGTGGTGGTAGTAATAGTAGTAGTAGCAGCAGCAGCAGCAGCAGCAGCAATGGTGTGAGCAGCAACAGCAGCAGCATTAATAGGAGTAGTAGTAGTAGTAAGATTAGTGAAATTGTTACACAATGCAGTCTTCGCCCTGTACCAGGGTTAGATTCTTGCAGTGTGTGGTTTAGAGAAAAACCGCTCTCGTGTCTTTCAGACAGTGGAACGAGAGTGGCATCATGGAAGAGATTTAGGCCTAACCGCGCAATATCACTGAAGCCAACCTTCACTGTGGAGACGGCAGGTAGTAGTAATAGCAGCAACAGCAGCAGTATGACACCATTCTTGTGGTTTTTCGACAGTGGTACCAGTGTCCAATCGTGGAAGGTATGCCTCACCACGAAATATTCTTAAAGATAGCAGTAGATTTGCATATCCTCTATACTATAACCAAGGGGATCTCACACACACACGCACGCAAATAATGCTTCATTAGGTACGACCCCCCCCCCCCACCTTATTAAAGTAACCCCCACCGCCCTCCCCCACTTTTTTTCAAACTAGAAACAACCACCATGCCTCCAGTGGCGTAGGGTAGGAAAGGAAAAAAATAAAGGGGGAAGGGACGAGTGCCACGAGTATCATCACTGACGGTGGGGGAAAAAAAGGGGGGGGGGGGCCGGAGGGGTGGTGACAATATGCAAAAATATGTGTACAGTATTTTCTCTTCTTTCTTACATTTCCATTGTGTGAGAGAGGGCAAAATAAAAGGGGGGGGGGGGATGACATATCTGCCCCAGGTATCACCTGCCCCGGCCACGCCACTATCTGCGTCATCCCTCCTACCCTGGGTAAAATAAGAGTAATGGTCCTCTGCTCTACAGGCAGGGCGATGATTAGTGTAATGTACTATTATGAAGTGCCCACAAGTGGAACTCAAGGGCCGGTAATTCTCCACTGTCTTTGTTCCATCGTACTCAGTACACCTCTCTCCAAAGACCTGCCCTGGTGTGTAAGAGCCGCTATCGCTGGTCGGGAACCCATTGTCCACACGGCTTATTATCGCCTGCCTTAAGATAAAGAGACAACCGCCTCGAAGCCGTCGGCTGTTAGGCCAAAAGTGGACTTTCATCAGTGGACCGTGTATTATGTTAGGGGGACAGTTAGTGGTTCATGGTCTGGAAATGAGGTCAGTTTGGTACAATCTGTTAGTGACTTGTCTTTATCTAATCCTTGCCCCTATGGGTACTGGGTATTGAGTCTGTTGGGAGTATTTAGTAATAATCTGCTGAGAATGAAATATATAAAGTCCACGTAGGCGACATTTTTAAACTCGAGTCAGTTGTTACCACAGGAATAAATTTTATTTATGTGTATCTTCTTCTTCTTCGCGTTAACCGGCTGTAAATTCCTGTGGAAAAGTTATGGTTGTTTATCCACGTCTGGAATTTAGACTCGTGCCAGGACCTGAGTTTTGCGTGTACATCCGTTTTTCAAATCTGACTTATTGGTATGCAGACGTGGTATGCAAACGGTTGGTCTCTCAGGTAGATGCACCCGACTTCAAAGGAAACCCCCAATTAATCGACTCTTGCGACATGCTTGTTATGGAGGCAGTGGATATATTCTTATCCCCCCACACTGGGACCCCGGAACCCACACAGGGAGAATGTATCTAATTCTAGCCCCTCTTTTTGGGGTAGCCGTTTGTTGCCAAAGAAATAACACAACTCTGTAGAAGGAACGAAAGAACGGCCAGAAAAATGGTCGTTTTTATTTTTTACTTACTTTAGTTTCCCGGACATAATGTTGTTTATGAGTCAGCTTGCTTCAACACCTAGACCTCTTGTAATGCCAGTGCCTTTTCTCGTCTGGATACTCAGTATTGCAGCCCCTATTCCCTCCCTCCCCGTTTGAGTTCCGAAGTCCCATTTTGTCGTGAAGAACGAACAGTAAGACGTTTGTTGAAATGGGACGTAGAGCCGAAAGGCGCATATATCGCTGCCCATCTGTAAACCGCACCACAGCGCACGAAACACAAGAAGTAAACGAAGAGAAAAAAATTTTCTATAACTACAAAATTTCGATTTTCTTTTGTTTACTGCGAAATTATCCCCGACTGTAATTAGTATAACAGTCGCACTTTACAGTGGGTTTATGTAGACAAAAGAACGGTTACATCACCAAATAAACACGTGTGTGGTTTAAAATGCCATCTTCAGGACAGGAAATGGCGTAGGCATAGATTATCTATTAGATAGTAATTCACCAGCAGGGCTAAAGCAACAGCAGAGGCAGATAGCATTGTCGTCATCAACTTTCGTATTGATATCGCGTAGCGCTTATCAATGAGAGTAGTGCACTCAGGCGTTTCCAGGGACAGCTAGCATTTATCAGCCAAATGGGATGTCAGGGGCATCTTGACTCGTCAAGTGTACAAACTCCTGGCAAGTTAGACGTGTGTAGAAACTTCATGCCCTGCTAAGGTATAGCTGTAAACAACAACACTTCGTGCCAACCGCCTTTTAAATGGCGAACGCAGAAGAAAAAGGAGAAGAAGAATTAAAACTTACATTACCGTGATACCCCACAAACGAAGTATTTTATTTCCCTTCTGCCCTATTTAATTTTGTTGTGCTTCCAAGATGCCCGGTGATTTGTTTTTATGAGGCTTAACATTTTCTTTCCGACAGCTCCAACTCCCTATACAGGATAATGTAACCAAACATGACCTAAATATTGTCGTGGTAGCACTGCCCTTTCCTGCTGTCAAAATAACAAACATAGTCCCAATGATTCGTGTCAAAAGGTCATCTTGTCGTCTGGTTGGTTATTGTCTGTAACTCAAGTCTCGTCAAAATCTTTGCGTACTGCAAGCTGCTGTAGATCGTCTATCATTCTGCAAGTCTCCTGAAATTTGTGTTTCCCGTTTGCATTTTTATGTATTCGTTGGGTTGTTCCTGTGACCTATTTTTGAGAGGGGAAAAAGAATAGACTCCTCTGCTTGACCACCTGGCTACGAAGACCCAGACAGTACTTCTGCTTGGTATCATATTGTCTGCCTGCCTGTCCCGGTCCTTTTCTTTATTTCACCCCATCTCTGGGCCTCTAATATTTCGCCGGGAAGTCCCGGAAAGTCCAATAGTTTAGAGGTGTTAGGGCGTGAAATGAACACCTACTAACTGTAACCTTCACCCCTCCTCCTGTAATACTGTACTTTCCGGGGAATTCCCTATGAAATCATGGAGACCGCGAGATGGGGTGAAATAAAGGAGAAGAACCCCATTCTCTAACAAGGCTAAAACCCTACTAATTAATTTTTTTTTAAATCGAATGTTTTAGGCCGAAAGGCGCAGATGATGTAACCTAGCTGTAAACCACAACACAACGTGCCCTTGTGAGTGCGAACACAAAAGAAGAAACTTTGCTTGAGTTTCGATACCGTTCGATATGTCTGGCTTCTAGTCTGTCGGTTGTAGACAAAGCTGAGATAATTATCTAATGTCTCGGGTTATACCCTATTACCTGGTTTTTCTCCATAGAACTCTTAGTCACATGCCAAGAGTGTCGCACAAAGCACGAACTTCGTAACTCCAGCGACGATCTTTAGAGATCTCTGTTAAAACTGGACTCGTGACCTGAACGTGTCCGGGAAACGAACATCGACTTTCAAAGCGCGAGACAAACAGCTTGACCTCTTCGCTGTGGAGGCCGTCAAAGCGCATATCTTTGCTTTGATATCCTATTATCTGCCTCAGGGCTGCCAATAGGATTTTTGTGTGTGGAAAAACCCAGCTTCGCTAATCAAAAACCCAAGCAATACATAGAAAAAAAAATCCAGATTGTTAAAATGTACAAAATTTATAGTTACGAAACAAAACATTTACCACTTTTATATAAGGATACATTTAAAAATAAACCCAGATTTCCCCAAGGCGTCAAATAAAAACCCAGATCTGTGGGGAAAACCCAGCATTGGCAGCCCTGATCTGCCTTGGGTTGGTTTCCTGTCTATCTGTGGTTGTGTGCTTGTCTTTCTGACTGCTTTCTATGGATGTCTGTCTTTGACTGGCTCTCTGTCTGTGTTGTGCCTATGACTGTCGGTGGCTTTATCTGCAGCTTTCTACTTGTCTGTCTGTGTCTGCGTAGTGGTCTGTCTGCGGCTGTTTACTGACTCTGCTGTTTTATTTTTTCAGTTGTCATTGGCAACCTGATGGAAGTGTCCGAAAACCCAACCAACGACCGTTCCAACATCACTCTCCACGTGAAACAGCTCATTCACCAAAGAGAACCAGACTACTTCCAGAGAGTCAAACGTTCAGATCCACATTTAACAGGTCACGTAACCGTTCCCCGAAAATGCGGACTGCAGCAAAGCGAAGGTGATTTTCTGTTGACTGGAAGGTACAGGCTCAACTCACTGAGCTTGAGGTGCGCATCTTATCTGCACGAGTGGAGAAAGATTCAGCATCAGACGGAGTGCAGCCATGGCTGATGATGCTTGCTGTACCACATAGAACAAGTGACGATCAAAGGCCATGTTGAGATTGCTTGAACTGGCCAATGCGGGCTGACACCATCTGTTCAGTGTAATGAAGTTGGAGATGCCGCATAAGGCTATCGTGAGTCCTTCAGGACCACCGATTCCGTGAGATGTACAAGCCATGCATGTTTACATGCTTGAATGGCAACTGCAGCATTTTCATTTAAGACTGTCTATTGCATGAGGTATACAGGAACATTCACGTCTACATGCCAGAACAGCAACAGTAGCACATGTCTTCCAAGACTTTTTACTTATCAGTAGCACATGTCTTCCAAGACTTTTTACTTATCAGTAGCACATGTCTTCCAAGACTTTTTACTTATCAGTAGCACATGTCTTCCAAGACTTTTTACTTATCAGTAGCACATGTCTTCCAAGACTTTTTACTTATCCCATGAGATGTAAAAAAAGGCATGTGTACATTCACGAATTGCTGCTTCAGCACATGTCTTCCGAAACCTATTATTTCATGAGATGTAGAAAATGCGTGAATCGCAGATTTAGCACATGGCTTCCAAGACTTCTTATCTTAGTCCATGAGATATAGAAAAGGGCAAGTGTACATGCAAGAACTGCAGCTGTTGCACATGTTTTGCAAGTCTTCTTATTCTGTGAGATATTCAGAACATAAATGTGTAGATCTGTGAATGGCATCTATAGTATGTATTACTTCTTCCATTAGTTGCACTGAACATCTATGCATACAAGCACGGAATGCAGAGTTACATGTATTCACTACTGGTTTTGTGAAATGCACATAAGATATGTCTACAAACATGAAGGGTCTCTAGCATGTCATCAAAGATTGGCTTCGTGAAATGTACAGAAGATATTGTAAGTGCACCAACGCAGAGGACAGACTAACTTCTGACATTACTGACTCCACGAATTACACAGAAAGAACATCCCCATTGCCTCTTCTGGGTCGTGTAGAAGACAGTTGCCAGATGCATTTTCTTTGCGTGTGCAAGCTTCTAGATGTTTTGTTATTGCTGTGACTGATCTGTTTTTTCAACAGATTTCACTACTGGAACAACGTAATTATATGGTGACTCTTTTGTTGTGAAATTAGAACCCAGACTTAAGACTAACTAATGACTAACAACAAAATACATCTGTAAGGATTTCCAAGTACGGTACTTATGTGATTGTAATCACCATAAACTTTCCTTTCATCCCTGTGTATTAAGCTGAAAGTACTTCTGTATAAGATGCACACCTGTATTATGAATTTTTACAATGATTGCAAATATAGGAAGATCTAATAAGATGCCACATCGCTGTTCACCATTGTTTTGTATAATACCCTATTCATTTCACACATGGCATAATTCAACATGTATGAACAGCATAATTCATTGAAGTATACATTGTGTCACAATTTCAGCATTTACTTGTAGTCACAATTTCAGTAGATACTCACTAAACATTCCATGGTATCTTCCCGTATTTCTCCATGTATTTGACTCTGCATAAATCCCAACATAAACCAAGGATAGCAAAAATCTTCTTGGGATCTTCGCTGTAGTCTTTTATTCGTCCAGCTCTGCATTACCACAGTCGCAGAAATCAAAGGTACTAGCACCCTAAACTGAAAACAAAAAACGACCCTGTACAGTATCATAGATTGTCTAGGACAACGGATTATTTATGTCAGGCCTACCTTACTTGTGACCTTTGTAATTCAGTAAGTGAATGACGTTCAACCCCACTAGGATCACACAACGAACGATAAACACCCGGTGACACAAAGTGCCAGTATTAAGATGAGAATCATCCAGGCATAAGTCCATGTCCCTCCTACTGAACATACCCGAAGACACCCTATCGGCGGTAGCGTTGCTCTTGTGACCATGGGAGCTGAAAAGGTGAAATATTAATTACTGCAACAGACAAGAAATAAAAAGAAACTCACAATTTTGTTTCCATCGGCAATTAGGTAAAATCTGATATATCGTGGGGAGGGACAATATCTAGGCCTCCATCAAAAATTCCAAACCTCGTCGGGGAGTATTTAATTCTTTGTAAACGTTTGCCATCTTTATAAAAGACCTACAACATGAAGTAATGAGCAGTCACTGCTTTTTTGACAATGTATAGGGATGAATTTCTTCTCAGCCTGAACACCAGACCTGTCTGTAGAATGTAGCTTGACCTTTTTGGTTTGAACAAAGAGCTTTGTAGCGAAACCTGTATAGACTATACAAGTGTTTTCTATGTTCTTCAGAAGCTGGTGGTTCCTTAGTCCGGGCTTGTGATACCACTGGTGAACCAACCGCAGAGATCTTAAGACTTATCTGACTGGCAGGCTGAATGACAGACCATGGATTAGAAAAATAAAACACAATTTATCCACTGGTAAATCAGGTTGCCACCTCTGGGCTGATACCTAAATGATTACCATACCATTCTAAGATTCAACAATCTCAGTCTGGATGGCAGACCAGCAAAGCAGATTTTATACCACGTTCAACCTCTAAAGAAGTTATTATTGGGGCATCTGTAACGGCTCCACCAGCCAGGTGCAATTTGGAAACTCGGATATCATCGAATTCTTGTTACATATGTATAGATCTGTTTAATTTTTAACATAAATGCCAAAGTTGTTCAATAATATGTTGACATGAAAAACAAAGTTGGTCCGTTTCTGTTGTAGATTTCACATTCCTTCTGGGTTTGGGTTAAGCTGACTTAAGAACCAACATCACAACACGTGGAACATTCCTATAACCGCTTGATCCCTATCTTCAGCAGCCAGCACATAGCTCCATTGTAAACGGCGTCTGTATCAGTCTGATTATATGTTCTCTAGGCTTTTCTCTGAGTGTTGAGCGTTGGCCAGATCTCCCTGGTCCCTTCCCACAGAATCATGTGGATCTGAGGGTTGTAGGTTCAAAGCCTCATTAAAAAATGATAACCTTAGCCTCCAGCTCCATGCAGTCTAAACTGGATAGAGCCATAGGAAGTAAATGCGGCCGGCGTGATGTTGACCACATCACCGAGTGGTCTACAGAATATAGGTCTAGCGCTATGTGCCCAATGCACCTAATTGCGTGGAAAATGGTCTTTTACGTTACGAGAGAGAGAGAGATAGAGAGAGAGAGAGAGAGAGAGAGAGAGAGAGAGAGAGAGAGAGAGAGAGAGAGAGAGAGAGAGAGAGAGACTCAAAATGTCTAGACGCTAGAATAATAAACTAATATATAATCACATTCTCGCAGTTGAAGCTCTATTGTATGTGATGTCAAGGGCATAGAATCTCCCATTGTCGCCCGGCCTCAATTGTCTTTAAATCGTGTGTATTATAGGGGCTCCATTTACCCACTGACCTTTGAGAGCACAGTTGGGTCGAAGTGACTTTTTAGCACTGACGACAACATGGCACTTTGTACGTCTGCTAGTTTTGCATAAGATGAGATTTAATTTGTGTGTCTGACAATTCAGCTGTTATTGTCGGCAGATTAGCGTTCGTTGTTAGGAAGTTAGTGGAAGCGTTGTGATAGGTTGTGATATGTTGGTGGAAGCATACATTCTAGGCTGACTGAAAGTGCAAAGATTTTGTGGTAGAAGTTTATATTGTAGGCTGACTAAAAGTGCTGTGATTATTGTCGTTATTGGGGAAAGTTGATATTCTAATCTGACTGTGTGTGCGGTGATTTTTATGGTGGCCATTTATATTCTAGTCTGATTGAATGTGCGGTGACTGTTTGGCTTAAGTATATATTCTAAGCAGACTGAAAGTGTAGTGATTTTGCAAGTGTTTATTCTAGGCAGACTGAAAGTGTGGTGATTTTGCAAGTGTTTATTCTAGGCAGACTGAAAGTGTGGTGATTTTGCAAGTGTTTATTCTAGGCAGACTGAAAGTGTGGTGATTTTGCAAGTGTTTATTCTAGGCAGACTGAAAGTGTGGTGATTTTGCAAGTGTTTATTCTAGGCAGACTGAAAGTATGGTGATTTTGCAAGTGTTTATCCTATGCAGACTGAAAGTGTGGTGATTTTGCAAGTGTTTAATCTAGGCAGGCTGAAAGTGTTGTGATATAGTAGAAGACCTTATATTCGAAACAAAATAATAGTGTTCAAATGAGTCGGCAAAACTGCATATTCTAGGCAGATTTGAAGTTCTGTGATATGTTCATTAAAGGTGTTGATTCTGAGCATACATAAAGAGTTGAGAAATGTTGGTGAAATAGCGTAATCTAGGTAGCCCGAACATGTGATAAGTTGGCACAAATATTCTAGAATCTAGACAAACTTAACGTGTTGTGATATACCGGTGAAGGTGAAAGTTTACCGGTAGTACAGTCGTTGAATGACCTTGGCTTCCAGGTCTATAAAATATAGGTCAAGCCCTATATGCCTAAAGGCGTGGAAAATGGTCCTTTACTTTTTACTTAGAGTCTTTGAGACGTTGGTGAAAGTTAACTCTTAGATATGGTTGTCAAGTTGTTGGGACCTAAGTGAAAGTTGACTGGAAGGACATGCTGGCAGTATTTGGGAAGTTGATGTACATGTACTGGCTAGACTGTCTGTGTGTAGCGGTTGGTACATATTTCTAAGTATTCTGGTAGGACAGTGCTGGTTGGAACAATGTTTTCACCGTCCCTCGCACAAGTGGAGGTGATCAGTTCATGCTGAAGATTGGCAGAACCGCAGGACAACTGGTAAATCATCCCAAACGTTCTGGTTCCTTGATTACCTTTAAATGATCTAGAAGCCGTGCAGAGACCAAGAGCCAAAAATAGCTAGGCCAGTGTTGGCTTGTATTAAGAAATACAGTATGATCAACGCTTCTTTAGAACTTTGATCTGGATTGTACATTTTTGGGTTTGGGTGAAAATGTTTCTGCTAGTGGTTTCTAAATGTTGTTTCTTTGCCTGAAGAGCTGCAACTTTTCAGCTTATTTGACTATGCATAATGTCAGATGATCATATCAAATTATTTTCAGATTTACTGATACAAAGTGTACATATATTTGACCACATTTACAGAATGTTATATATGTGATATTAAATATGTAAAATGTTTGTACAATGTTCAATATCATGTATATACATATGTATGGGAGAAAAGAAAAAAAAAGGGGAGGGGGGGGGGGAAACACACACACAAACAGAGAGAGAGAGAGAGAGAGAGAGAGAGAGAGAGAGAGAGAGAGAGAGAGAGAGGGAATATAGAGAGATGCTGTTTGACGGATAGTCAGCGACTTCCCAAAGATAGTGACACATGGTTTATCTGTCTCAGTCATCTATCATCGTTGTCTCTATAATCATTATTATCATCATCCTGATCGTCATATTCTTCTTCTTCTTTTTCTTCTTCTTTTTCTTCTGCCTTTTATCTCTCAAACAGAGCATATATCCTCCATAAACTTATACCAGGTCCTCAGTAGACGTGTTAACAGTTGCTGGGGTTTTACAGCTAAAATTTGTTCTGCAGGATCAAGTCACCAGTCTTCTCGCTCTACCCTTCCCTAACATACTCCCTGAGATAGTTCTCGGGCAGCATGGACAGCAGATGGCTGACATGTTGCAGAAAGGGGATACACTTACTGTCTCTTACCTTGTCTCCATTGTTGGGGCGAGCCTTGATTTTTTGTCGGATCATGAGCAGCAGCCATCGATGCGAGCTGTATGAATCCCCAGTACTGCTTGTCCTGCGTCTTTATTGTGCATTGCTGCAGATTTCCCCAGCCCATCTCTTATGTTTAAGTCCGCATGCAGCCTTGTCTTCTCTCACACATTTCTACCTCAGAACACACTGTAATAATGACATGTTAGGACTTCTTGTGTGTTATGTGATAGCATCTATAGCTGTTGAAGTTCACTCCAAGACACAGCTTTTATATACTTAGCGTCTTTTACAGCACGTTACAGAAGTAACCCCAGCATTACTTGGCTGTTTGTAATTTTACTATACACTTTTAAACTCAGTAGTTTACCACTGCTACTAAACGGCTGGCTCACGATACCACTGTTGAAACCAGTGTAAGGCGGTCTGCTGCCAAATTGCCAATATTTGGAATCGAACCCCGCACCTCGACATTAAGTAATCCCTTGTTTAACTTGGGATAAATATGTCTGAATCCTTGCAAATCCTTTCTGGTGCACACACACACACACACACACACACACACACAGACACACTCACATACACACACACACACATTCACACACACACACATTCACACACACACACACACATACACATATATATATATATAAATCTTTACTTGTACAGCTCAACATTAGCCAGTCGACATTAAATCGTCAGGTTCAATGAACCCCTGCCCTACACCACTTTAAAATGTTCCAAACAGATACAGACAAGAAAGTGTTTCAGTCAGCCGCAGACGCAGACGCGCTATTGAATTCAAACCCCTTTATTTGCTACCTACATATACAAGCTCTATATTAACCAACACTCCATTATGCTTACATCTTCTTTAAAAAAAACCTAATTCTTTAGCACTTTACAGTGTTCTTTGTTGTTCCCGCTGTTCAGCGCAATTATAGATAATTTGTGAAATCGTCTTAATTCAGTCGTTTATGTCCTCTCAAAACAAACACTGCTATTAGTTTTATTTTTCATAGAGAAAAAGAGAACCAGTTGTAGACACTGCTGTATGTGTATAACATGCGCATCCCCATCATCAAGTGCCATATTGACAACGAAGTTATTCTTGAACACACATGCGCGTGCACACACGCACACATGTATGTTGGTAATGTGTTGTTTATAAACCTATTTGCCCTGTCAGTTGTACGTTTCTTCATTTCAGAGTGTGACAGTCACAGTTACTTGTCTTCCACTCTACTGCACATGTTTACTAGTCACATGATAAAAGCAACTTGTTGTGTATACGTGTGTTTGTGTGTTTGTGTGTGTGTGTGTGTGGGAGAGGGGCGTGAGCTTGTGTGCAGACTTGAGTTTAGTGATGATTTTTCGTTTTTAAATTTAATGTGTAAAGAGAAAACACTGCCATGTGGAATATGTTTATGTTGAACAATCTCAGCGCTACGGAGAATAGGCGCTGATTGCTACTGCTTTTGTGATATTGAAATAAACCAATGAAATTTTAAACTGCTTGTACTGTTGTTGTATTTGCTGGAGAGATGTCATGTTCAAACTGTTCGGACTGTTAAAGACTGATACGACCATTTATTACTGTCTTACAGCGAACCTTTGGACCCATCAAAGATGTAAACTTTGGAGAATAAGGAGCGAGAATAAACGACGAAATTCAGAATCTGCATATAGAGACGATGGGCGCTGCCGTGGTGTAGTGGCTAGATGCTCGCCTGCGGATCGGAAGGTCGTGGATTCAAGTTTTCTTCTTGCGAAAATGACCTTGGCTAACAGGTCAATCCAGCCTGAAATGGGTACCCTGTAAAGTCCTGGACAGTAAAGACGGGTGGCGTGAGGTTAACTCCTCCTTCACCCACCCAGTGCCGATTAGTCTATAAAATATGTCTAGCCCTGTTATGTCAAATATGCCTAAAGGCGTGGAAAATGGTCCTTTACTTACCACCTGCACCTTGGGAAAAGCAAGAGCCGGTCTTGGGGAAAAGCCACCGACTCAACTGTTCGAGGCGATTGAGATGTGATAACAATCGGACAAGCTGCAGGAACAAAACATTGCCTCAAACTGAAAAGCAGAAGATCAGATAGAATGGTCAGCTGCTTAGAATGCCGTCACAACACATGCCGACACAGGTCTGAGCGAGAGAAAGCACGATGGAAAAATAGATGGTTGGCGTTGAGACAGTTTTTGTGTGTGTGTGTGGTGGTAGTGCGCAACGGTACTCAGTACTGACACCTTTTTCTGTGCATCATTTTAGAGCTATTGCAATAGACACTTTGTGGGTAGCTCCCACACCTTTTAGGGACCATTGTGGCGTAGCTGCTAGAAGCTTGCCTGCGAGTCGGAAGGTTATTGGATCAGGTCTTTGGGAGGGTATGGGGGGGGGGGGGGGGGGCAGACTTTTTCTCTCAAAAATGACCTTGGCTCCCCAGTCGATCCAGCCCTAAATGGCCAGGTAAAGTGCGAGAAAGTAAAGGCAGCTGGTGTGATGCTTACCACATCACCCACCAAGTGCCGATTTCTCTACACAATTTAGGTCTAGCTATATGTAGCCAATATGCCAGGCGGTGTGGAGTCCAAGTCCAAGTCCTTTTGAGAAAAAAAAAAAAGAAAAGCTCGACCACGTTCAGACTGCTGCTAGCTAGCCTAGGCTACTAGCAGTCTCCGCCTATATTTGTGGTCTGGGTTATTTGCGTCACTTTCCTGACTGAATTTTAGTGTTTGTGCCATTTCTGGGCTTGATGCTTCCGTCCGAATCAAACCGCTCGTCCTGTTGTCACTGGTGCATGTCTTCCTTCTTCTTCCTTGGTGTTTCCGCGGTGTGGAGAAGGTCTTTTAGTTTATATAGAGACAATGGCAGATAACCAGGAGATTAAAAACTGCGTACACAAACGAGTCAAATAGGAGTAGAGACGGCGGGGAAATTATATGCATGCAGACCTACAAACACTTGGAGTCGCCAACTGGAGACAGACGGCCAATCACAGAGATCCATGAACGCGGGTGATATCTGCAGTGCAGCAATGAACCTGAAGGGCCTGTGAGTGTTGCTGCTGCTGCTGCTGAAAATGAAGAGGAGGAGGAAGAAGAAGAAGAAGAAGAAGAAGAAGAAGAAGAAGAAGCCCAATGTCTACCTCTATATCTCCTCCTCCTCCTTCTTGTTCTTGTTCTTAAGTACAAGAAGACGATGGAGAAGGAGAAGGAAGGGGAGGAGGAGAAGAAAAATAACAAAAGAAGAAGAAGAGGAAGAAGAAGAAGAAATAGAAGAAGGAGAAGAAGAAGAAACAAAAGTAGGCATAGACAGAAATATCCTCCAAACCTAGCCAACATTTCGCTCATTTTCTTGCTGCCTGAACATATGAGAATTCTCGCCTATCAGAACATATACAAACTTATTTCTTTAGTTTCTTAAGTTCGTGAACATCTCAGTTTCCCATAATCCCCGGACGTCGCCAACAAAGCAAACGATTCTAGAGGAAACAAATTAACACTTCAGAACTGGAACCATAAACCAGGAAAGCGGTGTAACAAGAGCAGATAACTACATCGACAAGATAAGATAGGCTGTAAGACAAAACAGGGACAGATATGACACCACCAACAGCCTGGACACGCCGAGCAAGTCAAAATAAAGATTGTCGCTTGGTTATCATCACTTCCATGTTCTATCTTGAGGCGAGGAAATGTCGAGAACCATGAGAAGTTGCAAGAGAAGATCTGTCGTCTAATGTATGCTGTTGTTTTTGTTGTTGTTGGTGTTGGTGTTTTTCAAACTCTTAATTATCATCATCAGGTGCTTTGTAGCGTGGCGTGGGATTTGTTGACTCTCCACATTTTGCCATCTCTAACAGGGTGTATTAAATCGTGTGATGACATTTTTTAGTGCCATTACGTAAATCCTTCATAAATCTTCACCCAATGTCTTCCTCAATATCTCCTCCTCCTACTTCTTCTTGTTCTTGTTCTTGATCTTGTTGTTCTTTTTCTTCTCATCCTCTTCCTTCTCCGTCGTCTTCTTGTACTTGTTCTTGTTCTTGTTTTTCTTCTTGTTTTTCTTCTTGTTCTTCTTGTTCTTGTTGTTGTTGTTGTTGTTGTTGTTGTTGTTCTTCTTCTTCTTCTTCTTCTTCTTCTTCTTCTTCTTCTTCTTCTTCTTCTTCTTCTTCTTCTTCTTCTTCTTCTTCTTCATTTTCTTCTTCTCAAACATCCCTATGAATCCTTCTCCTTTTGCCCCACCCGCACACACACACACACACACACACACACTTTACAATATTATATTCTAAAAGATTAACAAACAGTGACTCAAAGCGACACTACTCGGGTGATAATACAACTGGAGCAAAATCCCAGAAATCCAGTTCAACCGTATAACCCAGTTACACTGGGACACCTTAAATTTACAAAGTAACCTTTAGTACAATATGGGTGGATTTGCACGAACATGTCTGCGTGACGTTACTTTTGAGAAGCCCTCTGTACTTCAGTCTCTGTTCTTCATACAAAATTCAATGTCCTATACTGAAACATATTTTAATATACCCCTTGCCCCCACCCTCTTCTTCCCTATCCTGCTTAAAAACAAGGACTTGCATACAAATACACACAATGTACATCAAGTATATCTGCTAAATCTCCACTGGGTAAGAAGAAAAAAATATATTTGAATCAAGACTTGCCGTCTTCTCTAACCCATAAGTTTAATTAAAATGCGAGTTTGCTATCCCAGTCGTCAGTGCACTGAATCTTGCAACAGAAACATTCAACCTGTGAATTCTGTGCCTGTAAAGCCGCGGCATAGAAATAAACGGGGAAGCGTGAACGCCAACAATGAAGTCTGTATTATGTTTGCAGAATTCATTGAGAAGGACAGAAAGCTGGCCGTTCGTTCCAGTATTTGCTTTGCTCTTATCTAGAGAAATCTGGGATGCCTCGTTGTAATGAATCAAAGCTTTCAGCGAGGGAATTTTTCCGTGCTCCTGTGTGAAGATTTGATTTCCAGAAGACAAGTTGTGAGTGAAGGTCTATGGATGTGTTATGTGGGAGATTAGAGGCGTTAAGGGCCTGGAGAATGAAGGCATGCTTTTATTCTTCCACTCAGTGAGTTCTGTGTTTAGGTTGGAACAGGGATCTTGATCGCAGGTTCGCACAATCAGTGGTGTTTGGCTGTTTGTTTAAGATTGAATTTCTTTTTTGATGATTCATCAAATCCACAACGTAGGTAGTGTCTTTACCACACCGGTTGAGAATTAGAAGGATGAGGGCGTGGGGATGGAGAGGAGAAGGAGAAGTTACAATCGAGTAAAAATTAATATAGAGAGAACTGACTTTCATGCACCAAGTTTGATTCCCATGTGGCTCGGTTGCTCGCTGTATAAAGATTATACGACTACCTTCACCGTAGGACACAACATGCACCCCGTAGCGCCAGCGACGAACTTCTTAAAAACTGCATTCCTGAACCAGACGACAGTGTCGGTGAAACGAACCCATGATCTTAACAGCTGGCTACGGAGACCTCCAAGAGAAGAACTGGGGGAGGGGGAGGAGGAGTTGGTGATGGAGGAGACTAAGAAGAAGAAGAAGAAGAAGAAGAAGAAGAAGAGGGGAGGATCCTTAACAGGATCATAAAATGCCTGCCAGATTCTATTCTATTCAAGACAGCTGTTCTTATGAGACTGACCTTTCCTCAATGTCCCACTACTTTGTCATCTTGTATCTATGGAAGTTTATCATTCAATACGAGAGATGTCTTCAACAAGATTACTTTACAATGTACATACTTTAGGATATTTAGTTGCGTATACTGTACAATGCAAAAAAAAATTTTATTTTTTTCTTCTTCTTTTTTGTTGCTGTTGTTAGAATTGTTTGATTTTACTAGACAATTTTACATGAGGTAGTTTGCTGCTGCCTTCTGTGATTTTGAATAAGAAGTGCAAAATGGCAAGTGCGTGAGACTAAAATTAATAGGCGGAGCTACCTTCACGCACTTTTCATCTGTGCCCACCGCTGTTTGCGTTAAGTAAATGGTTGATGACCAATTTGCGTTCATGCTGGAGACGTGCATTATACAATATTATCGCAAGTGTGGGACCAGCTTGTCGTGACTGACTACTTCCAACAACAACAATTTAGCGTAGTTGATAGCCCGTTGGACGTCAAATGACAATCCCTATCCTTGTCTGGTCTCGGGTTCGAGCTGGGGGGATGGCAGAAAAGCCACATACTCCCTAGATTAACAGTGTAAGTAGCACCGAGACTTAAGGGCTTCGATGCTCACGACACTGAACCAGATGAGCTATGCCCAAGTGTCTCTGGTTCTAGACTGGTTGTTTCTCAACTAATTTTTAAACTGGACAACTAAGGGCATGTTTGGTGATTTTTACAGGTTCAGAAGCGAAGCCATTGCGAGGTGATCTGTTGCAACTACCGAATTGTCTTTACATACATACTACCAGCCTCAACAAAACCGTTTATTGGGACAAACCTCAGCTCCTGTTTCTAAGTCGGCCAGAACACTCGCCCTGAAAATACCAATGTTTCTTTTCATGTCTGGCTGCATGGGTCCATTCATAGCGGTGCACACAAAAATGATTCTATTCTAACAACGATAACAGGAATGCATTCAACCTGACACGCAAAGGGAGTCTTGGGAATAACCAAGTAGAGACGGTGGGTTAGTTGTACAGAAGATTATGCTTGCAATAGAGCATTGGAGAGGGACTGACAGTTTGAAAAAAGGGATACAGAGGAGCGGAACATTAGATTGATAGACAGTTAGACACAAGAGAAGCGGAGAGATACACTGATAGACAGTGAGATATACGAGAATAGCGGAGACAGACTGATAGACAGTGAGATATACGAGAATAGCGGAGACAGACTGATAGACAGTTAGACATTAAATAAGCGGAAACAGACTGATAGACAGTGAGACATTAGATAAGCGGAGACAGACTGATAGACGGTGGGACATTAGATAAGCGGAGACAGACTGATAGACAGTTAGACATTAAATAAGCGGAAACAGACTGATAGACGGTGAGACATAAGAGAAGCCAAGAGACAGACCCATAGACAGTGAGATATGAGAGAATCGGAGAGACAAACCGATATACCCTAAGACATGAGAGAAACGGAGATATAGACGGATAGACAGTGAGATATAAGAGACGCAGAGAGATAGACTAATAGGCAGTGAGAATAAAAGAAGGAAGAGATAGACTGATAGACAGTAAGACTTGACAGAAGCGGAGAGACCGATAGAAAGTCAGACAACAGAGAAGCGGAGACAGACGGATAGACAGTGAGACATGAGAGAAGTACAGAGATAGACTGACAGACATGAGACATGGGAAAAGCCGAGAGACAGACCGATATACAGTGAGACATGAGAGAAGCGGAAACAGACTGATAGACAGTGAGACATGAGCTCATAAAAATGCACACTTCCTGTGTGGGTCTCGTTGCCCCATTGTAGGGCAAAGGAATAGACCCACTGCCTGCCCCAAAAGCATGTCGTAAGAGACGTCTAAATGGGAGCTTCATTCGAAGTCGGAGTACATTTGCCTGAGAGGCAAGCCAAAGACTGTTTTCAGTACTTTTCGGCAAAGTGAAATACTCGAAATTTTAAAACTATAAATGGTGGCGGTCTGACATGGAGGAAAAAAGCATTAAGCCCAGAGACTGCACAAATACCAGAATTTTAGCCACGAAGTGACGCAAATAAACATGACCATAAATATAGCTGGAGACTGCTGGCAGCAGGTTGACCGTGGTTGAGGTTTTGATTTTTTTGTTAAAAGGAATTGGAATTGGAACAGTCTGCATACAAACGAGCCAGAAATGTGAAACGGACTACTCAGTTTCTGGAACAGGACTAGAGTCCAGAAGTGGACGAACAACCAGATCTTTCCGCCTGAGTTTTAACCGGTGAACGCGAAGAAGAAGACGAGAACGCACACATACAGGAGATAGAGGTGAGGCTGTCGAGAGTTAGGTGAATCGAGAAATGACAGACAGACAGACAGACAGACAGACAGACAGACAGACAGACAGACAGACAGACAGACAGACAGACAGACAGACAGACAGACAGACAGACAGACAGACAGACAGACAGACAGACAGACAGACAGACAGACAGACAGACAGACAGACAGACAGACAGACAGACAGACAGACAGTGTATGAGCTCGGGCTGGTCGATCGGTAGGTGGTATGGATTTGTAGGTAAGTAACTGCGTAGTCATGTAGTTATTTAGGTGGATTAGTAGATGGGTCGGCGACTGTGGTTTACGCAGCCGGTTATGTCTAAGCTGCAGACGATTTGGCAGCAGACCACACTGCGTTGGTTTCAACAGAGGGTTCGAGAGCCGACTATTCATTTTTGAAAGTAAATTTACCTTGGAAGACTGCAAGAGCCATAAAATAATTAGGTTGGTTCTACAACTAGGTGTCGGCTCTGTGGCTAAGTCGATGCGAGCGCTTCGTAATGCCGGGATGCTAGGTTCGATCCCAGCTGCAGGCCATGCGCTTTGCGTTGGTTTCGACAGTGGTATCGAGAAGCCGACTGTCCAGAGAGCAATGACAAACTACTGGACGTAAATTTACCTAGAAAAACCACACAACAGCCAGGAGCTGGTGGGGTTGGTTCTGCAACGTCATGTAAAGGATAAGCAAATAACTTCTACAACTAGGTAATATGGACAGAGGAGCGAAGAGACTTCTTCTTCTTCTCTTCCACCTTGTACCTCAGTGATGTGTCTTTGGGATGTAATATTCGTAAATGGGCTCTGTCAAGAGACTATTAAGACTGATGTTCATTTCGGTAAGGCTGTTCTTAATGCCATCACTCCATATTTTCTGAGGTCTTCTACTCGCTCTATACCCGTTGTAACGTTTTAGTGTGGCTCGGTGTGGCAGACAGTACCTGGGCATTCGTGTTAGGTGTCCAAACCACTTCATTTGTTGTTCTTTGATGACCTGTAAGATTGGCTTTATTCCTAGCATTCGTCTGATTTCCTGATTTCGTATTCTGTCTTTCCTTGAAACTCCTGCAGCTCTTCTAAGGCATTTCATCTCTGTTGTCACAATTTTACGTTCATTGGAGGATGTAAGTGTCTACGTTTGGCACTGATAGCACAGTGTTGGCAACAAAAAAAAAAAATAGTTATGATAAGATTTACCTCAGTACTCCGGAGTATCTGCTTGTGTGTCAAAAGGGGAGATAGTTGCCCCATTACTTGATTAGCTTTGGCACATCTCGAGCTAATTTCTCAGTTTAGTTTTCCGTCGGATGTAAAAATTGCTACCAAATACTTAAATTCATTTGTTTGTCTTAAGATTATGTTTTTTAATTGTTTCTGTCTTCGTAGTGTTTATTTTCATATTATATTCCTCACCTTTGTTACTAATTTGATTGTGGTAGTTTTGTAAGCATTCAGTATTTTTTGCTATGAGTACCTGTTCGTCAGCGAATAGTAATTATGTTATATCTTTTTCATGATTCAAGTTCGTTTCTCTACATATGGTATTCATGTATGTTAGAAAAAGAAGCGACGATAGTACACAGCCCTGACGCACACCAGCGTTCACTATGACAGTTCTTGACAATCCTGCCTTCGAGCTTATGCAACATTTAGCACTAGCTGTGACCTGCCACGCGTTGCTGTGGCCCCGAATGGTGAAATGGAAAAGAAAGAAAGTAGTTCTCAACTAACAGTGTCTGTCATAACCCTCAACCCCCGTCCCTCTCCCCTCCACCCAGTCATATCTCCCTCTCCTAAGGATTAAAAAATTATCCCCGGCAAAAGTATTAAAATAGAAATAGTTTAGAAATGAGAACTTGAAAATAATGTGTTAAGCTCTCTTAGGTAACAGTGTCTGGCATAACACCCCCCCTTCCAATAATATTTCCCACTTCGAAGGAATAAAAAATCATCACTTGGCGAAATTTTTAAAATAGAAATAGTTAGGAAATGATAACTTTAAAATACTGTTTTAAGCTCTCTCAGTTAACAGTGTCTGCCATCACCCCCTCCCCCCACTAATCATATCATCCTCGCCGAAGGATGTGAAAGTCATCTGATGAAATATTGTAACTGAACTGAGCTTTGCATCCGTGTCCACCCAGAGACAGATGGATAGCATTAAGGTGTAATGAGAAGTAAAAGTGGCCAGTGTAACAGCTACCACATCACCCATCCAGTACCAGTACTACTGCTACCACTAACACCACCACCTTCAGAACAAAAACAAAAAACAGTCACTACTGTCTGTGCAGGTCGGTGTAGCCAGAGGGGTTGGCGCTGCATGATGTCACCACGGACTGTTTAGTGTAGTTGAGCTCCCAACAAAGAAAAAATAAACTTTATCACCTAACCAGTGATGGAACCCTCAGTAATAGTCCGTTCTATACTCACAAATAGCGGAAATAAAAACCTCCACCCGTCATCTCCCCTCTCCGAAGGGACGAATGTTAAAGGACCTTGGCACCCGTGTCCACCCAAAGCAAACTGGACTGTAAGCTGTCTTAGTTAACAGCTTCTGTCATCTACGAATAGTTTATTATCGAGTGAAGCGTCGCGGGGAGGATAAATAGGACTTTACTGAAATATGATGTCTTTGGGCGAAAGGTGCAGATATCGCAGCCTAGCTGTAAATCACAACACATGCCAACATCCCTCTTGAGGGATAAAGAAAAATTAGCACCCAGTCAACCACGTGAAGGGCGGAATACGTACAAACATACTACCTGAAGAGTTTGGGTCCGATATCGCAGCCTAGCTGGAAACCACAACACAGCGTTCCAACCGCCCTCTCAAAGGCGAACGAAGAGTACCCGTGACCTGACCCGTGACCCGTGACCTGACCAACATCTCGTCGCCGCTATCGCAGGCTAGCTGTAAACCCCCAAATTGAGCGGAAAGAAGACGTAGATATCGCAGCCTAGCTGTAAACCACAAGAAAACGTGCCTGGCGCTTAGTTAAAGGCAAAAAAAATTTGATATCACCCAGCGGGGTATTGATCGCCAGTCACGCACGTAACACGCAAAATAGACAACTACGCTACCAAGGACTCAAGCATCTGCCCAATTATATCTCCCTCTCCGAATGATTGAAACATTATTATGTGGCGACATTGTTAAAAAAGAAATAGTTGAGAAATGAGAAATGTAAAAAAATGTTTTCAGCTCTCTCAGTTAACAGTGTCTGGTATCAACCCCCCCCCCCCCCCCCCCCCCCCTGACAATCATATCATCCTCTACGAAGTATGGAGAAGTCATCGCCTGACGAAATATTGTTGTTAAAGTAAGCTTGGCATCCGTGTCCACCCGGACACAAATTGATAGCATTAATCTGTACTGAGAAGTAAATGTGGCCAGTGTAACAGCTACCACATAACCCATCGAGTACCAGTAGTACTGCTACCACTACCATCACAACCGTCACAACAACAACACAAAACGGTAACTACTGTCTGTACAGGTCGTTGTAGCCAGAGGACTTGGCGCCGCATGCTGTCCCCACGGACTGTTTAGTTTAAGTGTGTCCCCGACATAAAACTCTATCACCTAACCAATGATGGAACCCACAGTAAAATTCCATGATAGAAAAAAAATATACACTATACTCACAAATAGCGGAAATAAAAACCCGCACTCGTCATCTCTCCCTTTCCGAAGTCACGATGTGTAATTAACCT